>VXAK01028427.1:547685-668571 GCA_013399435.1 Arenaria interpres
AATCTCCATGAAGCTGGAGAGTCAAGCACAGGCTTTGCTCCCATGTTGGTGGGGTGGAGAAGTGGCTCCCAAGGGTGCCTTGTGGATCCCCCTTTTATTCGGATCCCAAAAGGAACAGTGCCTCAAAGATACGAAGTATCTGGATGGAATAAACAAGCATTTGCTTGCAGTCAGGGCCCTAAGACGTAAAGGGAGGCCAACCTCAAACCCTAAGGCACGTGCTGTTAAGGAACATAACAGGCAGGAAAAGACTTGCTTCATATTAAAAATAAATGAGAAAGAAAAGGTGAAGGACTCAATTTTCCAAACTACCACACACGCATAGGGCTGCTTGGTTTGTCTGTGATGCTTCAGGTTTCTCCCAGGCCCCTGTGATGCTACTGCATCTTAAGAGTCAGAGGAAGAGAGAAGGCAGCCAGGAGGAGCTGGGAGGTGCTTGGGATGCAAAGCAAGACTGGGATCTGGTTAGAGAAAAGCTCAGCAGTCAAAGGTTTGGGCAGCACCGTGAAGCTCAGTGAAGAGCTGCTGGGATGGAAGTGATGGCTTCTCATCCTATGGCAGGTGGTGGGATGGAGGTGATGGGATGGATGGCTCCTGGTCCCATGGCAGGTGGTGGGATGGAGGTCATGGCCACTAGTCCCATGAGCATTCTTCTCCAGCATGCATGGATCCAAACTTATGGTATTTTTTCCCCCCCTCATGAAATTCTCATCTGCTACTGCAGAGAGATGGTGGCTGTAATCCACTTAGTTTTTAAGAAGTTCAGGTTCATTGAGTCCCCTGGTTTCCCTCTCCCGGGAAAATGGCCTTGTCCATAATAAAGGAGGGAGAGAAGGGTCCTCTGGGCAAGAACACAGTGGAGGTTGCACATCTGCCTCGGGCTCTCTCCACCACGGTTAGGTATTCATGCTGGTGTGGGCGCAGCTGAGTGAATGTGAAGTTTAACAGCTTACATAGTAATTAAGCAAAGCCTCTCAATATAGCATCACTAATTACACGAGTCCTCCCTAAATTACCAATAGTTCATGGCACCTTGTAAAATCCTTGTGTAATAGCCTTCGAAAAAAAAAAAAAAGAAAGAAAAAAAAAGATGATGCTCAGGGCTGGCAGCGGGCCACACGGCCCGTGTGGCAACTACAAAGCACTCTGGATGTTGATGAGCCTTCTTTAAAAATAAGAATAAAAATCTAAAATGTACGTTTCCCCCAATGACTCTGCTCCGGGGAGTATTAAAAGCAGCACCTTGACTCAGCCTGCCACATAAACATCCTGCTGCCCCCGGACAGCCCGATACCGTCTTCCTCCCAGGATGAGGAGCTGAATAAGAAGTGACAATCACAGCTCCTGCCCGCGGGAAAACAGGAAGCGCCAGAGTTGTACAACCACTCCAAACATTGTCCTACCTGCTCCTCTCCTTGGGTGCAATGTGAACTTGCTTTCCTTTCCTTTCCGCCTTGCGTAACTATTTCTGGTCCAGCACTGGCCAGTCCCGGGATGCTGCTGCACGGGACCAGTCCCTGCGGCTTCTGGCTTCTCCCCACCAGCCTGGTCCTCTCCGTCCAATGCAGAAGGACAAATGTCCCACCTTTCTAACCCACCGCTAGCACTGGCAGCTCAGCAGCAGCACTGGAGGAGGTGGAGATAGGTCCAGGGTGCCCATCACCACCTCACCCCACAGCTGCCCACATCTGGCCAGAGCTAGACAGAAGAAAATCCCAGATCCTCCCCATCAGGAAGCAGCCAAAAATGGACACTTTTGGCCAAATCTCTTAAAATGACTGCAAGACTGAAGGAGCTGATGTTCACAGATGTGCTCCAGTTCATGCATTAAGTGCTAAACCCTGTCCCAAGCAGCCCCTGCCACTAAGATGACCCGAGGGTGGGCAATGGGGTAAGTCTGTGCCCCAGTTGAAACAAGCTGGGCAGCTGAGCTTCTCCATGAGCCCACAGAGAAGAGCTCAAGGAATGGGGAGATGCGACGGAGAAGAGGCCACCCACTCCACTTGGAACACCACCGGTTTATCCACAAATACCCACTCCCACCCTCAACTTTTTGGTTCTATTTGAAGGAATCCCCCCTCTATTCAGTGCCCACCGTGTCCCCAGGCAGCAGCCCAGCAGCCCTGCTCTGGGGACCATCCTTCCTGAGGGCAAGAGACTCTTCCCCACACTAAACGATGCTCCAGGAGCGGGGCAGCTCCTTCCTCCTCCAGCTGCTCCCGCCTTTCTGCTGAGCAACGGGCCCAACCTTGCATGTGGAACGTAGACATCCCATCCCAGCTTCCAAACAAGAAACAGGAGAAGGAGGAGGTTTCCCATCCTTTGGTGGCAGTGTACAAACATCCCTCGCCGAACGAGGCGGCGTTTGCCATCACTTCGCAAAGTTCACATTCCCACAAGCGCAGGCGGGCGCGAGGAGGAACAAGGGGAGGGGGGGGACACCAGTGCCCGAGGGTCACGGTCACACAAGACAATACTTTGCAAAATTTGGAAGTGTGGGAGGAACGCGGGAAGGCTGAGGACGAGGATGTTTATTAACATGTAAGAATATCTCCAAAGGGTTTACGTCCTATGAGGGGAAAAAAAAGGGAGCCTGAGGCAAACCAGCTCGAGCCATCAGTGGGGCTAAATCTGGAAATCCGTATTCAGGCAATCCTATTGCCGGTTTAAGGAAAAAAAGCCACTTTTCTCATGTGGCCTTAAGAGTTTTCCTAAATTAAGTGAAGCTCCAAATGAATTCTCTAATTAATACTCTTGTACAATTGCATTAAGCAGTGGGATGCGCGGGCGCTTCCAACACCTGGCTCAGCCTCTGCTCTCAAAAAGTGCGCTGCCTCCCTCTAGCACAGAGCAGGAAGCCTTTCTCGCCAAGAACTGCAGCCTCAGCCTCCTTCACGGCTTCTAAGCATCCGTGGAAGACGAGCAGAGAAAGCCTGGCAGTCAGTTTAAATTTAAAGGGTGTCTACAGACACTTGAGAAAACTTTTCAGCACCAAAAAAAAAAAGAAAGAAAAAAAAGAAAACCTGGAGAAAAACATCACTTGCCCCCAGAAACAGCTGCAGCAAAGCAGCTGCTCCCCAGAACCAGCCCCAAGCAGCTCAGGAGCAGTTTTGTCCTGTTTATCAGTGTTCTCCTGATAAAATTTTGCAAGTGTTGTTTCCTTGCAATGCAGTGCAAAGGTTTGGGTTTTTTTTTTCCCCACTATATTTTTCTGCCCCTCAGACAGAGGACGCCTCTTCGCTTTTGCTGTATGACCGTAAAATAAAAATAAACAGCATTTCTCCCTACCAGTTTCAGCTGCACTTTTTCTCACCAGTGCTGCGGCTGGGACAGTCCCCGCTGAAATGTCGTGTTTTAAGGCAGGAAGGCACGTGCTGCTGCCACCTGCATATCTAAGGGAACTTGCAAAGTTCCTCCTGCCCTTTTATTTCTTAACCTTACTGCAGACCCTTAATGAAGGGAACTTGTTTGTCCTCAGGCCGGGTCCATTGGTGGCCTGATGGGCTCCTGCGGCAGCCCCTGCAGGGCTCTCCTGCCCAGGTGTGTGGCCAGGCCACGGATGCCTAAGAGCAGCTTAGGGGGCTGCAGAGAAATGCATAAGAAACACTTATTTTCACAGAATCACAGAATGTTCTAGGTTGGAAGGGACCTTAAAGATCATCTTGTCCAACCATCAACCTAATTTTGACAAAAAAAAAAAACATCCACACAACAAACAAAAAGCAACACCATCACTCAAACCATATCTCCCAGCACCACATCAACCCGTCTTTTGAACACCTCCAGGGATGGTGCCTCAACCACTCCCCTGGACAGCCCATTCCAATGGCTGATCACCCTTTCGGTGAAAAAATTTTTCCTAATATCCAGCCTGAACCTCCCCTGGCGTAACTTGAGGCCATTTCCTCTCGTCCTGTCGCCTGTGACTTGGGAGAAGAGACCGACCCCCACCTCTCTACAACCTCCTTTCAGGGAGTTGTAGAGAGCAATAAGGTCTCCCCTCAGCCTCCTCTTCTCCAGGCTGAATAACCCCAGCTCCCTCAGTCTCTCCTCATAAGACTTATGCTCCAGACCCCTCACCATCTATAATAAAGCATAATATTACCCAAAATGTTAACTCAGGCACCCTCCTGCCCTAGGACCCGTGGGGCTGGGAGGAGGAAGCACGGCACTGCAGCTCCAAGTAAAAATACATGTCTTCTGCTGGGTTGGGAAGGCAAGGGTGGTCATTCACCCTTGCCTCCCGCACACCCTGACCTCAAGCTGCACCCTGCTTCTCCTGGATTTTTGGGGATCGGGGACACGTGCAGTGGTGGCTGGCCGCAAGACCTGGACCTCCCGGCCTGGGGATCCCATCACCCAGACAAAACACATCCGTCCTGCTGAGAGATGGGAAGCATTTCGCAGCCTTTCCCAGAGTCCCAGCAGCTTTCCCAAGGCTCCGAGGAGATGCACCAGACTTTAAAAGTTACAAACCTGGCCACGACGGCCATGAAAGTCGGTTCTTCAAGCCGCAGTGGGGAAGCCTTGCCTACAGCCCGACTCCATCCCCCGGCCCCGGGGCCAGCAGAGGTTCCTCGGGCGCGGAGCACCCTCTGGTGGGAAAATCGTGGTTGTCCAAGCGAGAGCAAATCCACCCACAGCAAATCGACAGGGCTGGGCTCTGTCAAGGTCTCCTAGGAGGTGGGTTTCCACCACACAGGGTTGTTTCACTGGCAGGCTCCCATGCCACACAGCCCCATCTGTGTGCCCAGCGTGGCTGCTTGCTGCCCCCCCACTCCCTGAGCTTCAAGGCAACCATCCCTTCTCCTTTGGCCACCGTAGCCCCTCGTGGCTGCAGGTTCTTTCAGCCAGACCGTGTCCCTGCCCCATGGCCTGGCTGCCAGAGGGACGCTGCTGGCACCAGGCAGCAACTCTCACCACAAAGAAGCAATTTGTAAATAATTGCACCCTCCTTTTGAAGTCTTTGTAGACCTGATAGCCATGGAGCTGGACAGGAACAGGTCACACTCCCCAGGCCACCCCAGTTCCCTTTGCCTTGCTCCTCACGGTTGTCACATTCCCCAGCCGGGCTGTGGCTCCTCGGAGAAGAGAAGGAACAGCATGTCCCTCCCCCCTTTTGGTATCATGGGGCCTCTGCTCTGCCTGGGGCCTCACAAAATAAGAAACAGTCACAAATTTTAAGCAGCCCTTGGCAAAAAAAGGGCACAGGCAGCAGTTCAGGGCTTCCAGCCCCTGCTTACTCACATACTCGCCACAAGACACTGGATGTGTCCCATCCTGTCACCTCCTCTGCCCCAGCTTCTACCTTAAAAGAGCCACCAGTGCCACGGAGGCAGGGCCCACGGCCCCCGTACTCACTTGTTCAGCCCAGACATTGATTAAAAGGCAGGTTTTCACAGAATCACACAGAATCTTCATGGTTGGAAGGGACCTTTGAGATCACTGAGTCCAACCAAAAAAAAAAAACCCACAAAAAAACCCCAACCACAAACAGAGGCAAACCAACAATTCCAGGCACTAGAGCACACCCTGAAGTGCCACCTCTACACGTTTCTTAAATACCTCCAGGGATGGTGACTCCACCACCTCCCTGGGCAGGCTGTTCCAGTGCCTGACCACCCTCTCAGGAAAGTATTTCTTCCCAGTATCTAACCTAACCCTCCCCTGCCGCAACTTCAGACCATTTCCTCTGGTCCTTTCATTATTCACTCAGGAGAAGAGGCCAACCCCCATCTCTCTACAACTTCCTTTCAGGTGGTTGTAGAGGGCAATGAGGTCTCCCCTCAGCCTCCTCTTCTCCAAACTAAACATGCCCAGTTCCCTCAGCTTCTCCTCCTATGGCTTGTTCTCTAGACCCCTCACCAGCTTGGTGGCTCTCCTCTGGACACGCTCCGGCACTTTTGTCTCAAAAACTCCCACTGTAAACACGGAGCAGGAGGCACCTTTTGTGCTTCAGGCCGTTTCCCTGCCCCTGGCCCAGCTACTGCCCAACCAAGTGCTTTAACCCTGCTCTGGGTGTGTTTCTTCTTAAATAAACACGGGAGGTTCCCCAACACCTCCCTGCGGGTCCCCACCTGCTGGCCGGGACGGCGTCCGGCTCCCAGCGCCGCAGCAGCACCCGGGAAATGCGTTTCCTTCCCCGTCTCCTCATCTCGGCCGCCCTGGCCATCACCACCTTCCTCAGCTGGAGGTTGCTTCTCCAGAGCCCAGCCACCCGCCGAGAAGGTAAGGCCTGGGCACCACAGAGGTTCTGTGTGGCTGGCGGAGGTTCTTCTGTGTCTGTACCATGGGAGGAATGAACCATAGCTTATTTTTTTTTGAGGTTCTTGGTGGGATTTGTCACCTAGGGTGCAGAAAAAAAAACATTTACACCGCCCTAGGGGCAGGATCAACTGGAGCCCTGCAGCTTGATGTCCTTAGTGAGGTCATTGATCTCAGGTGTGGTGGGGAAACCCAGGTGTCAGACTGCCAGAAGTAACTCCCAAAACCTTTGCTGGGAAGGGTGAGATGCTGTGGGGGAGACCGGAGGGAGCAGGGGCACCTGTGATTAATGCCTCTTTTGCCTAAAAAATGCATCCCTCCCCTCCAGTCCCGGTCAATCCAGGGCAAAACTGTGGTGAGATTTTGCAGAAGTTGTCGGTCCGGGGCTGGGTGGGTGGAGGAGCAGCCCAGGGCTGCTTCAGGAACCGGCTGCGTGTCTTTCCTGCGTTACTTTTCCTCGTTTTAACTGCGCTTCTCCTCCCTGGATGAGTGGGAAATGTTTAACTTCCCAAGGACCCGGGAGAAACCGTCAAATCAAGTGTCTCCCCAGGGCTGCCAAGTGCCCGCGCTGAGCGGATGAGGCAGACACGTGCCTCTGCCAAAAAGAAATAAATATATAAAATAAAATAACCAGGCAGGCAATCACCCTCTGCAATCAAACCTCTTCACATCAGAAGAAGATAAAAGTAAGAAGCGAAGCGGCGATTTGAGAAATTAAACTGACTTTCAGAGACTCTTTTTATTTGCTTTTGCCTTTTATAGCTGCTTTGTTGTCTTCTCGCTTCTATTTGCTTTTTGCTTTGTATTTGCTTTTTCCCTTTTATCTACAGGCGAAAAAATTTACTTATGGAAGTGATGCAAGAAGTTACGTCATTTGGATTGCTAAACCTGCCTCAGCCATTAAGAATAACCTCTTGCTTTCACGTATGTCTGATAGCTGATGTTAACCAATTAACCAGACGCAAAAGGGTCTGCAGGGGGTTGTGTATTTGTAGCTACAAACCAATTTACTACCCCCTCCGTCTCCCAGACTACTTCTGACGCTCTTTGGTAAGCTCACCTCGGTTCAGCTGCGTCAAAAGTGAGGAGTCAAAAGCAAAAATATTAGGATTTAGTGGAGAACAGGGTCTGCGGCACAAAGCTGTGGTCAAGATCAGTGCTCAGAGAGGGCGGTCTGGGTGTCCATGTGCTTACACTCTCAGAGAGACTGAGACCCATCTCCCAGCAAAACCAAGTTCTTCGCCAGGCAGGGCTGGTCTCCCCTCTCCTACCCATCTTCTTTGTTCACCCTACATCCTTTCCACACTGGAATAACTGGAGAAAAGCTTGCCACAGCACCCTGCACTGTGCCGCTGGCTCAGGGCAGGGGTCCACTATGGGCTTTCCTCACCCCCGTCTCCAAACGGCATTTCACAGGTCACCTGGTTCCCAAGGCAGAGGAGGGCTTCACTTTGACGTTGGACACCTTCCTTCACCTTCAGCAGCTCAGGAAGAAGAGACTGAGAGCTTTCTGTCGCCAGTCAGGCAAAGTCGCCACGCTGCCAGGGAGCCGGGAGGAGAGAGCCCACCTCCTTTCGAGCTTGAGGGTAAGCACCAAGCTGGACCTCCTCTACTGCCAAGTGCCCTCAACGGGGACAGAGGAATGGCAGCAGCTTCTGAAGAAACTAGAGGAGAAGGAAAACGTGACGTTGCCGCTTCCCTACCCTCGTCAGCACGTTCCAGAGAGGCAGCTGAGTGAGTTCAACCTGACAGAGATCGAGGCCATGCTGGAGTCTTACACCAAAGTGCTGTTTGTCAGGGACCCCTTCCAGAGGCTGATCTCCGCCTTCATGCAGGGCATGGGAAGCAGCCCTTCCTTCAGCAGCTTCGTTCAGGATGTTTTAGCCAGTGGACAGCACAACGCCAGCGTGACTTGGAAACCCCTCGTCAGCCTCTGCCGGCCCTGTCTCGTCCAGTATGACTACGTGGTGGTATTTGGGTTCCTCAGGCAGGAGCTGAGTCATCTGCTGCGGCGAGCCGGGCTGCCAGCGGACAATCTCCTCCCTGAGTTCACCGACAGCAAGGTGCGGTGGACCTACAGCTGGTTATCGGAGCAGATGTTCAGCGAGCTGTCCCTCCAGCAGAAGAAGCAACTGTCTCATTTCTACCGCTGGGACCTTTCTGCTTTCCCGTTTTCTAGCAGTTTGCTGACGGGCCTCCTCAGCACCCCAAAGACGTGGGAGAAATAACCCAGGCTGGAGGGACCCAGGCTAGACTCTCTGCTTTGGAGAACATTAATCCAAATGCAAAGTTCTTCAAGATACCAGCTGGGTCACGGGCAGTCCCTTGTTCCACAGCTTCATGTTGCACTCATCCACGTCACAGCTCCAGAAGGCACATCAGGGAGCTGAGACAGGCTTCTGCCAGGGATGGGGTACCAAGGCTCTTCACATGGCTGAAGAGCATTTAAGTACTGCAGGAGTGGGTGCTAGAGACACGTATGGTGTTGGGGCTTGGGAAATGGCATGAATGGAACTGTGATGGGGTAAATGGCTCTCGGCAGACCTAGCCTTTTGGGCGAGGTTGGGTTGGACCCACTGCAAACCACGCTGGCACCCTCACACGTGCTGCCTTTTCATATTCTGGGCTGCCTTTGGAGCCAAGAGGTTTGGCAATGGCTTCTCCGTGACAAACCTCCCCACAGAGACAGAAGAACCCCCCCAAAGCACCATGTTGCCTGATGTCTGTCCACTCTGCACAAGTAGGTGAGATATGACACAGGCTGGCAGACCCTCATAGGGAACCACCGGTGGTGTTTCCAATCCTTCACGCTCCAGGAAGGCCTGGCCCATCTTTTGGTCATATCGGTTCTGCACGAACCGTTCCTGTTTTACGACCACACATCTCCTAAAGACAGCCCCAGGGACATGACATGATGCTTGGCTCCATTTGCAAGTTTTGAGAGAGGTTCCCCCCTTTAGAAGCTGACTCAAATGGGCAAAGCCCAGCGTCTACCCATACTCATGAGTATATGGCGGTCTTGACCAGGTACCAGCAACATCATGCAGCCAGCCAGTCTTCCACCCTGTCCCAGCAGTGAATGGGCTCAGTGGAGGTGGCTAGAATTATAGAATGGTTAGAGTTGAAAGGGACCTTAAAGATCATCCAGTTCCAACCCCCCTGCCATGGGCAGGGACACCTCCCACCAGACCAGGTTGCTCAAAGCCCCATCCAGCCTGGCCTTGAACACCTCCAGGGATGGGGCAGCCACAGCTTCTCTGGGCAACCTCTTTTCAGTGTCTCACCACCCTCAGAGTGAAAATTTTCTTCCTGATGTCTAATCTAAATCTCCCTTCTTTCAGTTTAAAACCATTCCCCCTCATTCTATGGCTCCACTCCCTGATCAAAAGTCCCTCCCCATCTCTCCTGTAGCCCCTTTAGGGACTGGAAGGGGCTCTAAGGTCTCCCTGGAGCCTCCTCTTCTCCAGGCTGAACAATCCCAGCTCTCTCAGCCTCTCTTCATAGGAGAGGTGCTCCAGCCCTCTGATCATCCTCGTGGCCCTCCACTGGACCCATTCCAACAGGTCCATGTCCTTCCTGTGTTGAGGACTCCAAAGCTGGACACACTACTCCAGGTGGGATCTCACCACAGCAGAGCAGAAGGGCAGAATTCAGCTCCCTCAACCTGGTGTGTCCGGCTGGTAGCATGGAGCAACCACCTGCCCTCTCCCAACCTTGGCCACTGAGTTGATCTGCCTCACTGCGTCTGGGAAGGGTCCATCCTTGCCAAACACCAAGGGCGAGCCAAATTGTCCAGCTTTCAAATCATGTGACTCCTACCAAAACACACTAGCTTAGAGAATATTTTTTAGCTTTATTTTGCAATGTTGTGACATTCACAGAGAATTCTGCATACATTCGTGTGACAGAGACGCCGATTTGACAATGCTCATTAAAGAACAACAGGGAATGACATTGATTAGAACTGACCTAAACTATTAACGAAAACTGGGCCTCCCTCTCTCATCAAGGGACATGCGATTAATAGCATTAAGATAGCAGATCAGGTGGCCTCCTTTCAGCCTCCCACAAAATATCCAGCTGCAGCAAATTTATTATCTTAAGTGCTGTTATTGTGCGTAATACTTCACAGTTTAGCAAGATGGCGTAGTTCCTCTTCTGAGGACACAGTTCTAGAAGGACAGAAGCGGCAAATCTCCAATTCTAGTTAAAGTTAGAGCCATGCATCCATGCCGGATGTCACTGAAAAGCACTAGGAAGGGAACGTTCTTCTCTTCATAAGTAGCTTTGCCTTCTTCAGCCATTGCAAACTGAAACCCCAAACAGCAAGATGTGCGTGAAGAGACCTGACGCAGCATCTCGTGGAGCGAGACTGGAGCAGGAGAGCTGTTCTCAGGCAGCTTAGTAGTTCAGATCATATTTTAAGTCAGGCTACACCATATTAGCAGCAGCATCTCCTCCTCCCAGCCCCTCCTTGAGGCGTCTGGCACTTTGCTCCATGGGAGAGCAATGTATGAAATGTTAAGGCACCGAGGGGTGAAATAAAAATCTCAGCTTCATGTTCCTCAGGCTCCCTGTCCTGGGTATTATAGAATCGTAGGATGATTTGGGTTGGAAGGGACCTTAAAGATCATCAAGTTCCAACCCCCTGCCATGGGCAGGGACACCTCCTACTAGACCAGGTTACTCATAGCCCCATCCAACCTGGCCTTGAAAATGAGATGTTGATCTCTCTGTAAATTCCTGTCAGTCTCTAAGCTTCCTTTTTTTCCTATGCCCTCGAAACTAGTTTCTGTAATTACTTTGTAACCCAAATTTTATACCCTCATTACTCCCTCCTGTTCCCCTCAGATGTTTGATCTAATCTATGTTCAATTTCAGTGAACCCCCAATAGAGGAAGATGTTTCCTCCTTCCATGAGCCAGTGGCTGTGCAAGGGGAATAAGAGGGCTCTGAGCTGGGGGGAGGTGGGCTTGAGGGCAAGGGCTGGTGCCTGGGGAACGCTGGATCCCTGATGCTGCAGCAAAAATGGCTCCAGAGGCTAAGGTCTGCACTGAACCAGCCCACTCTGACCACTGCATATACACACAACTTGGCAAATACACATCAAATTAATGTACAAAGCGAATAACGGAAGAGAGACTTGACAAACTTAGTTTAAAAACACTTCACCTGGCCAGGCAGTCACAGCGGCTCTCTGAGGCACCGCAAACCCGTTCTGAAATGATGAAAAAGGTGCTCCCAGAAGCAAAGGGGATAAAGAGCATTTGCTCATCCCGTCATCGGCATCCCCTCATGTCCCAGGACTCTCAGAAGGAGCAGCCCCTTGTGAATGCTGGTGGCTTTCCCCTGAGATGATGCTGAGAGCTCCCTGGTATCACACTCTCCACCCACAGCTCCCCGTGTTCCCAAATAACACACGTAGTGATCCCTTTGCACTTCTCAGCCTGGCTTGAATGAGCGTGTCCGGTGATCCCATGAGGTTGAATCCCACAGGAACAGTGCCGATACCCATCTACCTTACTTTGTATTTTGTATCCCTTTCTCCACATTCAAAAATAGGAATACAGCTGTTCTTGCACACAAATAATCACATTTTCTTCTCTAAGAGATTTTTTTTTTTACATATTGCCAACTTCCAGGAGAAAACAAAAATGTGTTCTTGCCAGTACCTCAGAGCTTCAGAAACACCAATATCATATTTCAATTAATAAAACAATTACACAGCAAGCCCAGCAGGCACAAAATACTCTCTGCAACTCACATATACAAATGCCCTTTTTCCAGCTGGTGGAACTACAGCATTTTAAGCTGAGGAATAAATCTACACATTTCCAAACTATATGCCCTGGAGTGCTTTAAAAAATATTTCAAACTGTGCGTACATTGTTAAGTCCTAAGATGGAGGCCAATTTTAAGCAGGATCCACGTGAGCAAAATTTTATATAAGGCAATGGAGTTACATCCTCTTGCACCATTTTTTTTTTTTTGATGGCCCTAGGAGTGCAAAAACAGAAAAAGGACATTTTCATGAAGCTGTGGGCCAGAGAAACAGCTAAAAGTTTGCACGTGATGAGCAGGTACAGTACGCGGCTGCCATCATCTACAGACAACATGATGCTAGAGCTGTTAAAACTGACAGTGACAAAACCCGTGAAGAAGGATGCCCAGCGTTAAATCCAACACGAAAAATGCATTGAACTCAAAAGGCATGAGGTCATCACACAGTCAGCACGTTTTTCAGACAAGCAGTCCCTGTAGCAAAATGTACCCATTGTCTTATATTCAGCAGAACTAAGAGTTGACTTGAAAAGAAGGTTGGGCCATAGCACGACAGCAAGGGATTGACCCCAGAGGGCACCCAGAGCTCACTAATCCCCCGCTGTGACTGCCCCAGCCCCATCCCTTGCCTGGGCTGGTATAAATTGCCTCGGGAACAAAGATGAGTAACTTCCTCCATTGCTCCAAGGTCGTTTCTCAGATGGCCTCTCCTATTTAAAAGATTGAGGAAAGATGCAGAGGTAAAGGGGTAAAAAGGCTGAGCATGTCAAATGAATCAGCATCTTGCTGGAAGTCCTTTTGGTATCTCTAGCTTTTGTCTTTAATCAGAAAAGACAAGGTGTCATGGGAACTAAAAGTTCATTAAAGCCCCAGTGTTGACAAAGCAATCCTTATTTTACTTAGGAAAAATCAGCTATTGGTCACATTTTAGTGTTTTCCTCTGAATTGCTTTTGTTACATAGGTAAGACCATCATCATTAGCTAACGTCAAAATTCCTCTCCATCTTCCTCTAGTGTACACCCCGCTTTGTGTGCAGAGGGGACACAACAGGGTCCAGCCCTCAGCACCTCTCATGCCTTCCCCCATCTCAGCTAGAGGACTGTTTGGGTTCAATGCATTTAAGTGTTTCTTGGCAGAGCATCACAAGGTGATCCATCTTTTCCCCATAGTAGGAAGAAAAACAACAACCAACCACTCTGCCATTTCATATTGGCCGGTAATAAGCGTGTCTCCCATCCTCGCAGCAATTTTAAATGAAACGTGTAAGATTTTTCAATTACACCTTGATAACATCACCTTCCACTTACTCTTCATTTGAATTTGCATCACAGCTATAATCTGGCAGCAATTCCCTCTCCTAGAGAAAACAATGATTGGACAATTAAATGTGAAAGCTCCATGAATCAGTGGATGAGCCACATGAACACAGATATTATTGTTTTTTCCATTATAGTCCTACTGCCTTATGGTCCCTCTGTTGTAAGCTCAGTTTCATGAGGAGAGTTTGCTCCTCAGACTTCACTTTCACACACGCACAGACCATGGCTTAAAGGTGCCTGGCTCAGCAGAAGGGCACTGTAAGGAGAAAAATAATGAAAAAAAAATTAGCAACAGCAGCAACAAATGAGGGTCCTTGCCTGGGTTTGGCACACCCCACTCTGCTCCCATTGGGGTAGGCGACTTTGTACTGTTGAAGGTCCAAGCTCATGTCCCAGTCTTTCAAAACACAGAGATGTCTGCCTCATGGCACTTCTAGTAGAGGCTGTGCCTGGCTCTGGCAATGATCAACAATTTGTACAAGTTCTCAAAGCCGTTTCTGAGCTCTTCTCCCCAAAGCGCGATGAAAGCATTGGGTGAGAAGGACTAAGATACCCAGATTTTGCTGTTAACCACAGTGGGGTTTAAACTGATGAAAACACAGCTGTGTTTTCTGAGCCAGAGGAATCAGCAGGGCTCTGCGCAGGGACCCACTCCTATGCAGTCCTGTTACAACACAGTGACAGAGGAGGTGACAGTGACAGGGTTAAATCCTGCACGTCTTCATGTCGTGCCCACAGCCTCTAAGGAGACTCCTGTGATCATAACACTCAGCAGAAGTGAGCGCCCTTAGGAATACTTTCCTCTCCCTCTCTCCTTGAGAGACACTGCTAAACCACAGAGTGGAACTGCAAGATACGTTAGTGGTGGTGATCCCCTAAGAGATGATGGTCAGGAGGATCATGACAAGAAGTCAGTGCACTGGTTCTACAAACAGCACCTGGAGGATGGAGGGATGAACCGCAGCTTCAGTCGTACTTTATGGCAGCCCTTCCTACAATGGGAGCCCTGGCAATGCTGGTCTGTGGATTCATCTCTCATTTGGTGGCACAATAAGTGGAGGATAATACCCACAAAATAAACACCAGCTGCTTAAGTAGGGCCACATCCTGTCCTAATCACAGACCTGGGCCACCGTGACCAGCACACTGACTCTACGTGCTCTAGGCTGGCCAGGGAGCAGAATAAAAACCAGAAGCTGTTACCATTTTGGTGAAGGTGTCCACACAAGCGTTGCGGATCCTCTCTGGGGTGGCAGGGCTGTCCAGCCTGAATGGTTCAGTCAGGCCAGACTCCTTTCTTGCTGCGTAGATGGCATCTTTAATGGCATAAAACACTGAGGCAGACAGGAACAGAGGTGGCTCTCCCACAGCCTAGACAGAACAAAAACAAGAGTGAGGCTGCAGCCCAAAACCAGTCCTGGCACCAGAAAGCATAATAAGGCTAAAAGAAAGATGACCAAGCCCTACGTGACAATCAGGAATAGTTCTCTTTCCTCATTCCTTCTTTGTAACTTCTCAGTCTCCCAGATGTGATCAGGAAGGGGAAGGCCAAGCCAAAACAGCCCCTTGCCTTCCAGACGTGAACCCCAGTCTACGAGACGTGAGCAGTGAGGAAACACCAAGCTAAAGCGCCTCCAGTTTGATGGGTGTGATCAGTGAGGAAAGACTAAGCTAAAACAACCCCTAGTCCACTTAAAGAAAAGACAGTAGGAAAACGTAAGCTTTCTAACATGGCAAGGCTGTTAAAAAGGAAAAAGGAACTTAACCCATTCCCACTACCTTTTGGATAGCGCTAAACCTGCAGGAAAGGGAATTCAGATAAGGCACTGGTGAGCTGTCTCGGCAGAGAGCATGATGCTCCATCACTCAAGTATTATCTAGTACTGAGGTCCCTGCCAGCCCCTTTTTTCTTCATTCTGTCATCAGTGCTAATCACCCAAATAGCTCTCCTCATTGATAAAGGTGTTCCTGTGGATGGATGGAGAGGACAAGGGAAACAGTAAGGAGCCACACCAGGCATATAGACATAAGGATTCTGGGTGGCCTCTCTAAATGCTCCATTAAACCATAAGTAAAGCAAATTCATTGATGCTGTACATCCAGCCCTGCTCTGTGCTGCCCTCACGAACTGCAGAGACCAGCACGGACTGCAGTGGAAACAGCTGAAGGGCACATGGATTAATAATAATCTTGGTATATGAGATCTGGGGGAATGACACTGCTGGAAATGTTATCTGCAGTGCTCTGGTGCCAGGCAAGGGCCACCAGTGAGCTGATACGCAGGGTGAGGCTGGCAGCCTCTGTTAGAGCAGAACTGGCACAGTCAAGCCACTTCAGTTCTCTCTAACGGACACCAGGGCAGCAATGTGCAGGTTATTTCAGTTCTTCCTAACTATAAAGGATAGTATACATATTTCTGGTAAGGAATGGGAGACCATCCTGACCCCCAGATAAAGCCAGCATAATAAGATTAACTATTTAGACACATGCCTCATTATTTTATCACACTCAGCTTCATAGAATTATAGAGCAGTAAGAGGCCTGCAGATCTGGCAGGCATACCTTGGACGAATACACCGCCTTGCTGTTTGGACAGTCACGGAGAAGAGACACATAGAATTCTGTTGGGATGTCTCCGAACGCTGGGATTTTGTACATCCCAGGCCCTCGAGTGTACAAGTTCCCTTCAGGAGAATAGCGCAGTTCCTCCATGGTGAAGAGCCCAAGGCCTTGGACAAACGCTCCTTCTATCTACAAACACATCCAAACAAGGTTACTTTTTTTTTTTCTGTTGTTCTTCCCTGCACAAGAACAAACAGTGATGATTTCCACCAGAGTTTGCAGCCCTCCCCTCCTGACCAGCTTCCCACTTTTCATCCCTAAACCCTTGTCCCTTCTGCTGAGTACAGCTCGGCACCTCTGCACAACTCCCACGTCCCCATATAGACGTGGCTGCGCTTCTCCAGCAGGTGAAGCAATTTACAAACACACGCAAACAGATACGCTCTAAAGGCAGGACAGGAATTTTCTGATGAAGTAAGGGGGGAAAAAAAAAACGAAAAATCAATGCCAAAATATCGATTCCTTCACAGGCAGATTAACACTGAGTGAGTTGTACTTGCTGATAATTCAAAGAACAAGAAGATTAAAAGGACTGAAGATGACACATCTGAAGAGAAACTATTTTACGCTTTCTGTTCCAGTATAAAAGCTTTCTTCAGTATTGTATATTCTCAGGCCACCAGCACAGACCCCTGAGAAAACACACTCATATCAATTCAAGTACTAAAGACTTATTTGCATAATTTTTCTACTGTGAATTTTAGAAGAAAAAATAAATAAATAAGAAAAAAGAAGGGGAGCAGCTATGAATGGAGGATGTGCTTGAACAACCCTACATGAAGCAGCTCTGCTCTCTGTGCCCACAGAGAGATCCGACAGGCAGTCCACCCTAAAGATGTGGCACAAACACTCATTAACCCAGCTCTGTGTACTTGTGTTCCTGCAGCTACTTATGGAAGCTCACAGGAAACTGAGATCTCTCCATATAGCCTATCTCTTTACTCGGGGACCCAAACTGACAGGCTGCAAAGACCAAAAGGCTCCTTCTCCCATTCGACACTTAAAAAAAAAAAGTCTCTTTCATAAAAAAACCCTTTGCTTTTAAAGAAGTTTCATTTTAACCATAGCAGAAGTCTGCAACTCATGCTCTCCTGTAAACCTGCAGCAGTTTCACTGGAGTTAAACTATATCAACATCTAGAGTCAGCAAGGGAGCTGGATGAGCACGTGCAAATGTCTAACGGTTCATCTCTTGGTATATCAAACAACCCTGTGTTTATTACCTTTATTTGCTGAGAGGTGTAACTGTGATTATTACTGCACAAAATATGGCAGTAAGCTTGTCCTTGCCCAAGGAATTTGCAAGCTGAGTGACCGGTCCAAATTCATAGTGAGATCCCCTACACAGCAGTAGCTGGAGCATAGAATCTACTACCCTAACTCTTTATTCACTGACGAATTTTCACTGAATTAAACAGGACTTGGTATTGACAGATAGGAGTATAAAAATCAGGTGTGGGATTTAGTCTCTCATGCCACATTGTAGAAACTAAGTCTGGGATGAGGTTATTCCATCAGATAATACCGTATTCTCTGGATTCATTCCTTAGGCAAGGAAGATGCTGAAAGGCATCAGTGTGGTGGTAACTGGGGAACATCCTGTAGTCTTAATATCCAAAGCAAAAAAACCCAAACCAAAAAACAGGATATTTGCCTGTATAACTCTGGGCCTATTGCATAGTTAAGTGTAGGCCAAACTGGTTTTCATAGGTAGTCTAAAACGCCTCACTAGGTATCCAAGTTCAAAATGCTCTGTTTGCAAAGGCACAACCTGGAGAGGGATAAAGGCTCATCTAGAAAAGCCCGAGAGTATGGTGAGCACTTTAACATGGTGTGAATAGCAACATTATTTCACTTACCTGCCCTATATCTATGGCTGGGTTCAGACTGGTACCAACATCCATAACAATATCTGTGCGAATGTTCTAGAAGACAGCAATAAAGAATAAATCAGCACACAGCATCGAACCTGGTACACCATAGTCTTGTACGAGGAGGAGTAACGTATCCAACCGCTACCCATGCCTGGCCACTGTTCAACAATCTATCTCAGCTCAACTCTTCATATTGACTTTTAATCTCAGTTCATTCCTACAGTAAATCAAAGGAACTCACTGCAGCTTCCCCCAGAGGTCCAATGGACCCAATTTATACGAGTTCCAAGCTGCCAGCATCCGTGCTCTGTCCCTGGGCATAACCAACTAGGTCAGATTCTGATGACGGGGTTGGTTTTTTTCTTTTTTCTTTCTTTCTAAAAGTCTTCAGTGCTATTTTTAATGATTAACTCAATTCCAGTATGTTTTCGTTCTTTTGTGCTAACACAGTGCTGCTATCTCTCACTTAAGCAAATCCAATAACTTTTGCAATCATTCATTAAGCCTCCTAATATCCCCGCAAGGTAGATAATTATCGTTTTATTGTGCTTTACGGATTGTTGCACTGTGGAACAGAGGAGTTAAGAAATTTACTGAAGGTCACACCAGACCAATGGCAGAGCTGGGAATAGGCTGACACCCCAGTGTTTGTTCTGACTCCCTGTGAGTGTTTCCTTCACCTGAACACACGGGGCTGTTTCCCTGCTGACCTCCTCACCTTGTGGTCGCCTGTCAGGCAATCTATCTCGACCTCAGAGCAGGCAACGCCGTAACTGAAGTAGCTGAATGGTTTCCCTTCGTTCTTTTCAAAGTCATAGCCAACGTCAGGAATTCTTGATACAAAGCAAAACAAAACCATGTTTCATGTCATGAGCAGGCACAATGAATACAAACACATTGCAACTTATCAAAATCCTTATTCACTTTTGTTTCATCCCTTCCATCAAGCCCACGCAGAAATGAAAATTGTAAACAACCATAGAAATAGAAAAATAGAAACCCGCTAAAGCTGCCCTGTATCCCAAAACCTGACTGAAACTATCAAACTATTTTAGCCATCTTTCTTTTCCCATGAATCTCAGGGCTTGTGATGACTGTTATGAACTCATTCCCACCAATCCAATGGAAAATCTTTTGCTTTTAGGGTGCAGTTGAACATTTCTTGGAGGTCGTGAAATTTCAGAGCGTGACTAAATTGAACCAGAAACCAGATTAAGCTAGGAACTGATTTTAAGCACAGTTCATGGCAAACTTTCTATCTGGCTAGTTACACTTTATCTGAAAACTGATTTATTAAAATACTGACAGTTGCTTAGTTAGGAGAAAAAACACATTTCAGAGATGCAACAGAAATGAGCTCATATTGTATTTTAGTCCTAAACAGGCTCTTCTCAACACAGTGTTTAGTTTTTTATGTCAACCCCTCTGCCTCAAAGATGATGGATCTCTGTTTTCCTCCAGCAGTAAATCTGACTAAAAAAAGTGTCTCATTTCAGAACTGCACACAAACCAGGAAGAGTTTAAAGCGGGAGAATGAAATTGAAAACACCGGTTATCTGCTTATGCCATAACAGACAGGACACTGCTCCAGCCAACTGTTGTAAGTAGCTTTGCCCTCAAGGACAACCCCTGCCCCTTTTTTCTACTGCAACACAAAGTCACGAGGCTGACACAGAGCAGAGCCCCAGGCAAAGCTCCGATTTCATTTATGCCTCCTCAGACCTAGGTCAGCTAGAATGAAGTTAGAGCTATTTCAGATTTATAGGAGTTCTGAACCCAGCCCCAAGAGCTGTGCTCCATCAGGAACCGATTCTCCCCAAAAGGAAAGTGTTAACATTTCAAGGTAGGAGAGGGCATGCAGCCCTAAGTTAGAGCAGAGGCAGAGGGACAGGGGCTGTAAATCCTCCCAGAATTTCCCTGAATGCAATCATGCCTCTAGAGGATGAATATTCACTCACCTATAAAACCCAGTGGCTGACAGGCTGACACAGCTCTCGTAAGCAGCTTTAATCTGGCAAAGTGAAAAAAAGTTTGAAAACAGTAATTGTCCAACCAGTTCCTGCAAAATAGCTACCCAAAACACATTTCCAGGAGAGCATGAATAGAAGATGCCAAGTGACAGACAGCCATCGTGCCACCCAGCACCACCAGTGCCAAGGGAAACATCACAATGCAGCTGCTTCCCCAAATAGTCCCATCAGCAGCTACCGGGGGCAGAACTTGACCATTGGCAGAGGCATAAGGCTTGCTCTTCTTTGTTCAGTCTCAGCTACGGGTTAGACTTTCCACCTCAGAGACAAAGTTTAACCTGACAATCATCTTGACTTCAGTCAGGGCGAGGGAAATCCTATGCTGACTTCCAGATCACAAAAGTCAAAGCTCCTCTCAGGAAAAGAGCAGCTTGGGTCCGAAAATGGGCTGAGAGCCTTACAGCACACCAATCTCTTGCTATTGGAGGTAGAGAGATATTGCAGCCAAGGAGCACGAAAGGAGGTGGGTGGGAGTTCAACAAAGAGTTGTCTTTGTAACAGAACCCCTTCACTCCAAATCAGTTTTCCTCCAGTCCAGGACTGTAGCCCATCTACAAAGATATATGTAACCACTCAAGACTTTTATTTGTCATAGGCAAGACCCAGGATCTGGAGAAATCTCAGTATTAAAGTCAAAATCGATGTTTTGGGGATGACTTCTTGCAAGCTTTGTTTACTTCCCTTGCCAGATTTCTGTTTCGCTGTCTTTGCTCAAATCTTTCGTCGTGGGACACAGAAGGCCTGAAGGATATACCTATTTACAGGGTTTGCCAATTAAAACAATCTCTGACAATGCCCACTTGTCTGGCGACAGATACAAACAGCTTACCCAGTCTTCCCAGGATCCTTTGGGATTAGACTGTTTGATCGGCTCCAGTCTTTTTAAGATAGTCTGACACGCATTCTAAAAACAAAGGGGGAAAGAAGCGGTATTTTAAGATTTGAAAAGTTAGCTTATAGTATTAAAAGCCCTCTAAGAATTTCAAAGAACCTTTTGTTTAAATCAATAGTGCCTTTAGGACTTTGGCATATCATAAAAAGGAACAAAGTTCACTAACAGATATCTTGCTATATAGGAAGAAACATTGACTAAGAAGGATTTTAAAACGGATTGGCTGTGCTGATAGCAGAAGGGAATCCCAAATACAGCACAGAACTTTCCAGACCACGACACAAAATATCAGAAGTCCACCCATTTATACAGTACCCAGTCATAGCAGGACACCTGAGCATATCTAGCAAGATGATTCCATAACACTGAAAAAAAATAATAATAATATTCTTGCCAAAATTCCACCTACTCGGACAAGCTGTGCAGAGAATGTCAACAGCCTCATGTTTTTCCTTCACAGGTTACACTTTGCCTTTTCTTTAAACCTGAGAATGACCAGTACTAAATTCCTCTTTTTGATGGAAAAGTCACATACCCTGCAAATATATGCATCAGTAACTCCACCATATCGGTGACAGTCATGACCATGCCCTTGCTGCAAAAGGATGTTTCTCTAAGTGTGTCTACACTTGGGGGTCTTTGGTTCTGGAGCACAGCCCACAAACCATCTGCTACTGATATTTGCAGCACAATACATTTGTTATAGATGAGGCTACATAAATTTCTAAGAAGGTAGCTATTTAAATAGACGGTTTGTTCTGTTCATTTTGAGTAATCACAAACACTCCATTTCAGAACTACAAAAGGACTGAAGGAGAGTTTCAAACAACTTGGAAAAAAATACATCATCAAAAAAACTCATCATCTCACACCGCCGGTAGTTATAGCAGATAAAGAAGTTATGAGGTATCCTTAGCCTGAAATTGCCTTTTGATGACTATGTTTTCCTTAAGCAATAGATAAATACACATTTGCACCCTTTTCATGTTCTGGAATCCCAGCTTATAACCCACTAGTTGAAATAACTCAGCTTCCGTACATGGACGGCCATTCCATTGATGTCGGCGCTGACAGAGGCGGCTGTGGGGGAGGTATTTGGGACAGTGTTTGTGCTGGTCTCGCTGATGAAAATTTTGGAGGTGGGAATTCCCAGTGACCTGCTAGCGACCTGCAGAGCAAAGGGAAGCAATTGGTCAGCAGCTCTTCTATGTGAGCATTATCATTCATCGCTTACTGCTGGGATCCACACCAAAACCTCTCCCCTCTCCCATCCTGAATTTCAGTTTTCTTGAAGACTCGGTTAATTGGGTAACTGAGAGCTTGAGAGAACATTGTTAAATTTGCCCTTCACTGACTGAATGTGTGCAAGCACACACAGGTACACTGTCGTCACAATGACAGGTACGCACCTCACTATTGTGAGACTGAATTCTGCTCTCAACAGTTTTAAGAATCAGAGGATAAAGAGCCCTATTAGATTTCCCTTTCATTTCCCTTCCAAAGCAACGTTGCTCCCTTAGGCCTTTTTAACGATAAAGGCGTTAGTACACAGAGATAAACATGTTTGCAGTATGACTAATTTTTGCATAAAATATCTGTAAACTGTAGTTTTATGGGATGAAAAGAAATTGCCAGAGAAGCTAGATTGTGAGCGTAACCTGCATTATCTACATAATACAAGTTAAGATGATGAAGATTCTAATTCTTGTACTCAATTGTAATAACACCCTCGAGATTTAGGACTGCTGCTGAAACAGGAATTAGTCATGATTTGTTACCTTAGATATGCACACAGGGGAAGCGCAATGCTATAGTGTGAAAAAAATGTCTTATTTGGTTAAATTCAAACTCATTGGTACCTGGATCATTTTGGTGTGAAGTCCTTGACCCATCTCAGTCCCACCGTGTGTAAGTAATACAGAGCCATCTGTGTACACATGGACCAGAGCTCCAGCCTACAAAAGGGGACATTAATCCAAGAGTCATCATAATTGAGCTAGTGAAGTACTTGGCAGACTTCAGTTGCAAACTACAGAGAGAATAAATCTGCAACTAGATCAATGTTGTTCTTCAATATAATTAAAGCCACTAGTTTGCATCTGAGGTGAATTTGGTTTAGTGTCACCAACTCACTAGAAGTTCCAATGACATGGCAAACCTCAGCCAGTATTTTCAGCTCAGAAAGCAAGTGAAGTAACCCAAACCCTGTGAAACAGAAAGGCACCCTTCACCTGAACTAACACCACTGTCAATCCATCAAGTCATGTCAAACATAGGACCATTGTTACAACTAAAGAGGAAGAGAGAAAAGGCAGGGAAACTAACACAACACCATGACATCTTATCTCCATTGTGGCATCTTTTTGACAGTATAAACTGGTAACTGTTGTGTTGCTCATTTTGGTTTGAAAAATGTGTGCTCTTTCTTAACTGATTTAATACTTCTCTGAAAAGCTCTAGTTTGGTACAAACGGAGGAGGGCCTGGGGAAGAAAGCATAAATCTTGCTTCTTTCCTGAAAAGATGGATGACACTTACGGACCTGGTTCAGAAACGGGACAGTGAAGCTGATGCCAAATTTGGTAGGAATAATGCACATCCCTCTCTTCTTCCAGCGATTCTGCCTGCAGGGAGAGAGAGCATTGTATGCTCATGTGGCTTTCATTGCAACTCAACACTATGCTTCCCTCTGACAGCTTGGATATAAAACCAGAAATTACATACCTGAATGCAATATAGACTGAGTTAATCAGTAATTTTTATGAAAGACTGGCTTTTTTTTATGGGTCCCAACAAGAAGAAATCCAAACTGAAGATGCTCCCCCAGGTATTACAGAAGCAATTGTCTGTACTACTAACTATTCAGTTGAATATACAAACCAACTAAAAAAGACTGTAAGGCAGTGGAAAGCCTTGATAGCCATCTGAAAAGTCTAGCTAGACTCAACAGACCCACCTCCTCCTACAAAATCACGTCATGCCAAGTCTGGTTCCTGCCTTATCTACGCTACCAGGCCACTGATAAAGGTTTCTTTTCACAGTGAGCCTGAAGGAATTTCAAAAAGAGAAATTTTTAGAAGTCACTCTGCAAATATACGGGTTTACTTCACAGTTAACGGAATTTCAGAAGTTAAGTAGGCAACAGGTATATCCAGTAAAAAGACATCTCCAAAACACCTACTTGTTGAATTCTTCAATTAGTTTCTTCCTGGCATGATAGCTAGAGCTCGACAGACATTCATCCCAGCATCTTCGTAGGGTAAATCCCTCCAGTTTTTGGTTAAAATGAGTCAGGTCTCCTTCATTATATAGATTGAGCTTCCGCACCTTCCCAAAGAGAAATATAAAGGACATGTCAAGTTTAATGCTTCAGAGCAGGTCTTTTTAATGGATGGCATCAAAAGCATGTTGGTTCCTAGTTTTACTCCTCTGCTTAATCTACAGAACAATAGAATTAACAGATATGTATCTATTTATGGAAAATCGAGGACTAAGATATTTAGACTAGGAATTTTCGAGACAGACTGGAATCTAAGTACATTATTAGTAAGAACTTCAACTCACTAGAAGTGCTTTTGGGTTTTTTTTTTTAATATCTATCCTCAAAGCAGTTGTTACATAATTGAGGCTACCGAGGGAATTTAATGAAGCGGAAAATATGTAATGTGGTTGTCCTACAGGAAGTTTGAGATCCTGCTAAGGGCTTAGCAAAAACAAAGCAGAAGTTCGTATGCTTAATTATTTTCTGTGGTTGTGTCCAGTTCTCAGCACTTATTCAAAGGCAGCACTGCCCTGAAATGTGTCAGTGGATCTGTACCTCCTCAGGTGGCAGGCCACACTTCCGAGCAAGGTCGCTCATCCAGCACTCAGCAATCATCATTCCTTGGGGCCCTCCGAAGCCACGGAAGGCTGTGTTGGAAGGCAAGTTGGTCTTGCAAACAAAGCCCACACTGCTGACGTTGGGGATGTTGTAGGAGTTATCCAAATGTAACAGGGCTCTGTCTATAACCTGGTGAAGAGAAGGAACGGAGGGGGATACATTTTACATTCTTGCCCTTAGAGCTTATGAACCCAATGTTAGCTTTAGCCAGTCGTTAACTAGCTTGTTGATTTAGGCACGCTGCCCCCAGTCAGCCTATTGACTTGAATGTTTCTTATTCCAAGGAACTAACTTTCCCCAAAGCTGGGGAACTATCAGCCATCTTGCGTTGTGTAACAAGTTCCCCATCACAGCTCTGCAACGCAAAGCAAACCTTCTTGACCTTTTTGCTTAATCCAAGTTATTACAGCATCAATAAGAATTACATAGCACATGCCAAGACAGGTCAGTTGGCTCAGAGAGCAGCTGTAGAAGCTCCAAAAACCTATCAAGCTCTGTTTTCAGTCATGTCAGAGAGTAGGGTGTGCAAGCAGTGCTGTAGACAGCAATTCTCTAAAGTCAGAGCAAAAGGTTGCATAGGGAAACGTCTTCTGGCTCGTTAGCTACCAGAAAATTTTACTTACACCATAAGAGAGGTCCACAGAGTTGCCCCCATTGCTGTAGTAAGACACCTCCAGACTCTTCACTCTTCCATTCTTCATGAAACCAACCTGCGAAGAGAATGTCCTCAGTAATCCCTTTCCAACAAAATGTTCTGTTTTGTGCTTCCCTCCAAAAACTAAATGGACCCCGTACAGGCAAAGCTGTAGCATAAGACAAGCACAGGCTGCAACTAAGGAAGCTTCCTAGTAAAGGGTCCATGTTTCCATCTTAATCTTGCTCCAGAGAACCCTTCTGAAATAAGTGCTGGCCACCTGTCACAGCCACACCTTCCTTAACAGGTTTTTGCTTTGAAAAGCAGCAGCACTTAGATGAAGATTGAAGAGGAAAAGAAGTTAACAAAACAAACAGTAGTACAATGCTATAAACAAATGGGGGGGGCATCTAAGAGCAATGTAATTATCAACAAGGGCAAAGTCTTGGTTGTAAGGAAGAAGGAAGTACTTATGCCGTGGTATGGAAACATCTGAGACAAAAGAATTTCTGCAGGACTTTAACAGGAAAAATGCTATAACCCAAACTCATAAGTCTCTTTCTCTCTCTCCCTCCTCTCCTCAGAAACAGAGGTGGGGGAGAGCATCGGTTGTTCATCTCAGTGACCAGTCCGGTCCAAACCACAACACTGACCTGATCCATTTGGAGCGGGGCAGATCAGCAGCAAAACAACCAGAGAAGCAATTTTTTCACAGCATCTTGCTACTCTCTGATATTTCAAGTGACAACACGCACTCTTTTCATAGGTGTGCATACCTTGTACCTCCCCAGGAACGGGTGTCTCCCACCGCTTATCAACATGTCCTCATCTCGATCAAGCATGCACCTTACTGGGCAGCCAGTTCTGTTAAAGGAAACATTTATCATGCAAAGCCTGAAACGCACAATACAGCTCCTACAGACCAAGACTCTCTTCTTTTTAGTGAGCACTGTCTTTCCAAAGTGACATTTGGGAGTTAGGGGTAAACTGTTTTGTTTATATATCTTCCTCTTAAGAAAATAGCAAGATTGAGTAAAAAATAATCAAGATCTTAGAGACTGGAGCCAGTTCATGAAAACTCTTGCAGAGACTCTTATATTAAAAAGGAGAGTTTCTTACAGAGACAGATGTTAATAACTTAGCAATCATTGTTTTCTATTCTCATTTCTGTTTCTCAAGGCCCTCTCTTGGCTTTGCAAGAGAGGATGCCAGATGAATTATATAATAATGCTAAGTAAAGTACTGACTAGCCTTCAATTTGAGCTTGTTTATTTGCTTATTTATTATCTAAGGAGGAAAACAAGGAGGAGAAGAGGAGCTCTTTTTCATTTTCTAACAATTCTGCCTTCCCAGTGCCTCTTCTTTGGGTTGTAAAAATATCTAGGGAATGCCACAGACGTTATTTCATAACCTCTGGTATATAAAAACAGTGGTTTGGCTGGCAGAGATAAAGGAAAGGAAAAAAATGCACATGCATTACTGATTAATTACAGAAAGCAGGTGGTTTGTTCAGAACAAGAAAGATAAGGCTGTTTTAAGTACAGGAGCTTCACTTTGGCTGTTCTTTCCCAAAGGTATTTTATCAAATTGCTGGTGTGTTGCAACATCCATCTAGCACTGCCAGCAGGGTGCATCCACATCCACAAGGGCAGTATTGGGAAGGGCAGTGTTACACCCAGTGCAAAAATGTCATCTCAGACCATGTTCACTCACAACCACAGAAATTTTCACAGTTAAAGATGAGCCTGTATCAAACCTACAGAACCCAGAAGCACATTTCCAATCTATGCTTCACAAATGGTTACAGTCTAGGTTCATTCCCTGAGCTTTTTATGGGTTTGAAAATCATGGATTTCTGCTTAGTGGCCTGCCAGCCTTCCTAGGGAAATATCCAAAGAGAGAGTTTGCACAGGAGCAGAGAAACAGTGGCTTAAGGCTGGTGTAGTACAGCTTTGAGCAAGGAAGAGACTCTCATACATCTACTATACAAAACAGCAGCCATGGTTAGTGCTGGATTTTGGAAGGGTTTGGGGTGAAGAGGGAGATAATTTGAGATAGAAGAGTTTTCAGAGAGTACCAAAGGAACAGGAGAGTAAGGGTTTTTTCCCCCCTTTCCTATTAAAAGCTGACATTTCCATATAAGCTTAGCCCCTCTAAGCAGGTTCAACTCCTCCTACCTGCTAAGAGCCCATTATACACTTTCTTTAGGAAACCCAAGGCTTGCTAGAAAGCTGTACAGTGACAAGACATGAAGAGTCTTGGAAGTGTTCCAGTGCAAATGGTGCTCTAAAAAGAGGAAGACGAGAACAGTCTGAAAGGAAAAAGCCCTGTTCTCCACCCCCAAACTTACTTGAAGGCTGCGACAGCCACTGCAGTTGTCAAAATAGTATTCCTAGTCTCTTTGCCTCCAAATCCTCCGCCCATTCTCTTCACTCGAACCACAATCCGATTCGAAGGGACTCCCAGTGCATTAGCAGTAAACTCCTAAAGAAAAACAGAGTGGCAGAACACGTACAGAGCTGAGCTGGTGTTAAGAACTAGATACAAACACATTGCCTTTCTGCAGCCATTGAAATAGCGCAAATACTTTATTAAAATGCAGGTCCTACTGGTCTTGTAACTGGATTTGATGCAGCTGGAACCAATAAACCCAGTATTTCAACTCTGAGGGTGCAAAGGCACACAGTACTTCAGCAGACAGCACCAAACCCAGGAAGAGACTGACATGAGATGAGGTTACCAAGACATAGGTCTCACTTAGCACAGCAGATGTCTGTACCACTCTGTCCATTCTCTTCACTTTATTACAAGACTTTTGGACGGTCCTGGTGAGCCAGTAAACAGGCCAAAGACAACCCATGGGGCCAGTAGCCATTTATCTAGTCTGAAACTGAGAAATAAATGCCTTTTAGGTAGCATGTAAATGAGACAGTACCTGTGTCTTCATTGGGTTTTGGGTTGACACAAAGAGCTCCATCTCACCATCTTCGCCCTTTGGCACAGCCAAAGTACAGTGAGTTTCCAGATAGAAATGCTCCTGCCCACCAAGGTACATCTCTCCTAGAAAATTGAAAGAAATGCCCCAAAGATAGAATGTCCCTGGTGTTATAAGGTGTCTCCCATCATTTGCTGCCTGCAAGTTACTGCCCTTTTGACATGTGTTAAATCACAACCCATTGCGGTGCCCAACACTGGATATCCCTAGCTGGTTCAACATTTTAAAAACACTAAACCCACAAAAAAAACCCAGACACACCCCATCCCTCCACTTTCTAGAAATCTTTAGTCCAAAACACAAGTGGCTGCCATTTCAAAAATAAGACTGCACACTGTTCCATTGATCCAGCATCCCTTAAAATGCAGTGTTTGGTGCCCTTCAGACTGCCCTGATAATACTTCACTGAGGTGAAGGCTAAAAATAAATCAGGACTAGTCTAGCTGAGCAGATCAAATACAAGGTTACAGACTTTGAAACAGAGGAACAAAAATAGAAACCCAAAATGCCTTAAGATCTAACTTGGAATCAGCTCTCTGTCTCTGCATGTGCCTCTCTCCCAGGACATCTTACCTGGCAGCACTGAGGGTACAATTTCTAGTCATGCTACACACTATTAAATGTGAGAATCAACCTCCTTTCTCAGCCATGGCACTGGTCTATTCAGCTGCCATAAAAATTAATATTCAGAGTAGTTCTGAAAATGCTGTTCCTCTCTTCCTTTTCATTCAATTCAGCAACAACAAAATAGCTGCCTTGATTAGGTACATCAGGGAGAAATGCACATTTGCATGAGGCAATGCCTACTCTGGTACGTAGCAGGGGCCTTTCTCTTGTCTCCTCAAGGGGCTGGTCTGGCATTCACACAGTATTGAAGCCTTTTAAGTAATCTATCGTTCTAGCGCAGAACAATTTCTGCCTTGCCTGGCAGAGTGTATGCATTTTGTATAGTATAGCACACTATAAGAAAAGGTTAACAAACAGCTTATGACACCTTTGAAGCAACAGCACCAATCACTAATTAACTGCAGAGGAAAGTCTCGGCAATGCATACCAAAATACAACAAATGACAGACCTGGAAATGGAGTTAAACAACTCTCCCTTTCCCCCATGGGAAATCTTTGATCTTTGAGAATGATCCCTTCACACCACGCTTTGTGTCTGTAATTGATTTAACTTTCCTCTAGGGTCTGTAAAAAGGATACAACACTCTCTTATCAATAAATATATAGTTCCCCGAAGGTCTGATGTTTGAGACTCTTCCTCTCAGGAGCTCAGTCATTGACTGGTGACACACACACCAAGCAAGGACATGGGTTTGACAGAGTATTCCAGTTTACAGCTCTGGCACACTCCCCTAACTCAGAGAGATTTGAAACAGTTGATGGTAATTGCCACGTTTACCCACGTCTCTACAACCTACTTGGCAGACTCCAACTGAATGAAACCAAAAAGCCCACCAAAACCAAACCCTTCCTCAAAGACAGGGCAACAATCAATTTTGAGAAAGTATTACAGGGCTATACCATGTTCTTCATGATACCTACAATGCTGGTGGATCTGGTTTTCAGGCCTATTTTCATATACCAGGTTAAAGGAAATCAACTGCCTTTAAGATTCAGACCAGGCTATATATGGACAGCGAAAAGCTTCTACAGATATTTCAGGGAAAAAAAAACTACTTTGTAGAATATTTGCAGAAAAATGTGTTCTTACATTGGAAGAGAACGTTTACAGGGGCACAGCTGGGAGCATCCAAGTCTGTTTGAAACTAAAATTAAATCTTTCACAAGCTATTTGGATATAAACAGTTAGTTGAAACTTAATATGAAATTAATTTAGCCCTGCAAGACTTACTGTCATGAGTTCAGAATCATATACATAAAAAGGAGGCCAATAGTTTGATGTCTTTTGTCACAAACGATGCTATTTTAAAAGAAGCCTTAATGTTTATTCTCACCTTCCAAAATGTGATCAGATTCTTCAAATCCTTTCTTCACATCTCCCTTATTAATCCTCTTTATAGACTTAAGAAAAGATTGTTTCTCAATTGCTTCCTAGGAAACATAATGACACAATGATATCTTTTTCACTCAGTGGAAACCAAATGAAAACAAAGCTTCCTCTGACTGAGGAAGAAACATCTAAGATAAAAAGCACAAGAACTTATCAGGCACCAGCTATGGTAATAGCCAAGTGACTTGACTTAAAGCAGTACAAAATAATTCCTGGCGACACAGCAGTTTCACAATAAACACCATAATTGGACAATCTTAGATTGTTCCTTGTGACCCATTTTACACTACAGACCCAGAACCTCAGGGTCTGTAACCGCCGAAGCTACGACTTACAACTTATGTTAACTATAGTCTGTGGCCCAGGAGGAGGTAAAAAGGAAAAGGAAAAAAAAAAAAGAAAAAAAAAGAGAAAAAGAAAAGAGACAGAAGAAGAAAACTAAATCTCTCACATGGTATGAGAACTTCTGCAGAAATAGTTCACTTCTGAGCGAATATACAATAATCTTGCTTGGGGAAGTTTTACAAATACATTTCCCTTTTGCCAAAACTGAAGCTTTCCATAATGAAAACAAAAAAAAACACCTCACAGAATGATCAAACAACAAAAAAAAAAATCATCAGCACATTTTTGGTTATACTCTCATGTTCCATGGCTGAATAAAAAACTAGAAGCCTTAGAAAAGGAAAAGTTCTCACACATTGTTTGTGAACCCACAAATCATACAACCAAACCCTCTGTCCACAGATGATAGCAGCAATGTCTGTACCAGACAATGCACAGACTCTGTATTTGCATGAATACAATTCACATTAGAAAATACATGGTATAAAATACTGACCATTAAAAAAAATTAATTAGAATCCCATGGTTCTAATTTCTCCCTAACAAGAACGGCTTCATACATTTTTTTCTTATTTCTAGATGTGAATACTGTATTAGACATTATCATTTACTGTCACATAAGCAAATCTTGTCAACAAGCCTTCTAGTTAAAAAAAAAAAGGGAGAAAGCATGAAATGATCACAAATTGTTGACATTAATTTCCTGAGCTGAGAAATACCACGTAAGGGCTGTGTCCATACAGTCAGTGCAAATGTTCACAGTGGAGAGGGAAGTCCTGAAAAATAATTTTATCAGCTTAGAGACTAGACAGAGAAGTGGTCTGCAGAAATCTCAGAGAAGATGTGCAGCAGCAGAGCTAGAACGTTTTCACACCGTACTATTGAGTGTTATAAATCAGAGACTGAGAATGAATGAACGAACACCAATGAAGCCAGCAGGGTCATACCAGAGACCATTGAAAGCAAGCACCTGTGGGTAAGAATGGAACTGACAGTAACCTTGTTAATTTAAACAAATTTGTACCGAACACAATATATTTACCAGAGTTTGATTTATTTCTTTCAGCTTTAAGTAACACAGAACAAGTTCAGGTATTCCCAATCAGTACCACGTCAAAGGTGTGTCCTCTTTATATTTAAAGATACAAATTATTCCTTCTATCCATATCCGGCTGCACCCACAAAGACTAACAAAATGTGTGGCTAAACAACCACATGTGTGAGCAGAAGTTAACTAGACATTAGAGAGCCCCAAGCTAAGTGCAGAAGCAATTCTGAGCCACCTTACCTGAATTGTGACAATAGGTTTTAGCTCTTCATACTTAATCTTCACAGCTTTAGCCGCTCTTCTGGAATGTTCTTGTGTGTCTGCAACAACTGCACCGATGATATGACCAACACAAGTGACCTACAGGCAAGATTAGGACCCACCATCATTTGGTGTGTGCATATATGCAGTAACGGGGAAGCTCATGATAATTCTCTTCATCTATTCCTTTTGTGCAGTTTTTCATCTGTTTGTTGAGACCAGTCTATTTAAAACCAGGGAAAATGATCACAAATGACTTTAGACAGTAATGGACTGAATGAGCCTGTCCCCATGGCCAGCAGCTCAGAGGAGAATACTGCAGGTAACACAGAGGAGAAGGGCACAGGGCAAAGGGACTCAATCCTTACTGAGTTTGGCACCAAGATTTCTATTGAATCCAGTACAACTAGGATTTACCTCTGTACAAGGTAGAGGACTTCAATGACAATATCTTATAATTATGACAAATCTTATCTTTTGAGCAGTGTGATTGAAAAAGGTTATTTTTAACCACGTACCACATCTTCAGCAAAGACAGTCTCATCGTTAGCGATGCCGGTGATGTTACTGCCAGGAACATCCTTGGCCGAGAGAAAACAAACAAACCCAGGAACATTCTGAGCTTCAGATGCATCTATAGAACTAAAGAAAGAAAGGAGGAGAGGCAGCATTATAATTTCTCATTTGTCTTTTTGTCAGGGCTTATGAGATACATTTTCAGGACGGAGTCCCTGAAATCTGGCTACGCAGAAGAGGAGTTTGTGACATGAATATTATGGGAGCCCGAGACAGAAAAGGCAATATATTAGACTGAAATAATTTGGGATTTATCTGATAATCCCAAATCCTGACTGTCAGCCTGATTACCAGTCTGCTGCTTTCACCTCTAGAGAAAAACGTGGCTGTGAGTCAGGGGGGAGTTGTTGGGTATCAATCACAAGGAAGCTGCAGGGTATTTGAAAAGATGCAAAAGAAATGATGCTCCAAAAGCCAAAAAGCTTCAATGAAAGGTTTTCTCTGGTAATCAGCAAAAGAGGTGTCTAAACAAAATGTTTGTCTGCTTAAATCATGTACAGATTTTAAAACTAAGCGACAAGCAGGACAGAAAGTAACTAGAAAAGTGCAATAGAATTTAATTTTTATATGGAACACATCATAAAAAAAATGTGTTACAAAAGATTTTCAAGCTCTTTTTGCAATATTTTGTCCATTGGCTATGTAATTGCCTTGCTTTACAAGGGAACCATTGCAAATAGAAAAGCTGTGGCTTTGTTTCTGCTAACTGAATCATTTATTGTCTTCTGTAAATTGCTGCAATTTTTTCAGCAGGCTTGTTTAGATTCCTGAAACTCCAATCCAAACTGTGCCTGAAAGTAGCTGTTTATGCATCCCAGTGAGCTACAGAGTTCTTTAAAAAGGACATTAAATGTATGAATGAACTTTCCCACACAAACTTTTAGACAGGAGGAACAGAAGACGATGCTATTTTTCTTTGGAAAGTTCACTTTCCCATGCTTTTGCAGTAATGCCTCAGAAACAATCCCCTATGATGACAGAGCCATTTCTTTCATAACCTGGCAGTCGATGACTACATCTTTACATCCATGACCACCGTGCTGCCCATTCTGTGTTAGCCCACTGTGGGAAACCTCTGGCCAGGAAGCCTAAAAAGGCAGGAATTATTGCCTAAGGAACAAAGAATGCATCGCAAGGCTATCTGAGGATGACATGAGGCAATGTCACGCAGAGCCTGCCACGTAAAATCAAGCTGAGGGCAGATGAGAGCCTGCAGAGCCACCACAACGTAAGCACAATTAGCGACTGGGGGGGATATTCAGTCCTGCAACAGAACAGCATTAAAGCTCATAGGAGAACTAGATGGCATTGTCTGCCAGGAGAGGCATTCTAGAGTTGGTTAGTCACTATTGTTATAAATTACACATCAGTCAGGAGTGCTGTGGTGGGACTACATGTTACAACCTAAATTTTTAGGCAGATAGGAGAGCACACGTTCAAGCTGCATGTTCCGATTCGTGATTTGTTCTGGTTTGAGGCCCAAACCACAGCATGTTTAAAATGGCATCTCCTTCAGACATTGTGGTGCTCTCCTACCCTGCTCCTTTCTAATCCTGCACTCTTGAGTAGAAGAGAGGGGACATGCAAGAAGGTTGCTGAGGGCTTTGTGCTTCAGCAAAGCTCTGAATTTGGTGTTAATTCCCTCATATTCCCACTGATGCAGACTCACAAGGCAGCTGTAAGACATACAGCCCACCTCCATGTAACAATGTTCAATGAACTGGAGTTCCCACTAATGCAAAAACCTTTCCCTCACTCACAACTTGACAGATCAATGTTTTCTAAGCCACCAGGCACTGGATGCTTTCCTTCTGGAACTCAGAAGCAACACTTACAGGATCTTAGCGTGGGCTTTGGTGCTGGTCACCAGTGTGAGATACAGCTCATTCTCATAGTGAGGGATGTCATCGCAGTAAACGGCTTCTCCACACGCTTGTTTGGTTGCTGAAACATGCATCAAAGGCCGTCCCACCATATCTTCAACTGACTGCCCCTTGGGCACTTCCTGGAGTGAAACACAGGACTGACTACGACTGCTCAGATTGCAGGGGACAACAGCGTTGATGGGAGAGCAAAAGGCACTGGGAGACATTCTAGTGAGATGGGGAATGGAATGGGGGCTCAGTCCTGTGGGAAAGGAAGGTAAACAAGCTGGAGTGGCTCTACAGAGGGGGCTGTAGAGAATGAAATGGAAAGGATTTGGGTTTTGAAATAGCTATGGAAGAGAATGGTTTGATGTGATAGCATGCATAAAAGCCATGAGTTCTGAAGCTTGCTTCTAATATCACAGTTGAATAGAACAGGTCATTAATAGAGAAAAAAGGGAGAAGATATATCCTGAATCTGAAGCCTGAGAGATGGAAAGAAAGGCAGGCTGTAAATGGGGAAAGCAGAAAGACAATTTCAGTTTGGATACAGAGCTGGCTGCTGGACAAAAGTGCCACCCACACCCATTTTTATGAAGCTGTGCACATCAGGAAGAGTCTTGGGCAAAGACAGGAAAGAACGTTGTATCCTAGAGCAAGGAAGGGACTGAGACCCAATACAAGCCTCGAGAATGGCACTATATGTTCATGTATTGCCCATCCTCAGGGATACAAGAAGATAAGCACAGTTTGAGCTGTAGAAAAGCCTAGGTCTATGTCATGCAGGTACTGCTACTTACTTGGAAGAGCTGGGCATTTGCAATTGGATCTTTGTGAAACAGCTCTGTAGCACTGATGTAGTTCGAGGGGACGGGCTCACACAGATTGTTCTGCCAGAGACACATCAGAGAACAATCACCTTCCCTGCCAGTCCCGTTCTCACATTCCCCAGTAGCCCAGGATATTCTCCATTCTCCAGTGAATATAATTCATCTTTTTACCAGGTGGAAGGCAAACAGGGCTCAGGCTCTGTGCAAAGAATAGCCACAGACCCATGAGAGCAGCGGTAATGCAACGAAGGGGAGAAGTTCAGGAATCTTCCTGTGAACCCACAGATCAGCATCCTTCCACAGGAAGGCGGGGATGCCACCAGGAAGCAAGTGAGACGATACACTAGTCACTGTCATGCAGGTAAGGAGCAGGGTAGCTCTGGCAGCTACTGCAACACGGAGTTCATTATCAGGTTACGGCTCTGCTTAAATCTGAACCCTCCCCGTGCCTTCCCCACAGAGACAGCACACACAAGTCCTCGTTCCCCAAGTTCTCCTTCCCCAGCAGCACTCACAATGCCGTTGTGATTCTTGCTCAGTTTCTGAAGGACCGTCAGGTAGAACTTGAAGAAGAAGCTGAGCGTGAGCGTGCGTCGGAAATCCACCATCCCACCAGGCGCAGAAGGAGACAGGTCCATCTCCCCGGCCAGCAAGCGGCAGGCATCCTGCAGCAGCTTCTCATTCCAGTCTCTGCAAGGGAACAGAGGTGACAGAGGTGACACAGAGCCCTTGGTCAGCCCTAAGTATCACCAGGACAGACTAACTCTTCCAACACAGCAGCCCCACAAGCTTCCAAGCACCAGCCACCCGTTCTCTGTTTATGGTACATGTGTCAGCTTTGCACTCATCTTGGACTCGAGCCACCTTTTCTAAAGACATGGCAAAGCTATTAAATGATAAGAGCGCAGATTTCCAAGTCTGGTTTAAAAGAAAATCGGTTTTGTAGGCCATACCCACATCTCACTTCTGCCCACTTCAACAGAAGGATGAATTTAGCAAGGAAAAGACTCTCTGAATCAGAGACTGACAGATCTTGGATGGTAAGGAGTAACGGAGGAAGCAAGGCATCACACAAAACGCAGACTGATGCAGAACTGTAGCTACCTTCTTCCCCTTTCTCCTTCTGTGTACTGCCAGAGAAAATTTAAGGTATTTGAACTGCTCCTGCAGAAAGCAGCACCATTCCATTAGACAGTCTTCCTATCACAGAAAAATTCCTACCTGCCAGTGAGCTCCTGGCAAGTTTTTAGTGCCAGGACAGTTGTAGGAGCCATTCCTCCATAGCTTAGTTTTATCTCCTCCACTCTGCTAGTGCCATCTTGGAACAGGACTCTCATCCCACAGGTCACAATAGCAATGTCATCCTCCCGACGGGAAGCCTGCTTGAAAGCTGAGAAGTATTCACCCTAGAAGACAGCAAAATATTTCTTTATTCTCCACCTTGGCATGTTTTGGAGTATAAATATGGACAAGCTGTTAACCCATCTCTGCATGGATAAGCTATTCCAGGGAACTGTATCTGGCTGATTCATCTTGCAGGCCCAAGCAGGATATGTTTGTTCAGGTAGACCTGTATGTTTTCACATGATTCAATGATTAATTCTAATGTATTAGATCAGTGGTTATTAGCCAACCCAGGACTGTGTGGTAAATGAGCTTTGACAGAGATCTGCTCATACCTGTCACATTTTTTCCATATCTTGAAAGGAAGAACCAGGACAGATTTTTTTGTACATAAACAAGCTTTCAGTCTCTCAGAAACTTCTTTCTCCCAGGCTGCAAAGCTGGAAGCCTAATCAGTAAATTCATATCCTAAACCCCTTCCCTTTGGAAGCCTTTGAACTCTGCAAGAACTGAAATCAGTAATCACAAACATCTCACAGTTCTAGAATAGACAAGACTAATTAATGTAATACAATTTCAATCTGTTACTGCAAATACAATTCTCAGGAACCATCCTGAATCCTCTGCTGGTCCTCACACAGTGAGGAAATTCTTTTAAATGCACCAGCAGCTACAACTGACAAAGCTCAGCAGCTCTCCTATGAAGAGTGGCAGTAAATATGAGATTAACACTGCACCAGTACACACTGAGTGATGGCATCAGCCTGGAGTTACAGCACAGTCAGTTTTTTCCCCTTGCCTGTCTGGCAGATTATGACAAATTGCTGTTCAGGCATCCTGCAGACTGAGAGAGGAATCAGATCTGATGTCTTTGCATGGCCCTTCTGAAGAGTTTTCTGCCAACTTTCTTCTCTAATAGCTTAGCCAAGTGACTCTGCACAGCACAGCAGCCTGTTCCATTAATTATTTCTAATCAGAAGTGGACAGCCATTGTTTCATTATTGTAAAGAATAATTCCTCTATTGTTGGCAATGAGAACAGTTTCACAAGGGGCCCCTTTTATGCACCGAGAACTTGTTACTGGAGATATAACTGAAGGGTGTGTTTCATTTCCTGAATTCAAGTAATTAGTAGGCAGCCAGCAGATAATAGCAGAGGAGCATCAATAGCATCCTCCCAACGAGGCCATTCTGCCACTCTGCTTACTAAACCAGTGAGCTTTCAAAGAGGAGAAAAAGCAGCCTCTTCTCTTGCTGCAGACTTCAGAGAAGATTTTCAATAATGTGACTGCAACAAGACGGCAGTATTTACCTTCACTCATCACAAGACACCTAGGTTTTCTTGGTACAGAGTCCTGTAGGAGAAAAGGCACTTGCTGTTTTTCCTCACTAGGAGTGTAGGTAAGGTCACCATCAGAGCGGGTATCCCTATCTGCCCCACCACTTGGGAAAACAACAGAGCACGCCCCCTCTAAACTACTGCAGTGAAAGTTTCTAGGTGTTAGTTATTCTCAAAGAAAAACCCAGCAACTCTTACTCTTAAGGACTGCATATTAGGGACCTAGATTATTCTCCCCACTCCCCTTCGGGACAAGATGCAACACCAGGGTAGGAGCAATTAAGGAACCCACAGGGTCTGAAAGATTCACAGGCAACACTCACAAACATTGCAAAAACATTGTTTCCATGTACTTTTTTTTTCAGTCCACCACCTTGGAATATGGATCAATATCAATAATGGACGAAGGTTGGGGGACACTAATTTAAAGGATGAAGCAAGACTTCATGACCACTTTCTGTTTCTTCAAGCAGAGCAAAAATTGTGATACTATGAGCTTATGATGGCAATACTGAGCAAACACTAGGTTAAAATTGTTTTCCAAAGATAGAAATATATAGGCAATGTGCTGTCAGGCTTTTCCTATTTGAAATCCAGTAAGTGTCTACATGATACAGAACACTTATTATAAAAATTAAGTAACAGTGACAAATGTGATAGAGAAAGATGTACGCAAGGGAAAGGACATGAAAAACCAATGGTCACTAAGTAAGTAATAACCTAGGTGTCGCATAACATTTGTGAACATTATCTAACACAGAATTCTATGATTCTATGAATGTGTTTCTAGTCCAGTAGAGAACAAGCATTGTTAAACAAAGGATACATCCTGTTCTAGGAATGACTTTTTAAATACAAAAAGCTAAACAGTTTTCTTTTCTGGAATCTGTTTATATTTTATCTTTAATCCAGTGAGTTGTTTTCTTTCCAAAATACTGCCTTTGCCCAGCTGTAATACCCCTTACAAGTACAGACTCAAAAACCTTTATTCCCTGAATATCTTAACTACCTAACACACAAACTAGCAGGAGAAAAAGGTGTTACCTCCTCCCCCTTTACAGCCTCCCTGTGATAAAGCCTACCCTGAGCTCAGTCCCACTACAGCAACACTGAATCATGTGAACTGCTAAACTTCTTTAGTCTATTTCTTTCTGTTGCTTGGCCAGCCTTGTCTTTGGTGTGACAAGTCACATCAATGCAAGACACAACATCAATTTTAACAAACATAAACCAAAAAATTTGATCTAGCTGTGTGCTGACACGGCCCTGCTTCCAGTTGTAAGGAAATCACACTTCCCGAAGACTTTGCCTGCCACATGCCAGCACCTTCAGACATCCCCCGAAGAACTTTAGTCTCCCTGACCTCATGTTTGTGAGCAAAGATCAGCCAAGAAACCATGAAGTAGAGAGTTCAAAAGTTGTTTTAGTTTTTCAGACCAACGAGCTGCATATAATGTAGGTATAAAGCCACTGCCTTGCTGGTAAACATTTGTTTGTTTTGTGAAATCACCATGTGACTGTCACACGGATGGAGGAATATGGTGTTTTCCATCTATGACCTCAAGAGTGTTTCTCATTCTGGCAAAAAGTGACCCTTCCTGCAATCATCACAAGATCTAAGAATAATTATTCAGAAATAGATGGAAAACCACCAAAAATAAAATAGCTGTGTTCCCTTAATAGTTAGATACAAAAATTCAAGAGGATAGACAAAGGATTTATTTGTTCTATTCCATAATATGATAGCATTTCAAGGAAATCAGTGCTTTCCATTTCTAAAGAAAATGTGTCATTACACTGTGAATCCTTGCATCTTCTAACTTGTAGCCTCAAGCCCTGAAAAGGTAAGTACCTTCACAGCCATAAAATAAAATCAGACAACAGTCTGATGTTCTCAGCCTTAAAGGGGAAAAAAGAGAGTTTTACCTCTTAGACACTTGGAATCATTTATGGTTCACATTGCTACAGAAGAGAAGGGTTCATTGTCCTATTTGAAGGGAGTTTTTCGGGCTCATTTTAAGTTGCAAGTTCACATTGCCAAAACACCCTAATAATCAGTCCCCGTGGTTTCAGTCTTGCAAGACAAGGACGCAGAAACCGAACTTCCCTCTTATCCATACATACTTTTCCCCCTTTTAATTTCCCATTTTAGTTCACAGAAATGAAGTAGGAACCTCAGGAACCTTAACTTCACATGTCTTGAGGAACTGCTAGCATCTTTGCTGTACTATTTCTCAAACAGAACCTAGACCTCTGTGAACGTCACTTTGTCACCTTTCATCATCACCCAATGTACTCAAATAGCTCCAGACAGTACAGTGAAATTTATATTTCTTGCATAGAAAACTTCTTGAGTTTATCGTACTTCATCATAGAATTATAGAATAGTTTGGATTGGAGGGGGCCATCAAAGGTCATCCAGTCCAACCGTTCCACAATGAACAGGGACATCTTCCCCTAGATGTGGTTGCTCAGAGCCCCATCCAACCTGATCTTGAATGTTTCCCGGGATGGGGCACCTCTCTGGGCAACCTGTGCCAGTGTCTCACCAACCTCAGCATAAAAAATTTCTTCCTTAAATCTCATCTAAATTTATCCTATTTTAGTTTAAAACCAGTATCTCTTGTCCTATTGCAACAGTACACCTTTATACAGAGCCCATCTCCCCTTGCTTGTCAAAAAGAGTATGTTGCTAGATTTTCACCGAATAATTTACTTGCTTCTCAGCCCACTTGGGACTACATAAGCATGTGGAGGTCAGTCTCCAAGGACAAAAACGCCTAACATTGAAAATAACATTAAAATAATAGCATTTTAGCTCCATGGACATTCAAGTCTCTTCCTACAAGCTCACCTTCTTGCTGTAGGGTATTTCAACAGAGAGCAGTATTTCTTCAGGCTTAACTATTGTCTTTCTGTATCCGGTGAAAAACTTCTCATCCATCGTGACAGTCCTTTTGCCCTCTGTAGAGCAAGGAAAGATCAATGGCAGAAGAATGAATAAATCAGATGAAGAATGGCAATAGTTTATGTGAAAGAGCCTCCAACCTACACAAGTTACTCTTGATAGGATATCATTTTGCATTTTTCCACCCTCTTTTACCAAATCAGGAAGGATTTTCTCAGATTTACTCTGGTCTTTATGGAATCTACAACAGCTTCTGCCTACGGACAAAATTTTATTTGCACAGGAACTGATCAAAGAGAACTCCCTTCTTCTTTATCTAATTAAAGCTGAGCCTCCAGGTGAACCAGTTTCCAACATCCCAATATAATTCCCTCTTTCCCCTTTTCTCAGCCTGCACACAAACTAGTACATGAGAAAGTTGCCGATCAGACAGTGCACTTACTTCAAGGATCCTATTTAAATAAAAATCTTCCTAAGAGCAAATAAAAATTGAGACATTTGGCTTTTTTCATAGAAAATCAACAAAACAAGTTTAAATCTTTATCTGAAAAGTCCACAAGGATCAAAGAATAATAGCAACAGAACAATTTCGTGCCTATTGTTTTTCACAAATAGACATCTTCAGTCAGTTCTGTACAAGGATGCGTCTGTGAGTACATACACAGTATCAGAGATTCATTCTGGTGCAGAAGTTCAAAATTCTTTAGGAAACCAACTTTAGGCCTGCAGCCTCAAAAAGGGCAAAACCCCTGAAGACTCAGAGTAAGTCTATTTTGTGTAATGTTGTGTAATGTTAACTCCCACTTTCAAATTCTGACCTGCCCTAACAATCCACAGCAGACGACTGTTGACTATCCCGCTCTTCTTAGTGTCACAAGGAAATGCCAGTAACTTACCATTTGATACCAGAGTCAGTTTGCTTCCACTTGCCATTAACACAGGATTTAAGTCAGAAATTGGGCTTGCTGTCATTATGTTCCCACCAAGAGCCTAGAGTGATAATAGATGCATCAGATAAATATTTAAAAACCTCAAGATACTTCCAAAGCATCTTGTAATCCTGCATGACTCCATACACAGTGCACTACAGGTTAGAATTTATCAAACTCAAGTAGAGCTTTTTCCTCACTCAGCAATTCTAGGCCTTTAAAAAAGTGGAAAAACAAAACACATTAAATCAGTTGCTGTCCCAGTCAATACCAACTTTTGCCTAAAACAGTTTTAGGAACAGTCTTTGGGTAATGCATCAAAACTCCCTTATGCTCAAACATGCATGCCCAACAATGCCAAAAATTCAATTACTGTAGCTACAATTAAGGGAAGATCCATGAAAGCAATAACATCTTTTCAGTAACATTCAGGAACCCAAGTTTTTTGGCTGCAATAATACAAACATATGGCACAGAATCTTGTGGGACAAAATTTTGTGGTTTGGTAGGTTACTTCATCTACTTGCTTAGTATTTTTCTCTTTTAATATACAGAGTTTGGACATACTGAACCCACCTCCTCTTTCTTTACAACTGGAGGAAAATTTGCCAGATCTGATGCATTAACACTATGACTACCATACCTGCACTGGCAAAAATCTACACACCTGCTTCTTTGAAGTTTGTCCAGCGCTCTAAATACATTTTTGTTAAATTAGTCAAATCTCAGTAGAGTTTCCCCCCTCTTATCCTGATAACAGCAATGGAAGACCTGGATAACTGCCATGTTTCCCTTGCTTGCTAAGTGTGTGATATTAGTGCAGCACAGACCCCAGCTGTTCCTGGGGTTGGTTTATGGGTACTAGCTTCTCTGCCAAGGTTTGCAAATGTTCTCATGTGAGAAACACAAGGCACACCAACACTGGACAAGGCGGGCCAGCTCCTCAGGCTGAGCTTTCAATTCCAGTCCCTGATCCTCCTGAGTCACAGAATCACAGAATTGTAGGGGTTGGAAAGGGCCTCTGGAGATCATCTCCTCCAAGCCCTTGCCAAAGCAGGATCACCCAGAGCAGGCTGGACAGCAACCCCTCCAGGCAGGGTTTGAATATCTCCAGAGAAGGAGACTCCACACCCTCTCTGGGCAGCCTATTCCAGGGTTCTGCTGTCCTCAAATTAAAGAAGTTTTTCCGCATGTTCAGATAGCATTTCCCGTGTTCCAGTTTGTGTCCATTGCCCCTTGTCCTATCACCAGGCACTACTGAGAAGAGCCTGACCCCACCGTCTTGACACCTGCATTTAGATACTTAGAAGCATTGGTAAGACTCTCCCTCAGTTTTCTCTTCTCCAGGCTGAACAGCCCCAGGTCTCAGCCTTTCCTCATCAGAGAGGTGCTCTAGTCCCTTGACCATCTTTGTAGTCCCCCCGCTGGACTCTCTCCTCCTGCCCTATTGTCACTTACGGCAACATTCCTGATCTGTGGCCCTGCAAACCACCGCAGCTGTTCAAGGACAGCCTGGAAGACCTCTGTTTTGTGAGGAGGAAGCTCGGCCACCACTTTTCTCAGCACCTCCTCTACCGAGCTCAGGGTACAGGCAGCGCCAAAGGTGACCCCTGTAAACAAATGACAAGAATCGTTCTCCCAAATGTTAAGGTACAGGAGGATGGTTATAACTGTGTCTACAAAGCTTAGATACCACTGAGTTTAATTAGACAGTAGAGTGGGTTTAGAGAAGACATTTTGTGTGCACTGCATGTAAACATCACATCCTCAAAAAAATTCAGCTTTAAATCACAACAGTAACCCACCACCCTTTCACTGCAGTGTATTATCAGCGATATTGACCTCCTACAGGTATTAGTTTGTCCTTTGAGAAGTGAACTCCAACTCCTCTCCGCTTTCCACACCTTAAACGCGCTATCAGGCAACAGGTCACATGCATTATGCTGTCCTAGTTACTTCTAGCTATTTGTAAGGTTACCTGTTTCCACCATGAAAATAAATGCAATATTTCACTTAGACTGTCAAATCCAGCATCTTTCCCCTAGTTACTACTTTTTAAATCTTTCTAATTGAAAAGATTCCCCATTGAAGCCCATTATTAACCCAGTTAATATACGTAAAACACCATGCATCAAACAAATACAATCTCTAATGTACTTTCTAGTGAAAGCCCTCTTTGATTCTCAAATTATTTTTACATATCTCTCACTTGATTCCCTGCATGGGAGAGGCATTAACGCATACAGAAAGCAATTTTTAATCTGGGGATTTTCCTTCTTATCCTCTTTATTATTCTGTGGAGTCTCCACTCACTTCGCAGGCATTCTGCCTCTTTTTTGCTCACCTGTTTCAGTGTGCTGAACAGCATTCATTTCAGAGATCCACGCTGGTGCTATTATCACCGGATACAACAGGTTCTTTAGCCTCATCTCAATACCTTAAGGAAAAGTAAGACTCCTTCAATTACACATAGGTGACAGAGAGATTAAATTAACTGTTTCCCAATTAAAAATCCGTTTATTGACCATCTGTTACACAGACTATATGCGGTCACAGAGATACCAAGCTAAAAGCTGTTTTCCATTAATACCAGAATTCTGATAGGGAAGTTTTAGAGACTCTTTTCTAGTCTTGCAACAACCTTAAACACATTGGTTAGTACTTGTGTAACCTGGCCATTGCTGTACATAATCCTTCAGGAAAGAACAATGAATACAATGAACCGTACGAAGTGTGGGAATTGTCTCCTGAATCAATTGTTCGGGATAACAGAATTACTAAATACATCTGAACTTTCCTCCTCAGCACTTACGTTTGCAGAAGTATATAATCTGGGGCGGGGGGGAAGTGGTAAGATTTCAAGTCTTGAGAGTTTACTCGCTGAAAAAAATTCTGTCAAAATGCAGGTTTCACCACTGATTTAATTTGATTATGAAGACATTTTACACTGTGTCACTCCCCTCTTCTCAAAATTCCACAAAACTAGCACAAAAGATCAGATGTCTAGATAAGCTTTTTGGCGGTTTTTTTTTTTTTTTTTTCACCTGACACAGCAGAGAAAAGGGAAGAACATTCACGGTGAAATTAATCTACCCAAGAAAGAAATTTGTTCCTACACACAACCTGAAGATTAAACAGCTATTTAACAGCAATGCCATGAAGGAGGTTTACATTTGCACTGTTCTCCCAAAATATTCCATGGGAAGTTTTCCAACCGCTCCTAAAAAGCACCGGCTCTTACCCACTTCGGTGTTCCCCACAACAAGCTTGGCATTGGGGTACTGGGACTTGAGAGCCACCAGTTCCTTGAGAGTTGTAGGCTGGATCCACATCACACGCTCGCCTTTGAAACACAGCTGTTTCTGTTGTTTGTTACTCTGAGTCTGCAAAAGTGAGTTCAGAAAGAGCTCAAACCCTACATCAAACCAAGAATCCCCACCCACATGGTGCCCAAGCCTACGCCAGGCTCCATCTCAGTCAAGTTAGTGCCAGGTGGCTGTGATATCCACACTGGTGTTGGCAATTAGCCATTCCCCATCCTTCTGCGAGCGGTGACAACAGTATTTTTCATGCTGATAAAAGTTTTCCCTTTCTGATATTGCCGGGTGGTTCTGCTGCCACATCTCCCTAGACAGACCTAGGGAGGTCTCTCCTCCTGGATGGGAGCCAGCAAGCTCCCATCTGACCAAAGTTCTGGTAGATGCTGGTGGCTTCAGCTGTCTTAGAAGTCATGGGTTTTCCATTCTCATCTCACTCCAAAAATGTGAGTTACCAGCTGTAAGGCCAGGTTCTGGTTCCCTTTTTAACCCGTTCATCCAGTAACAGAAGAAAACAGACTAACACGGTTGCCTCCCAGCAACATCAGATCACCTCTTAGGCAGGAGAGTGTCCGAGAAAAGAAGCAGAGGGGACCTACCTCCAGCTAAATATATATAGTGGTACGGTATATGAGAACCTACTTACCTGTAGCTTGTGACACATATAAGCTGGGTGCAGCAGCAGAACTAATGATTGAATTTCACTTGTTTGCTAAATGTGAAGAAAGCTCTAAACGTGCCATGTGCTGGACTAGATTCCTGGCTGGGACACATTTGCTTAGTGGAAAACTGCCCCAAAAAAGACAGGAATGAAAAACAGAGAGAAACTAATCTTACATAACTTTTGATGTCAGTGTGAGCCACCCAACTTCTGCTACACTGAGTGGAGAGAAGCTGGTGCATTTAGGAAGTCATCTAGTTGAAACTTATATTCAGCTACATCTCATAGCTCCGACTTCTCTTCCTACACTATAAGGGGAGCATGGGGCAGTTAGGTCAGATACAGCTGTATTTAACATAGAAGTTCACATCTGACCAAATAAATTGAAATCTAGATGTCAGCAACTATTCCACCCCTGAATACGCAGTGACTGGAAAGGAAGGTAACCCAAGAGCAGACATGTATGGTGAGAAACAGAGATGAGAGCCAGCCATCTGGGCCAGGCACTTGGCCTGCATATGTTTTAAGCCACCCTGGCTTAAAAGCCTTCCCTTTTATAACACAGGGAAGCGTGCATGCCCAAGCGTCTTCTTTTATAAGCAGCCACCTTTTTGCACTGCCATTTCCTCAGGGCAGAGACACTGTGGACTTTCAAACCCTGTGCAGAACAATAAAACCAACAAACTATTTCTTCTCCAATGAACTTACCATTAGCTCTGGTGGGAAGATTGGCTCCTGTGTAGGGTCCAATGGCTGGAACTCAGAAGAATTGAACAGGCTGGAGGACATCATTGTCTGTGAGAAAGAAAATGCAAATGGCTGGGTGGCAGAGGACAAAGCTATCTGCATACAACCCTAACTTATTCCTCTTCCAGTCAAATCCCTGTTACTGTTTTATGGCAAAACACAGTGTAAAGATGCCACCTGGTCCAGCATTTCAGGTTCTTCAGTCTCATTTTTCTGATCACAATGCATGTCCGGTCAGAAACCTGAATCTTGAACACATTAACAGGTTTTTGCAAATCAAAACTGACATCAATTTCACATTAGCATGTTAAATTTCATCAAAAACTACATTTTCTAAGGTAAGGCCAGCATAAAATATAAATTAGTCTAAGCTGCTTTTCATAAATACAGCTAAATTAAAAGCATTGGGCTTTGGTACAGCGCAAGACAGAGCTAAGACTTCAAAACATCAGAAATAGAGAAAAAACTGATAGTTGAGAGGCACCTTACCACATTGTCTTCTTTTCCATTCATGCAGCAGCCTGGACCATTGGCTTTTCCTCCGCAGCAGCCCCCATTCTGAAGAAGAAACAAGCACACCAGCTATTCTACACAAAATCAGAACATTCCAACTTTTACAGGATTTATTCCTCCTTTTTTATCAATCCCTGGATTGCAGAAATTTGCAGTAATGTTTTTCATTAATAAACTACATTGACAAAAGAACTCCAAGTAGTCTTAATTGCTGGAGTACTCCAGGCAACGCTGGATGCTTCCTAACAAAGAATCCATAGAAATTCACTGGAATTTCCTGGTAAAGAATTTCATTATATTTTCTTTTTCCTAAATTCATTTTATACTCACACTATGCTCTAATTCCTTTTTCTCATCCCTCCGTTGTTTGTACCCCAACTGGTACATAAAATGCAATTAACTTTTTATCTCCAGATATTCCAAAAGGTTCCAATTGTATGTTTTATTGGAAGGGTGATTAAATTACTTCATTCATCTTTGGACTGCAAAGTTAGGGAAAGATCATACTGGTGAATTAACTGTTTTTTTTAGCTCTGTTTTCACAGAAAGATGGATCTCTTCAATATACCAGAAGTCAGTAACACATTGCTTACAGTTGTCACTTTGCTATTTCATAGAAGTGTGGCATCTCAACAGATTCATAAGGAACATATCTAGCTTGTAAAAAAGAAAAGGTAACATAAAGTAGTAAAACCTGTGTCATGATGGCTAACTAGGACAGACGCAGTCACAATGTTTTCCAAGAGACAGATATTCAAACCAGCTCAGTCAGCTCTGAACATTTGCACCACAGTACGTCCAGAGAAGGGAGTAACACATCAAAACTCTAATGCTATATTGCAAATTGAGGTTCTAGCTTTTAAAATACAGCTTACCATGCTGCTTTCCCTCTCACTACGACAACATCCAGTGCCATTGGCTACTCTGCCACAGCAATTCGCGTCCTGTGGGGACAAAAACTGTTCTGAGAAAAACGTGCAGATTCCAAAGAAATTAAGTAGACTTGGTTCTCTTTTGAGAGAAACTGGTCCAATGATTATTATACCCAAAGCAGAAATGGGAGATGGAAGGTGCAAAGCAAGTAGGTGTTTCCCTTGAGAACAGAAGACAGTATCCTGAGGTGTGATGGCTAGGCCATGTCCAGTCTACTGATAAACCTCTTGCTCTAGTTTAGAGCTACTCTGACCATTCAGCCAGTATCTCTGGTCCAGCTAGAGCTGTGAGGAGACACCCAGAGAAGAGTGAAAAGGACAAGCACATACAGTACAATACCTAGTTCTCTACTGGTATCCAATTTGCATTCACCTCAGGGGACTACCTTTGTGCATTGTGGTTTCTGTCTCTTTAGTAACCCTCAGTGTGTCTCCATCCAAGTACCTGCTCCCTCTCCCCTGGAGCCCGAGTAAGTTTTTAGTGGCCACAACATCCTTTGGTGAGTTCTGTGGGTCAGCTACCTGGTACTTGGCAGACCACCTGCCTTTGTTTTCAACCTGACTCCTCCTAGTTTTATTTCTTGACACCTGGCTCTTGTATTGGAAGAGGCACCAAACAGTGAATGTCCTCCACATTCCACCCGCCAGTCGCAATTTTGTACATCTCTACCAGAGGCCGACACAAAACCGCTACATGGGCTACGTAGAGCCCCTTCCCCTCCCTGACATCTATTATCCAGGCTGAAGTGTCCCAGCCTACTCAATGCCTTCTTGTATGGAAGCCAGATTTCCACAGATGTGATCCTTATTCCACTTCTCTGAATCTTCTCCTATTCTGCTCTACCCTGTTAGAGATGAGAGGACCAGAACTGCATGGAGTACTCAAGCACACAAAGAGCCACAATGCAGACAGTGGCGTGGCAGTGTTTTCTGTTTTGTTGTCTACCCTTTGAAATGTTGTTTTGATTGTCAGTGAGCATTGAGCTGATGCTCCCGTGGAACTGTCTACCACACTTCCAAGATCATCTTCCTGCATGGTAACAGGAAGATGATGTTGTGTCCACTCACAGCCTGTCATTTTATATGTGAAATGAGGACTGCCCTTCACTCTGTAAATTGCTTTGCATTTATTTGCCCCAAATTTTGTATTCCATTCTATTCTCCAGTCTCTCAGGTTTATAAAGTCCTTCTGAAATTCCTCAAAGTCTGTTCCTGTCTTCACTACCCAGAGTAAATTGATATTATTTAACTTATTTTCTCATACTACTGCTCACTCTCTTTTCCAGCTCATTTAGAGATACCTTGAACAGCCTTGCTGCCACCAGAGGTCCCAGCAGAATTCCACCAGTGACCTCTCTCCATTGCAAAAATGCACCATGTTCTCCTACCTTCCATTTTCTGCCTTTTAATCGATCTTTCATCCATACAGAGATCTTCCCTCTTACCCCAAGGCTTTTTACTGTTTTTAAAAGCCTTTGGTGAGACATTGTTGAAAGCTCCATGGAAATCTAACTAACTGGTTTTATTAATCATTAGTAACGGATCTCACTCCTGCTTGTATTCTCTTTTGTTCATCGTAATTCTGGATAAGAAAATGAAATTAATGGGGAGCATCCTAAATTCTTTACTTTTGATATTTAATACGAGTGTAGCTACATAAGTGGCTCATAATCACTGAAGTACCTAATGATCTACTTTTCTTCACAGCCTCCAGCAGTCTTTCAGGAACAAAGGGAATAGAGAAAACTTATGGCAAAGCTTTGTACCTCACCCAAAACAGCAGATGAGCTGCAGGCAAGATCTATACAGCAGTAACTTCAACTTCTTTCCAGAGCTATTTCAGCTCTGCAGCTGATCTTTCAAGAAAGCAACTTTCTCATCAGATTCACCCACAGTGTGTCCCTGTTTGTGCACTGTACCATTACACTTTTTCCACATCAGGGATTATCTGCATCCAGTATTACACAGAGATGCTGGGTTTTTCAGAGACTTACAGAAAAGAACTACAGAGTCTGGTTACCTGTGATCCAAAAAGGGACCATCAGGTGGAGCTCATTAAAGTACTCCACTTCCAGAAACTGGAGTGAGTAAAGGGGTTGGTCTTCTTGCATTATTAATATATGAAGCACATACAAAGGGGTCAAGAATTGGAGCTGCATTGTCATAGTATGTATAATTCCTTCTTCCCCAGTTCAGCTCGTGGTGTATGTTAGTAACAGAGAGAAAGACAGCTTTTCAGATTTCTTTAAACATTATCTGAAGCCACTTACTTTAGCAAATGTCCTGTATCCTTCCAGAATGGGTCTATACCCTGTACACCGACACAAGTTCCCTGCATTGCCAGAGCAAAAGGATGAAAGTTTAGTGTCATTTGGCTAACAACTTTTCTTTTAGAACGTAATTTGGTTTCTCAAAAAAGCTCATGATAAAGCTAATGAAAAAAATGGGAGGAGGAAAATTTCATTAGTCATCTCGCAACTATCCTACCATTCCTTTTTGTTGAAATTTTAAAATGAAAATAATTTAGAAAAAAAAAAAATCAATTTGCTTTATTCAGTATTCATTTACCTGTGTTAAGCTTAGTGGGGTTCTAATCCAAGACTGAGGTCACTTGCCCCTGCTTCGGGACAAACAATGAGCTTTTATGAGATTTTCCACATGCTGTTTTTGTTCACTTCATAGACCCTGGCCAGTCTCCTAGTAGAAAAGCTAGCTCTTAGCCTCATAACAATGAGCTATCTTTTACAAAATACATTATGCCATTGGTAAAGTAGATGTAATGAAAGTATAACAGGTTGCATCTCTGCAGGGCTATGAGTATTACCTTGGAAAGCATCTTCTATGTCCTCCATCTTGGGCTCGGGATTGTTTCGAAGCAATGTATACATGGACATGACAATTCCTGGAGTGCAAAAGCCACACTGGGACCCATGACTTTTTGCTATTCTCTCCTGAGAAAAAATGACAACAACCATCAGCTCATAGTATCAAGGTGAGTTCATTGTTGTGCTCATTTCTATAACAGCTCTGTTAAAAAAAAACCCAAACAATCTCACCAGAGGAGCTAAGACTATAATCAGATGTTCTGATGAGATGGTCAATTAATCTGTGAAGCAGACTTCAAAGAAGAGAACACTCTGAAAACTTTGCATCTAGACTTTGAACTCCCAATGTAAGCGAAGGCAACTAAAAGCCTCCAATGAGCTCAAGAGTTCCTCAGATTTACCATGCTGGACAGAAGCTGGGGCTACCTGAATAGACCTGAGTTTGAATTTCAAGGCTTAGCTGTCAGAATCTTCAGGGGAGGTAGGGAAAAGACAACAAGCAAACAAAGGTCAGACTAGCTGCCATCCTTTCATGCGTGTCTAACTTATTTTTCACTTTGTTGTTTACTCTTCTCAGACAGGTATTGGCACAAGTCCTATCCACTGTACAAACTGAGATGAATCATAGTCTCCCTTAAAGGAGCAGTTTATCTAACAAAACAAGTCTGCTTCCACAAAAAGTGCATTATAACACCTTACTAGAAGAGCAAGGCTCACATTCCCATCACTCCTCCCCATGAAGAGTATTTTGTGACTCCAGAAACATTGCTAAACAAAACCTTACTGCACCCCTGTAGGGAAGGTTCTTAACTATGCAGGACAAGAAACCAAGGTCATTCATGGAAGGCCATAGGGGAGCCAAAACCTAACTCGGATTTCCTGGCTCCAAGTCATGATATAGGCTTTCACCATAATGTCAGTGTTCCCAAGTCCTGGGCTTTGATCCAGGATGTGGACCAAATGCAGTCACGTAGCACTAGAACAAAAGCATTAGCAGTTTGGCCAGAAGACCACCAGTTAAATTGTTAGGGCATAACAGAGCTGCAGCATCGACCTGAGTTTTGATTCTGCCACTTAAGTCATTCCTGCAAGTAAAGACTACTCATGTGGAAAGTCAAACTCCTGGTTTTAACATTACGGTGGAGTTCCCAACACCCCGGAACAGGATTAATTAACATAAGAAGCAAACATGGATAGAGGGTTTTTAAGTTACCAGTATTAATAGCTTACCTGGGCTGGATGCAGCCTGGATTTTGTGTTTCCTATGCCTTCAACAGTAGTTACAGCTACGTGATGAAGGGCACAGACAGGGAAGAGGCAAGCATTGGCAGTATGGTGGCTAAAATAATAAATTAAGGCCATTTCATTTGACAGTGCTGCTCAACAAAGGAAAAAAGGAACCGGAGGACTGAAGAGTACTCAGAAACTGTAGCAGTGGACACAACAGAAGGACTTAAACAGATGTGATATAGGTATTAGTTACAAGCCAAATCCTACAGCACCTACTCAGCCAAAGTTCTCATCAACTTCACTTGAAGTTTAAACTGGCTGCACACCATAGGATTTGATCTAGAAATAACAACCTTAAGCATTCTTGTTGCATGTTAAGCAACCAAACTCATGTAAGTAATTTACAGGGGCAGACTACAAATACCAAGATGTTATACAGCTGGCCTGACCCACTCACAAAGTTAAATAAGAGCACGAAGCTATTGGCCTTTTACTAAGGAAACTGTTTCTAGATGGTAGACATGGGGAAAAGTCCAGGCTGAAGGTAAAATAAAATAATATTGCCAAAATTCTTATAGGAACTAGCTACTTTATTTTATTTCTATCAAGACAGAATAATCACCCCAAAGATATTGTATTCAAGGCCACATTATTAAGTAGGACCACTAAGTCAGATGATCCCAAGTTGAAGTTTGTCCAAGCATTATTCCAAATATATGTAAGATTTCAGTGCTTTCCATTACCCACAGAAAAAATAAACTGGAGTCTGTCCCTCTGCCTCATCCTCTCTCTACACTCCTCTTTTTGTTTTGCTTCACTCTTCAATTAGTTAAAGAGAGAACAGAAGGAAAGTTTATGTCTCAGGAAATACGAGTTATTATGAAGGTTACAACAGAAATAGAGAGAAAGTCAATATTTGCTGGCATACAGAAACCAGATAATTGCAGTAATACAATAGCAGTAAAGATTGTATTTTATCACACTGATCATCATTTGGGTCATCACAGCAAAAAGTTATATTACCTTGCAAGAAAGGAACACGAAGGTTTTCTGAATTGGGAAAAGGCAGATAGCCTGAGTGCTAAAGCCAGTGTAGATATTTCAGGGCATAATGAAATAGCTCCCTATCAGCACTGCGCAATGCTGTAGGACTTTGTCTTAGCCTTTTGAGTTTATGTTCTGAAAGTGAAAAATTATGTTTTGGCAGAAACATACATTATATAACTTTTTTTAAAAATAGTACCACATCTGGAATCTCAAGAACCTGGATCTGTCCCCATTTTATTTCTCGGTTGAAGAGTTCAGATTGCAAAGGATACAGGATTTTCTTCCGAAAGGGATCATACTTGGATATCATAACAGTGCAAGCACCACATCCACCTTCTCCACAGCCTAGTTTGGTTCCACATAGGCCCACTGAGAGAACAGGAATCAAGGAAAACATGAAGAGTGTTGGCAGAAGCTTGCTCAAACAGTTGTCAATCAAGGCTGCGCAACAAGTTCTTGCTGGAAACCAAGCGCTCATTTTTTCCTGCTTAATAATTTAACATAAGCAAAGTTTCAAAAGCTGGCATGTGAGCTTTGACATCAACATCCAAAGGCCTAATAAGGAGGCAATCCACATTCCAATAGACTCAGAATGAACAAAAAACTTCTGAACTTCAACAGTTCCCACTTCCCATTAGACTCAGAAAAGGAAATTACATAAGGGAGACAAAGCGCTCAGTAGGAGTGTTTTGAGGAGTGCATTGCTACTCCTGAGCAGAGGCTGTTCAGCCATGCAGTCACATCCCTGAGACACATGGCAACATCTCCTTCAGGACCTCCCATTAGTGGAGGCTGACTTCTTCCTTCACCTGGTGACCCCTACCATCTCCAGAGTCATGGTCTGGCCACCTTAGCTTCTCTCTTGGCCCCTTTTATGATGACTTCCCCATTGGGAGGGAAAAAACCAGTCAAGCACGCTCCCCAGTAGCCTGGTTCCCATAAAACCACGGGAGGGAGACACTGGGAGCCAGAACTAGGGGAGATGCACAGAACCACTGCAGAGACACTTGGGAATTCACAAAGCACATGGACTGGCCCAAGCAGATTCCTCCCCAGGCTGCAGAGCACACATCTGTACTTCACACCCAGACATTACACCAAATGTTCTGCAAAGGGACTTCAGGAGGGAATTCCTTGAGGCACTTCCCCTTTGGGTTCCTTCACTCATTAGAGGGCAGTTAGATGCTGTCATTTATTGTGAAAAGGATTGGTCAATGCTGAGAGACTTTTGGTGGGAAAAGGACAGCTGCTTTCATTGGCAATGGACACGTGCCTGTGCTGAGATAAATAACTTAGGCCTGTGGAAAAGCAACAGGCATCATGATACAGGGAACTCAAATCATCTTTGCCTTCACTGCAAAGATTCTGGAACTATTTTCATATAATCATAGAATCATTTAGGTTGGAAAACACCTTTAAGATCATTGAGTCCAACCATAAACCCAACACTGCCAAGTCCACCACTAAAAGTCCACCACGGCCCCCAAGCACCATATCTACTTTTCATACAACCACGTGTCTGCTTCAGCAGAAATACAGTTTTCCTATGCCATCCAATGTTTCTCAAAGTATTTGCCTGACCCTAACCAGACATCTACAAAATTAGATCACCAGAACGTTCATGTAGATGATCAGAAGATTATAAAGATCTTCAATTATCTCTTTTCAAAGCTATTTGCATTAGATATTAAGAAGCTTAGACATAAAATGTCTTTCAGTAAGAAGTGCACCAGGCACAGGAGTCATGCTATTTTATTTTCCTCCTGAACTTTATCCACCCAAGGTACAGTCAGACAAAATAGGGCTGTTAGTTCTGTTGGAAACCCCAAAGAGGAGTGTGATTTATATCCCTATACTTCCTTCAGATACCAGACAAATAGAACACGGCAACATGGTGAAATAAGTACACGCGATTCTTTTTAAGGAATACACCAACGCAGATGTGAACACTTTGGCGTATATGTACACACCCAGCTGGTCAGACAAAACCTCAGAAAATATGGAATGACACTACCTACTGAACCAGACCCAGTATAGCCAGCCTGGTCATCACAGTAATAGCTACCCAGCTCCTGAAGCTAATCTTACTCACATGTTGACCAGTTTCAAACAGGAGTGAAATGTGACTGCTCACATCTGCTCATGTAAACATGCCCACAGTGTGTGCTGGGAACCTCTGCCTCTGAGTTTGCACCCCTGGGTCATCTGGTAAAGAAGCCACAGGATAATCAAGTTATTGGATATTAACTATCCAGTAATATCCAAATTATTGGATGATACAGCAGGCAGTTCAAGTAGCTGTAATGTTTTGGCCAGAAAATACGATTTGTGTGGAACAAACTTAAATTTCCTTCCATTTTATTATCATCTCAATTCTACTTTCTTCCCATCATATTCTAATTCCTAGCAATTCTGAGTTTTCTCTTTAAAGTATTAATAAATTATATAACTTTATCTAAAGTATATTATTTAAAATTGGCTATTTTCTAAGTTTTGAATACCAGCTGTAATCTTTGCCAGCAAGAAATAGCAGGCCATGCAGAGCACTCGCTCTTATACCCTGTGCACAAGCTCTGTCTAGCACTCAAGTGACCGGCAGAACAGTAAACAATTATGAAATGCTGTCGGCATCCAAAGCCGCCTGCAGTTTCTGCTGACACTGGATACATTTCCTTCGTAGATAGGTTAGCAGAGTCGTTTCTGGGTCCACATCCTTTTCCACCACCTGCAAGAAGGGAAAGGTACTGTTACACACAGAATGCTTTACAACACAGATTATGTTCGTTGGAAGGAGGAAGTCTGGTCTTTATGCAATTTCTTTTCCAAAGCAGGAGCAGAACCACTGATTAACTCTCCTGACTAGGTTCAGCGATGTTGGTCGTGTATCCAGACACAAGATTTCCTTGAATTTATTGTGACAGAGAAAAGTATATGCACTACATACATCAGAGCTTTTCCAGCCATGGCACACTGAGGCAAATCTTAAAAAACCCTACATCAAAAATAGCAAACAGAATTAGTAGTGAGCAGAGAGAGAAAGAACTGCGTTTTGTACTCAAGTTTTGAATTTCCAACACCTCCCCAAATTGAGTCTCATCTTCATTGACCGTGCATAACTGACCCCTACCCCTTCTCCTTCTTACTCTTATGAGCAGATAAACAGAATGACAGAAACGGCATCAGTCATAGACTTTGCAGAGAGAAAAATCAGCAGTGGCAACCCTAACATGACCACTGCAGTACAGACAGCAAGTACCAATTACCTTGAAGTTTCTCTTCCCTGCTAACACTAAATCAATCAGTGCTACATTAGTAGCCATCCTAAACGTGAAATTCCAGCCAAGGAGAAATTCTCCCTGCACATTTTGAGTCAGCTCCATCCTATTAGTGAACAACACTATTAGTAGTTATCTATTAGACATAAAATTAGATTTTACTTCAACCTCTGCCCCATGATCAGAAACCAAAGTTCTGCTGCAGAGCTTCTCTTCCTCTTTTTCTGTTATTAATAGAGCGTCAAGAAACTTTTCCAAATTCACTGTGTGCCAGAATGTAATCATGTGTTCTTGGCTCTTACATTGTGCAAGTCCTAAGTACAATAGTTACAGTTTATTTAAATTAATCACTCCTGGTTTGAAGGGTAAATTGAAACAGAGGTCATTTGTGCAAGGCTTTTTTCTTACTGATAAGAAACCTTCACAACCTCTGTGCTGCTTCAATTTTATGCCTTTAACACGTGACAGGGTTATTCTAAAGAGACAAGGTTCATGCTTCCTATTTGAGTCCACGTTTTTAGAACCATCTGATAAAGTTACTGCTACAAAACACAACTGGTCATTTTTTGCACATCTCATTCCCGCTTTGGGGATAATCTACAAAAAAAACCCCTGAGTTCATTCATCCAGCTTGGGGATGCCTTGCTGTAAATCACACAGCACCTGTACTGCTGCTATTCAGAGCAGGGTGCTCCTGTCCCCTCGCCTTCTGGACGCAGAGAAACCAGTAAGAGCATGCAGTGGCTCTCTCACGACCAGTTGGTTCAGAGTAAGCACATATATCCCTCTGCAGGAGTTCGGTAAACAGACAGATAGGAGCAGGTAAGTCCAAAAATGCCTGTGACTATGAGCGGCCCATGGACAAAAGGCCTTTCGTACCATTTCACAGGCAAAGAGCCTTCCCAAGCAACTCACACTTTCACAGTCAAGCTGAGCTTCTTCCTCTGGGCTGCTTTCTTTCCTCAGTGGCCACTGCAAACCCTTCCAAAGCAGCTTCCAAGACAGCCAGGCACAGAGAACAAGCTTCAGAATAGTTTTCCAGATAGTTAAAGACTATCAAGATTATTCTATGTTTAGATCAAAGAAATGTCTCAAGAAGTTTTCTTGAAAGAATCCAAGAAGCACTCCATTATGTACTCAAACCAAGCAATTAAAAGGTTGGCCCAATGGCTCCTTTTCAGGAAGTTAAGAAAGAAATAAAACACAGGCCTATCCCTTCATTTCAGCAAAGCATTTAGCCACTCAGATCCACAGAATTTCAGTGAAGTACTTAAGCACGTTTTATGCTTTAAAGTCAAACCTTTGCTCAACTTCATCAGAAAGCGGCTCCCACTACGCAGGAGAACATGTCCTGAACAACCCACACTCTTACCCTGGTCAAACCAACAGCCTGGGATTCCTATTTCAGGCCCTTCAAACCACTCCACTGTGGCTGTACATCTGCAATGCCGGCAGAGATTTGGGATCAGAGGGAGATAAGGGGTAAGAGTTTGGAGGACATTCTGGATTAAACCAGATCTCACAAGTCAGAGAGCGAGGAATAATTTCTTTGCATTCAGGTTCTTCATGAAGGTACGTTTGTTTATGAGTCTTTCTTGCTAGACACAGGGTAAGAACTTTTGACTGTTCCTGCCAATTGTCACTGATGCTGGTTTTGTCCTCTAGCATGTCATTCCTCCAGCAGTTTGTTACAATCACCTGCTGTGATTTGTTCTTAAAATATTTTAAAACCCTATGGGTGGGGATAACATCTTCTCTCGTCTGATGCCCAGAACAATATGATTCACAGCTTAATATTTTACCCATCAAAACAATCCTTGCTCACCTTTCCCAGTGTCCTTGGACAGAAGGAAACTGAATTATATCCATTGCCTTCAGTGGGAGTAGTATCAGCCTAGTAGATATTGCAATTAAAGAAATATTTCCTTTTTTGCTCAGTTACTCTTTGGTTTTTTTGGTGGTTTTTTTTTTTTAAAACTAATGTCATATTGCTAGATGCATCAGAGCACTGGCTATGTTTTGACAGGCTCAAAACTGTAGATTTTACTGCATGTGGTAACTTAAATATTAATCAAACGCAGAAAGAAACTTTGTTAGAAATGTTAGGATGGCACTGACAGTCAAATGACTCCCAACAAATTGGCTGTGTACTGCTGTGTTTTTACTAGACATCTATTTGTTCACTGATTCTAGGAATCTTAAACACTCAGATCACCTCAGCAGGGAGACCAGCCAGGCCCTATAGTTCTTCAAGCTTTAAGTCCTGCATGGAACAAATTCCTAAGCACAAATGTACACTCTTAGAGCCCGTTGGCTGGTCCAGAAAGATGTTGAGCTCAGTTCCCCGTGATTTCATGTATAAAACTTGGATCTCAATAAATATTTTGTTTGCTGTCTTCTCTACCTGCCTTTCACTAATTTGGATAACTTCTCCTTTACAACATAAAGCATCATATTTAAATTAGTATTCACAGAAGGTTAAGAAAATGGATTTTTCAATTTAAAAGAACAGTAGTTGAGCAAGGTAAATATAGGAACAGAAAGGAGAAGAAAACAGAAACTTTCCTAGTTTACCGAACAACATACTAAGCTTTCCATATGCTAGGGTCTTTAAATAAGAAACAGGTGCTTCTCTGAACAACAACTCCCATTCAATCATTAGTCTTTACTCCCCTAATTAGCTGCAAGAAGAGAAGGTGAGAGTCTTTAACTAGATTGCCACGCAGCAAGTCAGATGAGTCAATGGTAAAGGTCCTCCTGGACCTTAAAATCTGTGAATGTGTATTCCCAAAGTCAATGAGAAATTTCAAATTCATTTACTAGGGAAAAGGATTAGAACACAGATGAACAAACTGAATATAACCACACAATGTAAATCCGCTATTGGTCATGAGAACATTTTGTTCTACTTTAAACCAGCACGCTGAAAACTTGTAATTCACTGTTTATATAGGACCCAGAGGGTCCCAAAGCTCAAAAAAATCCTGTGTTTTGGCTGGTCCCATCTGTAATCAAACATCCACAGCCTTTGGAAGAGGCCTAATGTGGCCTCCAGCATAGCCCCTTCTTAACATTCAGGACAGAAACATTGACTCCATGTGTTTGAACTGAAATCACACGCTACATGTGCACGAGACAGACTTGTCAGCTGAGGAAAACAAAATTGCCACTATTAGCTTTAAATTGTATGTGTTGTTTTCCATTCTAGTCTGGGCAGACTATCCAGATAATTCGGTGTTACTCGTGTGCCAAGCTTTGTGCCCAGTGAAGTAAACAGGTGCTTAAAATAAACGATCCTGAATGTGAAGTATGCTCAGCTGTTCTCAGGAGACTTTTTCTTGACAGCACTGCAGACTGGACGAATGCAAGAGAGAAGGATTTGCTGCCATCAGAGTCCCTATCTTATCAACCACCTCTTATCATGCGGTTTTGTCCTCTGACAGAGTATCAGCAGCACATTAGCAATGTCGAGCTGTCACAAACTCACACAGCAGTAACCTTTCCCACCGGCCACGCTTATCACGTGCTTTGCAGTGAATCGACTGGAATATTTAATCAGGACTCCAGAGGGATGGAGCCATATCCAAATGTGCTACCTGCTCTTCCAGCAGCATTGCCCGGGCACTTCCCACCACTCCTCCCATCACACAACCTCTCCTGTGCAGAAATGTCCCAACAAACTCCACATTTGTCACCACAGATCACATACCCCAAGAGTCCAATTCTCTCTCTTTAAACCTGCATTTGGTGGGGGTGTAATTCTAGCCACTTAGGCAGCACACCCAAAATGGGAATAGAAAAAACAATGCCACTGGAGGCTCTGGGTAGAGCACAACCCAGGAAGCCCGCTCCTCTCTGATCAAGTGGAACCTGCTCCTTTGCTAGTACCTGTGGTTCCATGAGCCAGCAGGGAAAGATGCTGAGAAGATAGCATCAACACGCAGAATAAGTTTGTACACTGGTAGTATTAATCCTTCCCTGGTGTTTTTTTTTTAGTCAACAACTGCCAAGATCACACTGCAATAAACCTCTTTACATATGCACAAGGTCAGCTCTGAAATTTCGCTATTCCATAAAAGTGAAAAAGTGTGCAGTTCCATAAAAATCGCTGAAATGCACCAAGGGCAATCCCATTCACAGCATGTCCGTTAGCTTCAGGACATCACAAAAAGAGACAGCAGAAACAAAAGGAAGTGGTTGTCTTCTGCTGCTACCCTTCAGGGTCCAGGCTGCTCTTTCTCCCCTTTTCTGCCCCTCCCCGCATGCATAAAAGAAGAGTCCCACAGAACCACTTATGTGTAGCTCAGACTCTTCTCCTTCGCTTTGACTAATACACATTTTCATATGTTAGCCAAGAGTCTCCCCCAGGAAGACGGGCTTTTCTACCCATTTACACACCACAATGTTCCTGCAACACCTGAGCACCAACCAGTGCTGAGGCAACATCTGTAAATGTATATAGGAATTTGTTCATAAACTCTTCATAACTACCATGAGTGGCATATTGGTTTTGAACCTTAGCTGGTCTGGCACCAGAACTACAATTCTCTTTCATTAGTGCATGCCAAAAAAAAAAAAGAAAACAAGACAGTACACTTGATCTGTATTGCCTGACATGTTTGTGGCAACCTCCTACTGCAAGACTCAAAAAGCTCCCAGTTCACACTCTAAAAACTGGGGTTCAGAGGAGGGATCTGAAGCCACTAAAACTGTCACAGAGCGAGAAGACAACAAGTTACTGGTATACCACCCTGTGCCCATAATAGCAGAGAACGCATCAGACGAAATCCCCAGATCATCCTGTACCACCACTTCACAATCTCAATTACCAGACTCAACTACCTCGTCATGATTAACTGGGAGCTTCAAAGTTTTCACCTCCCTCTTGAAACAATGAACGGCCGATACGTCAATTAATGTTGACATATGGACCGTTACTGATCTGTGTGAGCAAAGCTTCAGCTGTCATCCTTTATAAAACCTCAGAACCAGGGCTGGGTTCTACATCAGTATTACATTCAAGAGCTCTTTGACTAACTTATAATAGATGAACTTCATTCTTTGCTTAACCATTGATACTTAGATAAAACAAAACTTTGATATCAAATGCTCTAGTACCTTAGAAAGTTCAAATTCCAGTCCAGTTTGAGATCCAAATTCATAACTAAAACACCCTAATTGTAGCAACAATCTTATCCACATTTACACTTGATTAAATTAGCATGAAAGATCAACAAAAGCAAAATTGATAGTAATCCTGTGCCAGTCTGTAGAGCTAGTCAAAGAGCTTTTTAATCAACAAGAATATAGTGCTATCCCTCAAGGGACTAAAAATTCATTCTCTAGCCCAAACTCCATGCTGCATGTGATTTTCCTGTGAGAAATGCATAGGGGACGTCCACAAACTCAAGTGTCTAGAGAAGGAAAAGACAGTGGGGCAAGACTGGCATGGAGCTGAGCTCAGCAACAGAACTAAATTAGTGCTCATAGTTAAATAAAAGGCAGCCTTGACTTGTTACAAGCTTCTGAAGAGTCAAGGCTGCAGTGAGAGCCAGGGGAAGTGCAAACAGAGAGGGGGCTCTGGGACAAACTGTTCAAAGGTGTCCAGCATATACAAGGACCACCCCATGCTCCTGTGAAACACAGTGACTTCTTAGGCAATTGCCAGCAGCTAATCTAGGAAACAGTATCAGTTAACGGGCTTTGATTTTAAAGGGTTTTCTAGCTTCTTAAACAGAAATGGAATGAACTTTTTACTTAAATCCCTTTTTAAGAAATCAAACATCAGAATTACCTACTGAACATATGAATTGTAGCATAGCCATCCACCTGGCATTACAGTTTCCAGATTTGTTGTAATTACTGAAATTATTTCTAGTAGAAATGCCTGTACTCTCAGTGCAGCTTGATTTTAAAGTAGTTACCTCAGAATTGCAGTAAATAATTGCCAACAAATCTAAAATGTAAAAGGAACATTACATAGTTGTGTTACTCTTTTAATAATTCACAAGGTGAAGTCAAAGAAGAGCAGCAGCCACCTAGCAAAGCAATAAACAGTCTTCATAATTTAATATTCAAAAGGCACAGCAACTGTGCTGCTATTAGAAAACTTCAGAGGAGGAAAAGAATTACTAGAGAAATAAGTAATCAAGCCACAAGCCAGACAGAAAGCTGGAATCTTCCTTACCTTTTTACCATTCACAAAGAAAACAAGTTCATCCCTTGTCTCATTTGGAGCCATCCTGCGCACCTTTCAAAATTCACTCCACCAGTGCCAGGGATCACCCTTCCCAGAGCAGCCCTACACCCCACAGCGACACGACAAGTAACGCGAGTCTGCCTCAAGAATGTTGGACTTTATTTCTACATCGGTGCCCTGTGAAACCCCATATTATATACGAGCCAAGGGAGAGGCGTGCCAGCTGCCTTTGGTTGGTGCTTCTGCAGCAGGAATGACAGAAAAGGAGCTGGAACCAGCAGATCGACCCGCCCCCTTTTATATAGCAATAGATCACAATTCAACCGCCTTCCCTTTAGATTATACTGCCAGGCTCGGGGCTCTCGGAGTGTGCCACTGTCACAGCTGCCAGGAATTCACGGTATTTTGCAATCCAACGCAAACTCCAGGGGGGGTTGGGGGGGGATTTTCTCCCAACTAGCCCTCGCTGAATATTGACAAGATAAAGCTCTGCGCATAGCCATCCACCTGGCATTCACCGCACAGAGGTCTCTCACCAGAGCACCTGCTTATTTAAAAATCCCTCGATGCGTGCACATCAGCTACTAGATGGACTGCAAGACTATTCCACTATTTTTCCTTCAAGTTTTAAAGCTACAGCACCCTCCACCTGCAAGGGCGTAATTTAAACACATACGTATTTGTGCAGATAAAAGCAATTCTGGAAAACTGACTCAAAAGAGATGCTGGGCTAAGACTATGATGTTTTCACTGAACCCAAAGCATTTAGGCTTACCTTTTTTGGCTTAATCCTCACATCCTGGATCCTTGGTGCGTGTTGCCAGTGAAACACAGAAGAAAGTCAATGTTTTGAAGAATTTTTTGTCTTCCATTTCTTTGGGGGTGATTTCTCCTGATTTCTCCATTACACAACCGTACATTTGTGCATTATTTAAGACTTCCTGGTTTCATCGCAGAATTATCCACAGACCCCTAGATGTGACACATATTGGTTTCATGAACAAGACACCGATACCCCTAGTTTCAGTTGAAAATTCCTCCAAAAAAGAGCATGATTCCAAAGTCTCATGGAAGTGTCATAGCACTGTACTTAACCTCGTCCGCTTCATTTTCATTTTTGTGACTTTGCTTTCCTTCTTCAGCATACCAGGCTCTTGAGTTTCAAGTAGATTTTTTTTTGTTTTCTTAAAATCCCTGGGAAAGCACTACGTCAAAATCTCCCTTCCAGGAACCTCTCTGAACAATTCACAAAGTAACAAAACCTAATTAAATTACCATTTCCAGAAACAGTCTTTCCTTCAGTATTTTAGAAATATGTCGGAGTGAATAAAATACATACGTTATTTTTACCAGCTTTATTCTATTGCCCAATCTACCCCCTAAAAAAAGCTATTTTATAACAAGTGTCAAACATTGTCTCAGCACTTCATTGCAGGCGTTCAGTTTCCTGAAAGTATAGTTCGTAACAAACTTGTGCTTAACACCAGCGCCTTAATCTACTCTTAGAGTGAAGCTGTGCAGAGCTGAATCAGTGCTGACACCTATTGTCTGGCACCTCCCATTTTGTAACACCAGAATATTCATATATTCAGACACTTTTCTCCAAGAAATCTTCAGCTCCATTGCTTTATATCTCTGTGCAAATTTACACAAGCGCTACCCTCACGTAGCAAGCACCTCAAAACTAGTGTACACAAGCTTAGTACTCGTAAACAGTTTTGTAATATTTTAAATAACAATTATTACTCATAACCACAAGCAACATGTTACAGCAACCTTAAAGCAACTAGCCATTATAGCATACATCAAACATATTTAGTTTCCTAATCTGTATTTTCCATAATGCATGACGTTGTTTTTTAGGTTTAACAATGACATGTAATCATGTCACCTCTTCTTTAAGGAATGCCATGTGTAAATTTGTGGCTAGCCTTCGTGATAACCTTACAGCTAAACTATCCATGTCTCCTAAATCAGTAAACAGCATTTTATGATATTCTATCATAATGTTTCTTTTTCGCCTATCAACCCATTATATACGTAATATAAATACATCCATAATAGTGACCTCTACAAGTAGATTACACAGTAATGTAAGCCTTCATACCTCATCCCAGCAGTGTCACTGATCACACAATACCAAATTTATTCATTCTCTCACAGCCCTGACAGGACAGTCTATTACTGTACCCATTTCACAGGTAGAGAACCAAGACACCTATAACAGGATTTTTCCAAAATAACTCTGGAGCATGAGAGCTTGTGCCGTTGAAGCATCTTCACCACTTTTGGAAATCCCACCCCAAACAGAACAGAGGACTATCAGAAACTACAGAGGAGAAAGTGGGAAAAACCCCACAAACCCAAACCTCAGTAAACTTCTATAACATACTGGTATCTCCACTAGCATAGAACTCCCTTAAGTGAGCTAAAATTAACAAGTTTTGTCAATTAAACACAAATTACTTACGAGAAAAAGCATTCTGACTTACCGGACAGTTAAAGTCTAGCAGGTTTCCCAGTCTGGAAATCACCCCTTTGCCTATTCATAAATCACAGATAGGTATGTTTTAGAAGTTCAAAATTCTCTGTGGCCTCACTCACTTATTAAAGAGCTCAGAAAGCAGTAGATAGTAGTCAAGAATAAAAGAATAGAAAAATAAAAAAATAGCAGCTGGCTTTTCTCATTCTGACTGGTTAATCCCGCAGACCTGGCTGTTGCAATCATAATGATAATCTTCTTCGACAGATGATCACACGCCTAACTCAATAAATACAGTGAAATTTACGGAAACACCATTCCTGCCTAAGAAGTTTATCACCAGAATTAGGTAAATGCACGAAAGCACAACAACAAACCAATACCTGGGGTAATAAAGGTTTAAAACAAACAAAGGTGAGAAGGTTTGTTGCTTTAGTCTCATGTCCCTCTTACGGGAAATGGGAGGGAAGAAAGCGCAGACAGCTGTGAAGAGGATTCTGCAGAGGGATTTGTAAGCAGCAGTTTGGTAAAGGAGATAGGAAAGAAAACAAAGTCCCAAGTCAGTGCTTTAATGCAGTACACCTGTATGAAGCATCCAGCGTTTCCACATTAACTCCATGTGCCTGCTGTGCCTCTCCAAAACCTGCACGACTTCTACAAATGTATGAAGTATCCACTGTTGCTAAAACACACAGACAGCATCTTTCAGCTGAAACAGAAACAATTAGGGCTTTATACACTATGTTTCCTTAAAGATTCCTCTTCAGAGCATAAACTATAAGTGGTTGTGTTGCCTTGTTGTGAGTGTTCTCTGTAAAAATTAAAATAAGATAATAATCACACAATATTGCTTGCTGACTGTGAACGTGAAGGCAGGAAGCGTTGCCTGAAGAATTTTGTTCTTCTCCTCAGCACCACCTATTGACAACGGGCTCCTAAAATAAGTGGACTTTCTGACTGGACAGGGACATTCATACTTTACTGGCAAAGTCTCCCAAAAGATCTCAAAGAAATTGAACCTTTTCAGGATCCTAATACAAGCAGTAAACTTAATTACAGTAACAAAAAAAAAATCCCATAAAGTTGCCGTATAAGAGTAAGGTCTTGCTTATTTTTTCAAAGGCATCTCTCAGAGTGAAAAAAAAATAAAAATCATAAGTTTGATGCATTTTCTTGTGAAGGGTCTAAATTCCTTTCAGGTTACAGATAAAGCTTTGAAAAAGATCATGGTCACAAAGCAACTATAAATCGGAGCTCCTCATTGAGGTCTGAGTGGATACTAGCTCATTATTCATGAGTCACTAATCACTCAGTGTTCAGCTTATAATTGTATGAATATTGTCTAATTGTATGGGTTCATTTCATGAATTACGACCTCTTCACCTGCATTTGAAAATGGGTGGAGTTTAATTATAGTTCTTTCCTTAGTTCTACCACCAGCTTCCTCTGACAGCAAGAAGAAACGTGCATAGGTAGTTCTGCCTTCTATTGAGAAGTGCTGGTTATCACTGGCCTTCAGAACAAGTAGCAAAGCCCAACTTTTGTTTCAATTCATTTGTGGTTTTTCTGTGGGTGTTTCAAGAAGGAAAAGGGGCAGCTACAACAACCATGTCAAGCTCTTCGTTCTTCTGAACAGCTGCTAAAGCAGCTCCTCCCTGGCATCAAATAATACCCTGGTTCCCTGAGCAGGCAAGTAAGAGCTTCTGGGACAGTCTAAATAACTAAAAGCTAGTTCCCCTACCTAGATTGCACAGCACATGGTTAGTTTTCCACTGCTTTTCTTCCCAGAGGTCTGCCTCACTTGTTTTGTTCTGCCCCTGTGAAGGAAAGGAGGAATTCTGCTCAGGAGATGATTAAATCTAGTTTTCTCCTGTCTATAGACCAGATGCAGTCTGGAATATGGCTCCTTGTCAAAACTCTGACACCAGCTATATGATGTAAATTTCTATTTAATATACTGTCCTAAACCTGTCTGGGCATCTGCACAAGTCCTCTGGCTGCCCCATCACTTCCTCATTTCAAAATGCAGTATTTTGGTGGACGGTTTATTGCAAAGACAAGAAATCCTCCACAGCACCTCCTGCTAACAACAATAACAACAACAAAAAAAAGGCTTCCTGACCCAACATAATATTCAGTTGTTCTGTTTAGGAAGGATTTGTGTGCCAAAAGCTTGTGAGCATTCTCTGGAAGTTCGTCCAAGAAAAAGACTGCCTCTTCACAGACCCTGCCTAAACAGAACCCTGAACATCTTGGTACCTTGAACTGTGATTTCCTTCCACCTTATACCATTAAGATGACTGACAGTTGTCAAAAGTGGATTTATCTAGGCAGGACAAGTACAGCAGGTCAGTCCCCCAGAGAATTTCAGAAGAGCTTTGTTATAGGTATAAGGCAGGAGAGCAGATGCTGTCAGCATCACTTAAACAGGCGGCTGTCTCAAGTTACAGCCGTCATGGTCAGCTTGTATCCCCCAGACTGTCTTTATTTCTCTTCAAAACAAAGTAATTCTGAATAATTTGCCACTAAGTAATAGTAACAGACAATAAACATCACACAAGAAAGAAAAAGCCCCACTAGAAAATTATGGACAGTGCTGGCTCAAGAGCAATTGCTATCAACTCAACATGAATCATTTAAGGTGAAAATTAGGAAAGCCATAAACATTATAGTGGCAATATTGAAGAACTCCCTTCCAAGAGAAGCAGTGCATGAAGGAAAGATGAAGTGCTTTCAAAATAAACCTTGAATAGCTTCCGAACCGCATAATGTTATGCATATATTACAGAATTTGAAACTTAAATTATTTTAAGTCCCATGTTTCCCTTCCTATCCTACCTCATGTCCAAAAGAGGGACTTTAAAAAGTCATGTTCCTGATATCCTACAGTCTCAACCTGAAATACAGAAGTCTTCATACTCCTAAAGTAATTTTAAGATTGGACAGGGAAGAAAGCTGACTGGAGAAAGCCTGGAATGACATACATAATAAAGATGTCTAAGAATCCCTGACTACTCAGAAGATATGTTCCTGATTACCTGGATTATTTTCAAACATAAGTACCTCAGTCAGACTCACTGCTTTCAGTGATAGACTTTATCCCCAAATATGGACATTTAAAGGCAGTGCACAGAAATCCTACACCTTCATCATTCCTGAAGCTTTCGAAGTCAGGAAGAACAAGTTACCCCCACTTTAAGAATTCACTTGGAAACTAGCCAAAAGAGAGATTAATGTATTCACTCCGTTACACTTCCTACATTTGCATGATGAACTTATAGATCCCAAATATTTCTGATCACTTACCCCGATTGCCCTTTTTACCACCTGATACAACAAAGTTTTCATCTCCCTTTGAATGGGAATGACTTCCTCTTTTTGTGAAACTCTTTTCCCTCCACTGTTATTTTGTATCCTGTGTTATTCTATATCTGAACATAAAAGATGAAGCTGATAGCTTTCATGGGTTGGCAGGAGGTTACTTTGCAGAATTCAAGAAGGGGAAATGAGGTTGAGATTATTTACCAACAAATGAATTACAGGGCTGATGCAATAAAAATATCCAGCATGACTAATGCAGACGCCTAACTAGAGTACACATATACCTGTACTTTCAGGAGAATGCTGCTGATTTATCTTGATGTAAACATGATTAACAACCTTGTTAAATTAAGACGATAAGAAGGGCTTTAACCAAATACCCGAGGAAAAAAAATGTTGAAATAGTAAGATTAGGTATAAAGAAGCATGTATATAGGAATTCTCAAAACTGCTTTTCACAGGGCAAGGTAAGTGTGCTCTCACGGTTAACAAGACTGAGACTGTAGAAATTGATACCAAACTGGTAGGTGTTTTCTGCTTGCTCTTATCTCTATTACTAGCAATACAGGAATGTGCAATCACACCTCTGTCTGGTTTCTGCTGAGTAAACCAGCAGTTTCTTTGCAATTATTTTTTCAGTGCTCCTTCCAGGAGGTAAATCAGATCTAGACAAAGCACTTCAAGTTAAGTGGTCAGTAGCCAACATCACTCACTTTATTAAAGATAATACAAAAAGCTTTTATTCCCTTGAACAAAGTTTGAGTTATTCTATATAATCAAAAACACAGTGGAGTTGAAACTGGAATTTCAAATCCATCTCTCTTTGAAGACTATGATGGTTCCAATTCTAAATTGGATTCCATACATAAAAGCTCTGACATTTGTCCCAGGAGAGTTGCAGCAGTGGTCCTGTAATATTATTGGGTTTATTACCACAATAAACTATTTTCAAGAAGAGGGAGAGATTTCAGTTTCTGCACCACAAAGCTTGCAATCTAAAACAAAAGCCTCTGAAGAAAAAAAAAAAAATAGGCTGAGAGAACCCAAAGGAAAGACTTAGGTCTTTTCATATTATTTTCACGATGGCAATTACTGCAGATTAGAGCTTTTAGGAGGGACTAGTGTGAAGCCTGTAACATGCAACCTGCTGCATATTCCCTGTCTTACAGAATATTAAGCACAAATACAAACAGTACTGGACTGAGAACTGAAATAACAGGTGAAGAATTGAGAGGATTCTAGCATCATCAGTACCAAGCCATTGATATCAAACATGCAGGTGCTAAGGAACTTCCATGGTCATCTGAACCAACATAATCACATCATCCCATATGGGCATGCTGGGCCCATTCTGCTGGGCATGGCAGAAGCAATTTTTTTAATCAGATCTTTCTTTTAGTCAATTTGTCTGTTGCATTAGTCAGCTAATATTTGCACATGTTCAGAGATTTTACTTTTTACATTTAATCCCCCTAGTCGGAAGTTTATTATTCTCAGCCACTTTTACTGTGATTGTGAACTCCACTTTTCTATGAGTAGAACAATATTTGGAAAAAAAGGCATTCAGTTATTTTATATCTAATTTTTATTATTGAAAGTGTACAAAAACATAATTTTAAAAGGAACATTCTTAGAAAATCAGTCTTTTTACACATCACACTTCTTATTTCCATATGGATAAAAAAAAACTAGTTTGCTTTTCTCATCTTATAGAAGAAATTATTGCAGTACAAAAAAAGTTAAACAACCTGGCCAAACAACCAGATAAACAGTGATGACACCAAAGGTGAAATTTTCAAGAGTACTCAGTGCTGAGCTCTTTTCTCACTACACTCAGTGGGAGAGAAGTTAAATAAACATCAAATGTTTTCTGAATACTTCCATCTAGTGAGAAACCACCCACTGTTTTTCACTGAGACGCAAATCTGAACCCAGAACCTAGACCCTGTTGACTGAAACATGTACATATCTTCACTTTGTTTACAGTTCCCAGCACCTATGCCCCAGCAAAAGGATGCAAAGTCAAAGTAAGATCAATTAAAGTAAACACAATAGGCTGTTTTCCCACACTGACCTGAGAGGCATGAAAGCAACATAAGCTTGAAGATCAATGCAAGTACTACCAGTTTTCCTGGAAGGGTTTTGCTCTGTTTTCTGTAATAAGAAACAATTAAAGAGTAGTTTATTCCACAATGCATAATCCAGTGAATTTCCAAGAGCAGGAGAGAGTTCAAAGCATATTCTGTTTTCACAACTCCTACATGTCCATTGTCTTATCTGGATAAAGATTTGTGGCAAGTACAGCCACTCAAGTAATATTGCAGTCTCCTAAGATATAAACTGAATGGCTTAATTTATAGTTGTTCACATATCTTCATTGTATCTCAGGAAAATCTCTCCAGCGTAAGAAATGCTTTTTACGTTAAAATCACTAATAAAAGTATATATAGATAAAACTGAGTACCCGCCAGTCTGGGGGCATCTTTGGTTTTACGAGATGTGTTTCCCACGATTCAAATTTCTCGGGTCCTCTAACCTGACCAGTGTTCACGTCAGCATTTCTTGTAAGAAAAAAACATAATTGTCCCTGATCCCTTACCTACACTGACGTCAGAGGAAGTTTGGATGCAGAAAGATAACACCATGTTCAGGATAAACTAAAGTTAAAAAAAATTTAAGACCTTTCATGGTCAGGGTCTGCTGATCTGTGAAAGCCTGACTCAGCAGCGACTCTGGGAAAAAGCAGGCCCCTATTGGGCGAGGAGAGGGAGCGGATCCCTGAGCTGTTCAGTTGGAGAGGTCAGCATTGGGACCCCAGGGAAGGTCAAGGGCCTGGCAGACAGTACCTGGGCCCTGTGCCCAGCCAGGGCAGGCAGAGGTGGCCAGCAGGGCAATTCTTTTGCCTGCCCTGGTCGCTCTACCACCCTCAGCAGGAACCCAGCACTGGGATATGGCTTACCGACCACCGATGGCAGCTCCTCCAGGCTAAGACTTGGTGGACACCAGCTTAAATACAGCGAAACCTTCTCATAAGCAGGCATTAAAAGAAAAACGACCTGCAAAAAAAAAAATCAATAATCAGACATTCCACTACTTATACCAAAGATAACTGATCCTCAGTGGATGTCCCTGCCCCTACCTCAGTCTGTGGCATGCCATCTACTGGTTATTCCTTACAACTTGAAATGGCCTCAACTGAGCAGTCCGGGAACACCCGCTATTTCTAGAAGTGCCATTGGATAGACATCTAAGTAATGTAACCACCCGAAGCAGAAAAACCAATAGCTAGAGAAAGGGAGAGCAGAGGCACTTTTAAAGCAATTTTTAAGAAAAATTACAAGCATGGGAAAATTGATTTGGCAAATACATTTGTTTCTCTGGAAAAAAAAATCTCTAAATTATTTCATCCATCAGTTAAAAAGTCTTCTGGCCCTACCCAAACTGACAAGGCACAGTAGGATGGCTTCCTATCAGATTCAACTTCTCCTGCATTGCATAGGACACTTCAACAGCTGCCCTGACAAGCTATAAATAATTAACTTAATCCACATTGTGCAAGTAACAGAGCAAAAGATTACAAAATCCATTTATGCAATTGAGACATGTTACATTGGGACACCCAGAATACACCTCAGCAAGCTGATTGTCCTTTTCTATTTTTTATACATAAGATGGAAAACATTGAGAAATACATATGCAGCATAAGCTAAATCCGATTTAAATATGGAACTCCTAGGCTGGAGGAAAAGAAAAACATTTTTTAAAATACTGAGATTTTTATATAGCATTACTCAAGTTGAATATCAACAAAAAACCCACATAAAAATAGCTGTTTATTCTATTTATTCCTTTGTAAAAGCTGAAAGGAATGTGACATCTGGCAAACCAAGCTAAACTAGGGTAAAACAATCTGTTTAATTTTCTTCCTTCCCCCTTTCAATCTATATTCTGGCAAGATGACGGCAGTTTTCCTGTAGGCTTCTTATTTTTAAAAATTCTTCACAAATCATTCTAGATTTATGGACAATGCAAGCTTCTGCAAGTGTTTTCTGCAGGTCTTCTCTACTCGCAAAAAGTTTGCAAACAATTGTGACTGACTAATTACAATTACATATACTATTCGATCATTTAAATATCATCACACAATTGACAGTATTCATTTCGTCACCTGAGGAAGGCAAACTCTTGTCTCTATTGCTTGGTGAGACTTCACATCCCAACCTGTTCACTGACTCCCAATTAAAAAAAAAAAAATCGAGACCAAATTCTGCATTTCTGTTCTAGTCTTTCCATGTAAAGGATGTCTCAAGATCACTGTACACTCCGGAACTATTAAACTGCTAATCTGTTTATCCCACACCTCACACACTGTTTTAAATAAGCATCTATGAGCTACAAGAGTAAGAGTCATCAGAACGAAAAGCTGGTTGCCAAGTTATGGCAATACATTGTAACTCGCTTTCCTCAAGGGAAAGGAGAAATCAGCCCAGATGACACCATCTTTAATAGTGAAAAACACATGGTTGGAAAGGCACAGGCAGGCAACAGTCTCAGAAAATATGACAATGCTCTGATGAAGAGGCTCTAAAGGAGTGATGATGTCAAATAAGGTCTAGAGCTTTGTTCCACTGAGATGCAAGAGGACACTTCTCTGATGTCATCTGTTGTATTTCAAGAGCCTTCTGCCAGCTCTCGGGTGGCATGGCATTCAGCCTGGGCTGAGGCATTCCACAAGAGGGGAACTGAGCTTTCAGGGCTCTTGGAGCCAGACATTCTTGCACTCCACTGAGTTGAATGTCCCCAAGTTCAACAGGGGACCGTCTGTACAAATACGCCCACAGACTAAGTCCAGCAGGGGTCACAGTGTTCACACAGATATCTCATCTATGGCTATAACTATGTATTTTGAGATTCTCAGCCAGCTCCACAGAACTTCTGGGTGCAAGAAAGGAAAGGCTGGAACAGATGGATCTTTAGGTTTCCTTCTCATCATTCCTCATTTTCTTCAGCTTTTAACCTTACTCCTCCACAATTAATTGTCTTAAGACCATGACTCTTACCCCTTTCAGCTGAGAGTTTCTATTCAGAATCTACTTTATCTTTGATTCATCCAGAACTGTGATATCAAATGTTCCTTCAAAGTTTCCAAACAGAATAATCATAAACATGCTTTGACAGTGATTCCCCCAATGAAGTTTCTTGAATGAATCCCACTACAATATCTGTTCCTAAATTTTGTGGCTCTCCCTCCACTGATTATAATGAATTCCTGAAAACCCAGGTTGATTCAGGACACGTGCCACGTGTTCAGCCTCTCCACAGCATGTCTGCTATTCGCTATCCTGCAGAACTACACTCCTCAGCAGATCACTGCTGCCTCAAGTTCTAAGCATGTCATCAGAAGAAGGTTGGATTACCTTTCTGATCCAAATTGTCTGGAAAGGTGACATATTTCCCTTCCTTACATTTGTCCCCAACTCAGTTGCCTACTTATGCTCTGCAGCTGCCTGACTCAAGGCTGGCGTCCTGCTCTCTTCACACAGCCTGCTGACACATTGCTTGAATGTCCTTCATTTCATTGCCTTCTCCTTGGCTGTCTTTCATAAGGACCATGCTAAAAAAAGCAATGTCTTCTATTTGACTTCTTCAAAACTTGTGCTCACTGAGGTGTGGTGGGGTTTTTTTTGCTGGTGCATCTCGTTTTTCACACTTCAACAGAAATTTCCTTTCCCTTCTGATTACTGCTGGGGATCCTTAAAGCAGTTTAAAAGAAGCTAAAGCCTGCTCAGATAAGCAAAAAACTCATTGCAAACAAGTATCTCTCAGACATTCACATCCATTGTGTTCAGACAGGAAATATACATTGTTCTAAAAAACAGACTGACCGCAGAAGCAGCTCTTTGATCAGCACATTTAAATACCAAATACTTAGAAACCCAAGTATCAACATCTGAGTAACCAGATATATACATTTATTATCTTATCCAGGCATCCAGTTCTGCTGTTTTCACTCCCTCCTCTTCCTATGACACTGAGTTCTCTTTGGTGAATGTCTCATTATTACATTCCCTAGAACTACCTTCCAGTCTTTTATTATCAGCTGGTTCCTCCTCCATGCAGGAAATCAAACCTAAGTGCATACTCTATAAGAATTTCATCCCCTTTTGAACCAAAAAAGTGCTTCTAAAACATCCAGGATGACTCTGTTCAGACTCCACACTTCTTTTCCCTGCTGGTAATTTCAGTCACAGCAGCTTCTAGTTCCAAGCAAGCATAACAAGCCTCTTCCATTTGATGCAAAGAGGACTTGGACCATGTTATTTATTCACCACTTCCCTATTTCCCACCTTCTGATTAGTTTCCTGTTTTTCTCCTGTGGTTCTTAGCCTTCAGCATCCAAAAAAACTTCTTTAAGCCCCACCTCATACCTACTGCGCTTTCTTCCCAAAGAGGTACAGTCCTTCGTTGCCACCCTCACAATAATTCTTCTGGTAACCCATCAAGTTAAGAGCTCCCAGTCAGCTTCTCTGACAAAGTTAAGCATTGCCCAGCTTGGAAGATTTACCTGAACACTTCTACCCTAATTTTCTGAGCCCTGTAGTATTTCCTAAGCCCCAGGAACCCAGAAAACTGGCTGAGAACACAGTCATCAGGATGAAGAATCCACAGGTGTGTCTATCTGGCAGATTAGCACCCCAGGCCCCATTAGGGCAAAGTCTTGAATCACTCCCACCCTTGGCTTCTTTGAGGGTGAAGGCAGCAGGCCTCTGTTCATGCAATACTGTTCTGCATCTCACTTCTTACTTCTGATTTCAATGGAGAGGAGACTTGGTTCCAGAAGAAATCACCATCTGCTAAGTGATGATCAATGTCCAGCTCCTCTGTGCGAAGCAGTGGCTTCTCCTCCTCACAGTAATGTTGCATTCCAGGATCAAGCCAGCTGGCTTCCTCCAGCCTGAGTGTTCTCATTTGAGTGTATCTCATTTGGCAATGGGCGTGTTTCACCTTGGGTGGTACCTCTTACCTGGAATGCTTTAAGTACCAGAACCACATTCTCAAGTCAGGACCAGAACCAAGGGTAGAGAGCTCCAGAGAGAACGACAGGAGCAGAACCAGCAATAGAGACAAAGTGCCTTGTTTTCCCCCTTGAGATGGTAGAAAATAGGCACCTGCTAGCTTCTCTCACCTGGGGAAGGCAGATGGTCTCTGCCAAAAAAATAAGTTAACTTTGGTTTCCTTGCCAACCTAGACCCTCTTAGTAGCCTAAAGGGGGGGATGGTAAAAAAAAAGTCTGCAGTCCAACAAAGTTTACTATTTCTCTGTTTGTTAGAAGTAAACAGCTTGATGACAGCAAGCTTTTCAGGCATGAATCAGCAGCAGACCCTAAATGAGCTTTTTCCTTTCGACACAGGTTTGGCTTCATGAACTCCATGGTTGAGGTCCCTGCTCTGCTAGACAGGAAACCCTGAAATGGAAGCATCCATACCTGCTTTGCCCAACCTCTGTAGCTTTTCAAATACGTGCACAGTCCTTGGAGAGGATCAATTTAGACCTGAGATTTCTCTAGCCCCAGTCAATCCCTTCTAGCAAAGGACTCCTTTGACAGTTACAGTTTCCCCATCTGTCTCACCCCATATCACATGATGCATCAGTTAAACCAGTGCAATGGGAGTCCAAAGAGCATAATGATCTCTTCTTGCTAGACTTTTTACACTGAAAGGGTTATTAAACATTGGAATAGGCTGCCCAGGGAAGTGGTGGAGTCACCATCCCTGGCAGTATTTAAAACATGGGTAGGCATAGTGCTTAGAGATACGCATTAGTGGTGTTTTTTTGTCAGTGTTAAGTTGATGGTTGGACTAGATGATCAGAAAGGTCCCTTCCAACCCAGGAAATTCTATGATTCTATGAATTCTTCAACATCTCCCTTCTGTGTCTCCCTACTTGGGCAGCATTTATTCTGCCGTACCTATTCCCAGCTCCTTCAAACAAGGGCCCCATCCTGTTGAGGACTAAGGCAGCACCTACAGGAAGGCACAGAACGTGTTTAAACAATCTAAGCAATACCAGAAAAATTGGGTAGTGCAGGGGAGGTGGGACCTGCCACATTGCTTAACAGTATTTCCATAAGGATCAGTTATCAATATTGCAAAATCTTCAGGGCATGTTAAAGAATCTCCAACTGCTTGCTAGTCAAGCAAATACTAGTATTGCCTGAATCCTGAAATGAAAGCTATGCTTGACTCATGGCAAACCCTTCACAACCAACAACACCTTGCTGTAATGAATGTGGGAGGTACGTGGATTGCTAGGATGGCCCAAGTCCAATATTGATGGAGACTTAGAGTGTCAATGAACCAAGCCAGCTACCTCACTGCTGGAAAGCAAGGGATGGAGGTGTCACCTCATCATCTGCTGGAATGGCGTAAGAAATACTCCAGAGCCTTGCTGGAGATGCAAGAAGTTAACCTATCACATTCCTCTTTCAAAGTTATGCAATCCCACAACAACAAAACCTAACTGGGAAACAGAGGAACTGTGAAGTCAGACATGAGATACTACACCTGCCACAGACTGATCCTTCAGAGAGTATACCAGAAACAAAGCAAGTAAGATTTCTGCTCTGATTCATTCATATTATAGGATGCTTCAAATGATTCAATGGTGTACTGTCAACGATGTCATTCTGGAAAGTTTATACAAGTGTTTATAATTACCCAGGAACTGTTTCTAAATTGGCAAACCAAAGGAGACATCCCATTCACAACAATCCTGTTGTATCCTCCAAATGCAGCTCTGAAATTCACAGAATAGGAACAGTAACATTAAAACCATCTGACTGGAATTCAATTTACCTATTGGGTACATACCAAAAAATTACACCTTACAGATGAAAGAGCACAAACAAAAATATTGACATTTTTCCAAAGAAAACACTGCAAGAAAAAAAATAATAGGGCACAAAAGTTGCCAAAAAAACCTCACAAAACAGAGAATCGGAGTGTTTCTGTGTATTTATTCACAGTGTTACACTTAAGATGTTGCTGATGCACAGAAGCCACCTTACAGCACTGACTTCAAAGCTATACCTTTACAAAGCTGTAGAATGGTATCACAGAGAAAGCATCTTATCAGAGCACTATATGTAAAGGGTAGCTTTGGTCAACTAAACTGCCTACTAAAAAGTCTTAAAACCCCACATACAAAAACTCTTTTCTACAAATCAATTGGTTTTTTTTTAATTTGGGTTTTTGTAGGGTATACATCCCCAGGAGAATTACAAACTTGACCCTGTGTATCCCAATCTTTCCAATTAAGCTCCCAAAGTAAATTATTAAAGTCTTGGAATTAAAGTTGTAATTCAAATCTGAAATTTTACATCTTCAATGTGCATATTAATGATTTGACAAAAGCCTGTAGGGAATAGCAGAACTCCTTTAAGTCTACTTTACTCAATGTTTTAGATTTATTTGTTTAGATACTCAAACCAGAATAGCTTTAAAAACTTTAACAGGTATATTCATTAACTTTTGCACATTGCAAGTACTGGACCACACACTACTATTTTTCCATGTAGTAACCTGACCTTGCTATGTTACCGGGAGCTAAAATAATCTAATGAACATTAATTAACATTTGCACAACACTAATGTGGTTACCTGCAGTTCTACAGACAGGAAAAGCTGAGACACAAGGAGGAACTCTTAGATCACACAGTGAATCAGCAGGAGCAGAGAAATAGAGACAATAAATCCACCCTCCCATTTCTACACTGTCTGGGCTAGGCCCTTTTTACATGACTAAAACCATCCAACTAATTCTACTACTTCAAAAGAGTGCTTCAAATTAATTCATTGAATTTGATATTACAGCTTTCACCCAATACTGATGGGTTTGATTTTCATTTACTCTTGATTCTTATTAAAAAAAAAAACAAGGTTCCTTCTGAAATTATTAGAAAGCAGCAGCTAAATTAGAAATTTAGCAGAGCTAAATTAAGAAAGTTCCCATGATTTCACTTCCTCTTCCCACCTGCTTCTGTGGCAGAGTGGGCAGTGAAGAAGTTTCCCAGGTCTCCATATCCAGAAATTTCCACCAGAGTCTCCCAGCTGATTCAGCAACAGACCACAGGAGAAACCCCCAATTATAGCTAGAGCTCTTCACTCTCCTTTTGCCTGCAAATTCCTCCTCTTTCCCAGTAACATTGGGAACATTGTTAGATGTTACCAATATCATCTACTACTTTTGGTTATAGGTCTGCCTTCCCATGTATCAGTAAGTCCATTTGCTCTAGTACTTTTAAAGCAGGACATCAGCTGTGAACTTCAGAGGTCTCCTCAGAGGAGCATCTGGCTCACCCAAAGTCAGGGAAAAGCAAGTCCCCAAGTCTCACCCTACCCCACATGCTTTTGAGACACAATGAACACTTTCCTGAAACAAACATGGGCATCCAGGAAGAGTTGTCATGCAGACACAAATCCAGTCCTTGTATCAGTTCAAACACTCCCATCAGGTGTAAGGATCACTTCCAGATGCGTTTACACCTCTTTTGAAGGTTTGATCTTGGACTATTAAAAGTCCATTCAATGAAAAAAAATTGCAAAAGCTTGGTGTCCTTCACCAAGGGACATGACACTGAGCAGTTATGCAGATTGCTCCAGGGACTACCAATTGCACAAGGTTTGTAGAATCTTATTTGTCATTTTATCTTGCCAATTTGTTTGCATAATAGTTGGAAAGTGGTCCTGATTAAATTTCTCCTGCGGTTTAATGGGCCTCTGGTTCAAAGCCAGAACATAGAGCAAAGTGAAAACTAAAGCATTTGTAAAAATCAGTATCTTGTGCTTAACTAAGCTGCTAATGTTTTTCCTAAATTTAGGTAATTGTTTCCTAGTTGGTATTTCACTAATTTCTCTAAGATAACCAAAGTCCTCATCAACAGTTACACCAAACTCTACAGCAATTAAAACTTACCTTTTATTTCTCCAGTCTCTAGCAATTCTGCTTCTTGAAGGTTGTTCCTTTTAAATAGAGAACATATCAAACCCAAAGGGATCTTCATCGATTTATGCCAATTACGAATCTGAAAAGGTTTGCTGCTGCCTGAAAGAGATGTGTACTTATTCTAACCGCTTCTTCTAGAGTAATATCTATGGTTACCAGTGATGGAGTTTTCCTCTGTATTCAGTTTAACACTGATAAAATCAGCAAGATTATGCAATTAGCAAGATACTATCCAAGATTTTGATTAAATTTTAACATTCAGATGATCTACATAAAGCTTTATGCTTCTGGGTTGGACCATTAATACAACTTCAGTCTTAGCAGAAATTCATTCTCCACACGGTTGTAACAAGTTAGACACCCCAAAGTTCACTAATCCTGGTAATGATATAATCAATAAGGCACTTGTGTTCTTTCTAGAACTCATACCATGAGATATCATGCCTGAAGCGCAGTCTATAGATGACATTTGATTCCCTAGATATAATGAAGACAACTACAACTAATATCAAGCCAGTAATAATGATTTTGGTGTCCATTCTATTTCCAGCCCAGATAATGAAATATCCTACAAAGATGTGTTTACAACCACTTGATGAGACCACAGTAAACTGAATTAAAACTAGTTCTGCTTTTTCCCCCCCACTTCCATTAATGAAGAATGTCATGACATGTCCATTATCATGAGATCTTTTTAGATTACAAATCCATCATTTGCAATAAATAATTGATGCTAATACTTTAATAAGTCACATGAAAGCATTCATTACTATCCGACCAGCTTCCGCTTATGCTCAACCACAGTAAAAGCAAATTATTACCATGGCCTCTGATTCCGACACACCTCAGAAAGCCCAACGTCACTGTCAGGAGGTCATTTTTACAGATGTGTGTATGCTTTCCCATCGCAATCACAAAAGAGCAAACATTGCCTGATTTAAGTAACCTGTTGTTTTGAGATGAGTATGTGAAGAATTACCGTGACCTTGATCCATCCTTGTGTAGCAAATGTCTAGATGACCTATCAGCTGCAGCTTGCAACACCTTTTCCAGGCTGTTCCCCGCTTGGAGTGAATGGCGCAACCCCAAGCAGAGCCAATGCACTTTGGAACATTCACCAAAGTATTTTACTGTTCCCACAGCATACAACTGGTTTAAGGATTATTCACAGCAGGAACACCCATGTCATTAATCCTCTTGACAAATAGTAGAAATAGAAAATGCCAGAACTAAAGCTTTTTAAGAGTGCTCCCAAAGGTCAAGATTTTGTCCAAATGTAGTAAGAGCCTACAAAGCAAAGTCTGATGAAACAGAGTGACCTTACCTACAGTTACAACAGTGACAGTTGCCCTATCTTATACCTTCAGGGAAGGGTTTGCTAGGAACCGTGCTATCATCCAGCCCCTCCCTAGCTTACTATTCTTTACAACGCTTAATATAACCACATCTGGGGAAATACGCACCTACTCTCCTGTTTTGCAAAGCGTTATATAGGTTTATCATGTCAGTGATGAGGGGAACAGTAGGGGAAAGCCACACAATACCTTTCAAAAGGGGATGAAATTGATGCTGAATATTTTCCTAGTTCAGGTTGCCTTTGGCTATTTCATGAAGGAAGTATATTCAACTACGCAGAGCTCTTCAAATCTTCTAGTCACACCTTCTTGCATGTTCAAGTGTAAGATCTAGAATTTCCTGGACACACTCATCTGTTGTTGAAACAGGCAATCCCTGAAAAATGGTTTGTTATAGCCTTCTAAAGACAGTATCTGTCATAGCATAGAAGTTGTGGGAAGCAGTGTGTGTGAGCATTTACCATGGCTAAACACCACATTAGGCCAAGCCGTTTAATCTCTTGTCTCCAAAGGCAACCATACCACCTTTCAAAAGCTATTTATGTAAATTTCGTCCTGCTCTTTGCTTATCCTTTTATTATTTTTTGCAACATCAAAACATGTGCAAGCATATCTTCACCCTTGCAACATTACAGATTTTCATCTCCAAGGCACCTGGACCCCATAGCCTCCCCAGCCATTGCACATCAGGAAAGCACCCCTCTGTGCTGAACACGCAGGTTGCCCTCCTTTGCAAAGGCAATTACTTGCAATACCTTCCCAATATCCTTTCAATTCCAAGTTGTCCCAAATTCCAAGCTAATTTTCCCATAAACTAAGCATTCAGCTAAGACCAAGGCAAAGATATCTCTCACTGATGCTTGTCTATGTGCTGCAGTAAACTTCCTCAGCCTGTATCCACCACAGTGGTAGTGCTAATGTTTTTTAGCCAGTGGGAATCGGCAGATCACATCCATGAAAGACCACTGCTGTGTGAAGCTGACACAGGAGACCTGTTTTTTAGCCCAGGCATAGCTGCATCAGGAGAATCCAGGAAGAGGGAGCTAGTGTGCCCTCTCTGGACACTGGGAGCTGGTCTCCAAGAGTTCTCCTGCTGCTGGCAAAGGAGACTCTTGAAAAAGACAGGTCTGCTTCCTGTTCCATTCTGGCACCTCAGTGAGGCTGGGACAGATACAGTAGCCCACACACCAAATACATCCAGCAAGGCAGATACCTCTTCCTCAGTCAGATAACAGAACTGTTAAAAATGTTGTGGGTTGTCGCTGGTTTTGGGGGTTTGGTTGGGTTTGATTTGTTTGGGTTTTTTTAAGGCACTCAATTAAGATTGTTCTTTGTATTTCCCAGCATAAGTTCAGCACACTCACTACTTTTCCAGGCACGTAAGCCCAGCTGTACATTAAATGTGATCAGATACTATGTAAAAAATACCTGCAGTGAAGGTATAAGCCATTCATGACATGCAGCTCCTCAGTCATGCCAGCATTTTTGGGAGACTACTAGTAGCAATAGTAGTTGGATACTTTGACCTAGAAGGGTGTAGAAAAAGAATTAAATTGAGCAAATTGCCAAAAGACCAGCTAATTAACTTCTACAACCAATCCATCAATGGGCTGTAGTTTAAAGCAACTAAGCAGAGGAGATTCTTATAAAACTTCACTGTTTTATTTTCTAACCGCTTTGCTCTAGCTGCGCACATACTGAACTCTGGGGATCAGTGTGCACTGTGTTACTTACACCAGCCTTTCAGAAAAGCATATCCTATAATTGCATTTCTATAGGCAGCTGGAGTATGACAATATTAATTGCTGGTGCAATATATCAGGCAGGTTTCCCTCAGCTGAACTTCGCAAACAAAGGTTAAAGTTTTTCATCTGTCGTTACAAAGGAGCATAGCTACAAGGGCTCCTCTTCACTGTGTGAGCAATTTGCTGCTTTACTACACTGCTAATTCCCCCAGACGCTCTTCTATTCCCTCAGACATCAAGAAAAACTTCACTAACGGTCTCTATAAGGTTGCAGGGTGGGCTTTTATCTTTCAGGGAAACTTTGTGATTCACACAATAAAACGGCAGTTGTTCTCTTGCTCAAAGGGAAACGAAAAGCCTATTTTAGTCTTGGCTCATAAACAAGGCACCTACCTTCTAACCATCCTTTAATATCAGCACTGGAACCCGAACGCCATTTACAAGGAGGCTGCACCAAGCAGGCTGCCAGCAGGACAGAAATCCGTCAGGACCTGGACCCTGAGTACTTGGAGGGCACATCCCACCTCACACTGCTCTGTCCCAGGATGAGATACCCACCTCCTTACAGGGGGACATACAGACCCCACTGACAGAGCCAGCCCCTAATCCCTAGCAAAAGCCCAAGCCGGGAGGACTCCCAAGGAGGAGCCCACGGACACACCTCAGCAGGGAGGTGACTCACACTGGGAGAGAGCCAGTAGGAACCACTGGACTGGTTCCTTTGGAACCATGCTCACAGGCCACCCCAGTTGACCCACACCTTGACTGCAGGGACATCACCCTCACTCTGCTCCCAGCACAGACAGCCCCAGACTCCAGCCCTGCTCATAGAGGGAGCACATTGCCCAGAACACAACAGAGTGGCCTACCTCCCTGCTAAAACACAGGGGTCAGCACTGATCTACTGCTGCACCACCCAAAACATACCATAACATTCTGCTTGTTTTTAAACAAGAAAGGGCGAGTACATTCACACTCATGCGCAGACACAATCAGACATCAAAAGCTTCCCCAGAGCAGGGAGGGGGCTCCAGGCAGACAGGACCAGGCAGCCATTTTGCTTACCCACCCGCAGGAGGAGACTGTCAGGCACAGGCCCAAGATGGACGGTGGCCCACGGCCCTCAACAAGCCCAGGGGCTTCACAGGTTGTCAGAAGGCAAATGCCACAGCACAGAGCTGCCAGACTGCCCAGGCCACAGCCATCGCAACAGGGCCATGGCTTTTCTCACCAAAACACTGAGGCACCAGAGAAGCACCCAGGCCACAGCCAGCCCTCTTACTGCCCTTCCTCCTCATTTATTAGCTATATACAGGTGCACTCAATTAGTTACCAACACAGCCCACCTGGGGCAGGGCCCGAGCACTGTCCCAGAGTACAGCTGAAGGTAAAAAGCCTTATTTAAGCCTCTCAGACAGGTGTGTGCTAACACACTTGCTACGTTACGCCCCACTGTCCTCATCACTCAGCAGCCCCCTGTCAAAGGATCAGCAAAAGGATCTCTGATCTTTTCTTGCCTTCTCCTTGGGTTGAAGGAAATAAACTTTTATGCCAAGATTTGGGAAGAGAGTTGCCACAGATGCTGGATAGGGAGGCAGGGAAAGGACAGACGTTAAATCCCAGCTACCTCCATAAGCCCCCAAGAGTCATTGAATTCTGATGGGGGTCATAGACAAAGAAAAAAATTCTCCTATGGCAGAAATCTATCTGTCCTCCATTTTCCCTTATGACGAATGGCATCACTGTACCTTGCATTTAAACACACATGCTTTCACTGAGTTATTTCATAGAATCATAGGATGGTTTGGTTTGGAAGGGACCTTAAAAATCATCCAGTTCCAACCCCCCTGCCATGGGCAGGAACACCTCCCACCAGACCAGGTTGCTCAAAGACCCATCCAGCCTGGCCTTGAACACCTCCAGGGATGGGGCAGCCACAGCTTCTCTGGGCAACCTGTTCCAGTGTCTCACCACCCTCTCAGGAAAGAATTTCTTCCCAAGATCTAATCTAAATCTCCCCTCTTTCACTTTAAAACAATTCCCCCTCGTCCTATGGCTCCCCTCCCTGATCAAGAGTCTCTCCCCATCTCTCTTGTAGCCCCCTTTAGGGACTGGAAGGGGCTCTAAGGTCTCCCTGGAGTCTTCTGCAGGCTGAACAATCCCAACTCTCTCAGCCTGTCTTCACAGGAGAGGTGCTCCAGTTTTATCTACTCCCCATGACAGCTCAGTTAAATTGGGAAGGACTCACTTGACCCTACAAGCTTCTGAATGGACACCGCACTCCAGTCATAAACTGGGTAAGCAGCTTTAGGCAAAGTATACGGCAACTGAAAAGAGCCACCACTGCCACAGATGTTGTTAACCCTTCCCTGCAGAAAGAAGGGAACGTACCTAAACTGTCATTAGGACAGTGCATCATTGCAGTGCATTATTCAGAACATGGTGGCATCAGTAAGTTCCAATAAAGTCATAAGCTCCTCTTTTCTGTAGAAACATAGCCCCAGCCCTAGAGGCCTGGAGTGAAGTAGGCAAGACAGACAAAGAGTGTGGAAATGAGGTATAACAAATTATTTTCCCAAGGTCACTCAAGAGGGCTGTGGCAAGATGAAGTACAAAACCTGAGTCTGCATCTAGTTGTTAACCACAGAGGCCTCGTTCCCTCATCTCCCAGTCAGTACATATAAAACGCCTTTTGCCTCCTGCCTTCTTCCTCCTTAATGTTACTTCATTTCTGATATTATTACTATGCCTCCTTAATGTTACTTCATGGCTCCTGGCCCATGCCACATTTGGCAGACACTTCCTACACGTCACAGCCCTAAGAGCTGTTATGTTATTATATTTGCCTATTTAATAATGGTGCTTGTCTCTGTCTTCCCTCTTTTGCCTTGTCACGTTGTCCACCTGCTGTTTCTGAATTGTTTTTACAGGCTGCGATCCCAATCAAACCCGAGGCCTGATATACAGGTACTTTTCATTAAGTCATTAAGCTCATAAGTAGTTCTTGTTCAAGACCGGACACAAAAATACTAACCATTGAAGGCAACTGACCCTTTAGCATCTATACTTTAAAAATTTAATACCATCAACACACTTATAGGTCTTCACTATATTAGTCAAACATTTCAGGCTCAAATTTCCTCTGCTTGTATTTCTGCAAAGCTACAACAGCTTAATATGTCACACTGGCAGTTTATAGACTCATAGAATGGTTCAGATTGGAAGAGACCTTAAAGGCCACCAAGTTCCAACCCCCTGCCCTTGGCAGGGATATCTCCCACCAGACCTGGCTCTGAACACTTCCAGGGATGGGACAGCCACAGCTTCTCTGGGCAACCTGTTCCTGCTTCTCCTAATAGAAGGAAAAAGATGAGACACTGCTTGCCATGAGGTGACAGGAAGGAGTTCTGCATGTATCTAGGCCTATGGAATCCATTCATTATCTTGATCTGTTGAAATACTATGATTTTTTGTTCCTGGGATGCTTTTTAGTTTCTTAGCAGAGAGCAAATTATGTGATAAAAGTCCTAATAGAATTCAGAGAATTCATGCAGCTTTGGGATTAGATTCCCTTTTACTTCAATTCTCCCCTATGCTAGATGGTTTTTTGAATAAGCAAGCTTAGTAGAACTCCTTGTTTTTAAACTTGCCTAATGCTTCCCATTGCAGAGCACCTATTTCAGTTGCTTATGCATTTGTCAGCCAGACCTGCTAGGCTGTTCTTTTCCATACTAGGTGAAAAACTATTAGCCTTAGTATCCCGTTATTTGGAAATGTTCAATCGAAACTATCCATCCATTTCTAAGAACAAGGTTAAGGGTTGGTTTCGATGTTAAAAAATGACAGTGTTGACAGTTGTTTTCTTCAGGGACGGGGGGAGGGCAGGGGTGTTGTTGTGTTTTATTTTTACTAGAGAAGCATTTTCTATGAATAAGGGTGTTTAAATCTGACCTGGACCCAGCCTTCCCCAGAAAATCTGCCCATGTTTGCACAAAACACAAAGCCTTCGAATAACAGCAGTCTATTTGTCTTCAGTACAGTTTTTTAATGGCAGGAATTTTCATCCCGAGCATGCATTCGCACTACTCCTCTGCGTGCCAGGGTTGTGTGTGCATCACCCCACACAGGACAACTGTTCATGCCTAAATCTCATAGATCCTTTGGGTTACTGTACTGTGTGTTTACATGCCATCATCATAAAAACACAGCTCAGGCCTATATGTGGCAGAACTAAGTTTTCTGTGTTTTGTGTGTGCAGCATTTCAGGGCCAGAGTGGTGCAAGGGCAAGGAAAAGCGGGGGGCAGTTTGTCTGTCCCTCCTGCTGGTACTTAGGCAGTACAGGGAAGGAATGTGTCTTATTCTACAGCAGGACCTGAATCAAGAACATGGGAAATAAAGTCTGGGAAGTAAATTGGGGAAAAGTGCCTGGGCAGCATAGCCTGGGATGGAGGCGGGGAAGAATCTTTGAGGTCCATGGGGAATAAATGGGAATTGGAGGGCAAGCAAAGGACAAAGGGTAGGGAGGAATGCTGGTTAAAGGCACAGAAAGATAGAGGAACTAACAGAGTAAGGATATTATTACTATGCCTGGGAACAACAGGGATGGAAGGTAACAGATGGAGGGATGAATGGGTAAATCTGTGTCCACCAGAATAGTCCCCTCCAAAGCCTCTAACTGCTGGGAAGACCTTGTGGTTTCCCCACTGTCAGAGAGCACCGTTGAAACCTGCTTGAAAAGAGTCCTGACCCCTTCTAGTACTGACCTGCCAAAGCCAGAACAGCCTCCTCTTGGTGAGGAATCACCAATGCCCTCAGGAAATCTCTCTCTCTATTCAGCCTGACTCCGGTTTTAAACAGAGAAAATTTAAAACCAAGATGAAAATATGAAAGGAGCATTTCTCACGGTGCGGAATCAACCACCCCAAAGCGATTCCAAAATCTGCAGAAGCTCAACCGAAGCAGTCTGAAGCAAACAAAGGCATACACTGATTTCAGCTGGCTTTACCCAGCGAGACCAAAAGAAAAAAAAAGCCATCAGGCTGGCTGATGGTATACACGGGCATGAAAACAAACTTGTCACATTGAAGGTATCGTTGCCACTCACTCAGGAGTCACACTAAAGCCACGGTGACTTTTTCTCAGTCCCCCACTGTTACAACACGGGAGCATTCACCTGGGGCAGCCACTGGTATTCAAACCTTGCCATGCTTTAACTGTTGCACAATCAACTGGCTCTGTAGGACAGTGTGGTTCATGTACTGGCAGTCGCTCTTGCTTTATTTACACAGAGCAAATCTGTTGCTCATCGCTGTGGGAAGTTTTAAGAGAGGACAAACACGGGATTATCGCTTAGAAATTATTGGCTTCTTTCTCTGCGCTCAGAGCCTTGGCCGGGGCCACCCACACAGCCGTCGTGGGGTGAGCTGGGGTGAGCTGGGGTTGCACCCAGGAGTCCTCGGCTTCCAACCCCACACTCAATTACTCGACCTCTCTGGCAACTCTGCTGGATGTAGAGGCTTATACCATTGTGGATTTTCCTCAGCTGGCACCATGGGTATCCCCCTGTCCTGGTTTGAGGATGACCAAAATTTGAGGTGGCCAAGAAGGCCAATGGCATCCTGGGATGCAACAAGAAGAGTGTGGCAAGCAGGTCGAGGGAGGTCATCCTCCCCCTCTGCCCTGGTGAGGCTGCCTCTGGAGTCCTGTGTCCAGTTCTGGGCCCCCCAGTTCAAGTAGGACAGGGAACTGCTGGAGAGGGTACAGCAAAGGGCTACGAAGAAGATGAGAGATGATGAACATCTCTCTGATGAGGAAAGGCTGAGGGACTTTGGTCTTTTTAGTCTGGAGAAGAGAAGACCAAGGGGGGATCTGATCAATGTTTATAAATACTTAAAGGGTGGGTGTCAGGAAGATGGGGGCCGGTCTTTTTTCAGTGGTGCCCGGTGACAGGACAAGAGGTAACGGCATAAACTTGAACATAGGAAATTCCATCTAAACATGAGGAAGCACTTCTTTACTTTGAGAGTGACAGAGCCCTGGAAGAGGCTGCCCAGAGAGGTGGTAGAGTTTTTGTCTCTAGAGACATTCAAAACCCGCCTAGACACATTCCTGTGCAACCTGCTCTAGGTGATCCTGCTCTGGCAGGGGGTTGGACTAGATGATCTCTAGAGGTCCCTTCCAACCCCTACAGTTCTGTGACTCTGTGATTCTGTGACTAACAGCAAGATGACTGACAGCAAGAGAAGCCCCCACAAACTTTGATCCCTTCCTCTAATAATGTCAAGACAATAAATCTATAATTGACCAGCCCGGCCATGGGCATACTGGGAGAGGTTTAGGGCAGTCCTATTAAGATCAGCAGGTTTCCCCCAAAACTGTTGCTGCAGAAGAAGGTGCACCACCAGCTTAGTGCCCTGTTTGCTCACTGATCGGTGGGGCCCCGAGGTAAGCTTTGACATCTCAGATATTAATAAGCAAAGTGAATATTCTCCTCAGTCCCACAAGATGGCAGGAGATGCTCAAAAATCCACCCTTGGTCAGCTGGAAGGGCTTTGCAGGCTTTTGGAATTCTCCTCTTGCTCTGTGAGGAGCTAAATGAAACCATACTTTTTAATAAGACAGGAGAAGCCTGGCACAGGCACATCAGCAAGTGTTCATGGATCTCTTAGGAGCAGTGAGATGTTGTGTCAGTGACTCGGCAGCACTGATGGACCCATGTGGTAGAGTGTTTCATGTGGGAACAATCTCCACAATTTGCTTTCTTGTAAGGAGTTTAAAAAACAGGGGGAACGAGCAAACTAAAAGTGGACAGAGGAAACTGCAACTGGCTTGTATAAAGTTTTTATTTTTAATATCAGAGCTTGCAGACACTGCCTGCAGCATTCCTTACATTACTCACAGAATGAAGACATGAGAAAGTCACGGAAATTCAGACAGTTTTTTCAAGAAAGGTCAATTTTAATTCCCTTTAGTTTACAGCTGACTTTCTCCTCCTGTTAAGCTTTTTTTTTTTTTTCAAGGACCTAATTAAAAGCAAGTTCCTGCACCAGATCATATTCCACCCGCAGCATAATGATCATCTAAAACGGTCCAAAATGACTGAATTCAGTACTAATTATTAGCCCTGTGAATGAGTCTGATACTTCATGAAACAAATATAAAGAAAAGGTCACTGCAAATTGAATGGAGTATCTATAGCGGTATTTCTGATGCAGGAAGCACTGAAGACAGTCTTTGTGTGATCTCCTTCAGAAGGAAGAGATAGGAAATACCCAAATGAATTTAATCACCCCAAAAGGTGTCAGCTCAGACACCTCTGTGAGGTTTCCTGTGACTGCACAGACCAACCATACACAGGTCAAACCACCCCACTTCAACCAATGAAGGAGACTGAGCCCTGATCTGACGTGACCCCTTGAATTTGGGGCTGGATGAAGCTCTTTGCCTGCAGAGGTGCCAGCTGGGCATTGTGATGGGGATGTCAGTCCTGCAGTGCTGAGGCAAAGAGGATCTGTTCCACCCTTTCTCACCATGCAATGCTGCAAGCAATGTTACTCCAAGATGCTAAAAAGAAAATGTTACGCTCAGAGAGTAGTACCACACCACCATTAAGTCTGTAATATGGAGCTGAATCTGTGAAGGTAAGACAAGAGACTCTAAAGGACATTACTTAGCCCTGATCTATCAAGTCTTCCCTTGGCATAAAATGTCTTCTCCTCCAAATATTTTTCATAGGGCTAAAGCCCCTGGCAGGCACCTTACACCACTTCATATGTTGCTTCAATCTCCTAACTTAAAATACATTTTTTTATAATAAACACCTAAACATTTATGGCATTTTTTTCCTACGCTACATCTGGAACATATAATAGAATCATAGAATCACAGAACGGGTTGGCAGGGACCTTAAAGATCATCTCATTCCACCCCCCCTGCCACAGGCAGGGACACCTCCCACCAGACCAGGTTGCTCAAAGCCCCATCCAGCCTGGCCTTGAACACCTCCAGGGATGGGGCAGGCACAGCTTCTCTGGGCAACCTGTTCCAGTCTCACCACCCTCACAGGAAAGAATTTCTTCCCAATATCTATTCTAAATCTCTCTTTCACTTTAAAACCATTCCCCCATGTCCTATCACTCCATGCCCTGATAAAGAGTCCCTCCCCAAGTACATATGTATATGTACTTTATTTCTCTCATCTTTGCTGTGCTACTTTGGCAGATATATTATTGTGTCTGATTTGTATTGACTAAAAAACATTTTTTTTTGGTAGACTTTACAGAAATAGTTAATACTGTAGCCCTGTCCTCAATGAACTTCTTTCACCTAGGACACAGTGTGGTCCTATTTGACTGTTACTGTCTGTCCCCTTGTGGCCAGAAACCAGACTGAACTCAGCCCACAGAGAAACAGCTCATTTGCCTTGAGTAAGAAGGAACAGCTTGTTTTGCTGAAGAATGAAGCTCTTGCACAGCATACTAGTCCCTAGAAAGCCTTAGATTTAACTATTAAGGAAATAATTTTCATCTCCACAATTCAGATTCCCTTCTGGAATATCCTGGAGACTGGTCACATTCACATCTGACCTCTGGGTTATGCTATTATCTATTTGCAAGCAAAATCTGGATCCAGGCCTGAATTTCAAATAACTTTGGCAGTTGAATCACTACAAAGGCATGAGCAAATTCAGAAATAACGGTTCTGTTTCACAGATTCTCATTCACGGTGAAATACACACAAAGTCTGGGGCTGCATGTGTGCAAAGCTTTGTACAAATGATGGTAATTGCCCTTTATGCGGAGAACAGAAAATAACCTTAGATTCTGTCCCAACGTCTTTAAGCCCCAAGCTGAAATGCCTATCAGTTTTGCTCAGACAAGTGCAATTAAGTCTTTTCTTCAGGTAGTTAACACTGTAAATTCAATTAGTGTTTTCTAAATTTTATGCTGAGTAGCACCTATAACAACAGACAACACTGAGGATGGAGGGTTGGGGAGAATGAGGCCTTCCTCAGTGCAGTGAGAAGCACAGAAGGATGCACGGGTGGGAGGCACTGGGGGACTGTAAACTGGGAGCTGTGGGAGAAGCCTCACACCACCCCAGCAGAAAAGGCAACTGCCTGGAGCTGAGGGGCCAGAGTGAAAGAAGATGGGCAGTGTGGCACCAAGAACAGAAATGAATGGTCCTGAAAGTGAGGCAATGGAGAGGGCACGGATTTGTGGAGCTTTGATTTATAACCAGGAGGTCACTTGGCAAACCTTCCTCTCTTCCTTTGCTTTACTCCTTCTGTGCTTTTAATTACCTCCAAGTAGAAAGGCAGTTTTCAGAGTCAAGCCCATCTCACCAAGTGGATGGATCATACATAGAGAGGCTTCCTCTCTCCTGATGCATTTCCCGAAAGCTGCTCCTGGCAGTCCCCACACTAATCCGTTTCAGTGATGGGGTTTCATGAAGCACCAAGCATACTCTTGGCAGGCAAAACTGTTTGTGCATCTGGATGTAATAAGGAGCTAGACTTTAGCTGATGTGGTGGCTCGGCACAGCAAGACACCAGGCGCAGGATGGTCAGTTTTTTCCTGCTGTCAGAGTTCAAATCGCAGCAGAAGGTGACCATGGTGGGAGGCTCTCAGTAAAAGCAGCCAGGCCACAGAGAGGGAAGGGAAAGGAAGGTCACTGGGAGTCAATCAAAGAGCTGGTTTCTGGCTGGAGGACTCTGAAGGGTGTGACAGTGCCTCCCACCAACAGGAGTAACCAAGACTCCCCTCAACAAGAAGAGAGCAAGCCGAGAAGCATCCTGATCCCAGGTGATCAGAAAGGAAGAAGGTGAGGAAGGACTCCCCAAGGGACGGGGGAGAGGAGATGAGGGCCCAGCTGGGATTGCCACAAAGAGAAGGTTGGTGCAGAGCCCCAGTGGCGTTCCAGAGGAGCACCGTGTACTGCTGTGTCTCCTTAGAGGCTTTTAGTTAAATCTTTACCACTGCAGGAGGACCCCAGCATTGCACTAGATGGGCGGCTGCCATTTCCCAGGGTGGTGCCAGTGCAGCACAAGCTATATATGCTCAGAGGCACAGCCCTACATAAGGTATAGCTGGACTCCAGCACCCCTGAGCAGCAGAAGGTAGCAGGATTTTAGTAGGACTTTAGTAGGGAAGGAAGGACCTTTTTTGGACTATTTAAAACAAACTGGGTCCAAACCAGCTCACACCAGCCTCCAGGATCCCAGCTGCACAGATACAAGGCTGACTCCACATCTTCACCACACACACACAGAGAAGTAAAAGAGAACAAAAATGATCTCCCAGTTAAAAGTCATGCTGAAGAAGAGCGAGCTCCCTTACCGACAGTCGAATTGGCTCTGCAGGGCTCACAGATGTTTTTTTCTTAAAAAAAAAAAAATCACAGTAAAACCTTCATTTTGATGTTATTTAAGCAGATCCGACTCTCAAGATACATGCAAGAAACAGATGTGCAGAACAGAGAAGTGCCATTTTTATGGAGTGGTTCTTCAATGTTTGAACCACACTAGATTATATTTGGAGTGTAAGCTCCTCAGCTACACTATGTAATATTTATAACAGCTTACAGCAAATGGCCAAATCTTTCTGCCAGTGAAGCCATGTGCCTCTTTATCAACCGCAGCACAAGGTGGCAATACACCAAAATAAATGAGATATTAATACTCAGTTGCCCTACACTTTCCAGATATCCCACATTTCACCCTACATCAGATTTACTTCTCTTTCTCTGCTGTTTCTCAAGCAAGGGGTTACTTCTCCCTTACTGTTCTGTCCTGGGCTGTGAGTTCAGGGAGCACAAGTCAGTGGAAGTTGTTTATCAGGCAGAAGCAGAGCCTGTACCGTTGTCAAGTCCCTGAATCCCTCATGCTAGTGTTTTTCTCTGATACTCTGTCCCATATTTGGGCTTTGGGTAAGCTGACAGGAATGTAATTTCTATTTAAAGATACACTGTCTGTTACTTTTATACTAAATAATAAATGTGGGATTTGAAGAACAAGCATCAGGAAAAAACGGCTGGACAATTTATACATTGAGTCACCTCTAATAAAACACCATTAAAAAAAAAAAGCTATTCTTATGCACTTCCTCATGATCTTCCCCAAAAAATTCCATTGGCCTGAAATTTCCCATGTTTGGTCTCTGCCCAAATGTGAATATTTAGATTCCTGCCAATTGTTTTCAGTCCGTTTTCAATTACATGAGGATGCAAAATAGACATTCCATCCTATTCCTAGGACCAGGGCTGTATTTTCCCATAGCTATACTGAAGCAATCTCAACACTGAAACCTAAGTTCAATTGTAAAAAGCTATGAATAGGGTATAATGCCTTCTGTGAGTCTGGGGAATCCTTTTTAAGTTTTACAAATGCATTTTTACTGAGGAAAAGACTGTTACACTTGCGCCTCCTTCCACATATGTGCTGCATCTGTATATTCAGTCATAATTACTTATTGTTGAAAGCAAATGTATTTCTCCTTAGCCCCATTACCCTTCCTGAACATGGTCTTTGATAAAAGAGAAAACTGGGTTCTGTTATCTCAATTTCTGCAGATGGCTTTCAAAAGTACTTCGGAGTAAGTAATCACTTGACTCTCAGTGATTTTCAGCCATCGCTCCTGTATCTTTTTAATGTCCTCACCCGCATTCAAAATTCCCACTGGAGCTGATATCAATGTGGAGGAATAAGCCAGAAAGGATGCAGTGGGGTGTTGAGGTTGCAGACAGCGCTGAGAATAGGCTGTGAACTAAATGCAGCAGATAAACTATAAAAACTTCTGCAACATTATAGAAAATTCTCCAACACATCACTCCTGCAATTTCTTTGCAGAGACAAAGCCCCGCCTGCAGCCGAATCACCACTTGTCTGAGTTAAGGCTAATGTTTGCTCTCTTTAAGCCGTGATTTAAAACACTGACGGTGACCTCCCTTCATATTGACTAATACAATTACTTCTCCATTTCCCCGTTTCCCAGCCAGTGAAGCACAACGCTGCTCCTCGGAATTTATTAAATACTTCGTTCACCCAGTTGGAGTATTTGTGCACTCAAGTGCCACTTAGTGTGTCTAAGCATGACAGATCCAGCATCCTGCCTGAAAACAAGTTTTTCAACATCTAAAGCCAAATGAAAGAAGATCAATCCAATGAAAACGTTTTGCTTATAATTCATAAGCCTTTCCTCACTGCTTATAAGCCAGACACTGTAGTTTTGGGAGATGACATGAAGCAGATATAGATTACTGACAAATAAAACAGATTCACTGCTTCTTATCATTGCGAAAAGTAAAAAAATCTAAGGGCAACCTTCAAAACGTTCAGGTCCTTGGTCATGACTTATGTTTATTAGTTAGGAACTACTCCTGATACCCTCTCTCATCCTGAATAACAGCTTTTTCTCCAATTAGTGCCACTAATTTCAGAAATGTAACGCCAGCAGGAAAAGCCAGTCAGGTTAAAAATGCATGTATTTTCAGACAGATTTCTCCTAAGCATGTGCAGAGCAGAAAGCTTCAGGATCCCACATCAGAAACAAGGAAAGTGAGTTCTAGCAAGAATAAACTCCAGAGAAGAAAGAAAAATGAGCGAGCGCGAAAGGAATGAACAACAGAGATAAAGGCAGGAGCAGAGAATTTATCTTACACAAACAGAATTTGTGTTGGCCCATCCGTCCATGACACAAGCACTAATGAGGCTGCCCATTCACGGAGGCCTCCGATAAACATACAGATGGCCATTTAAATCACCACAATGGAGTATGTGTATTATGTGAGCCAGTGTTTTCACTTGGAGAGGGTCGAGAGGAAAAGACACGGGGCTGGAGATGATGAAGATAACAGGCCAGGATTATTGGACTTTTCCTATGCCTCAGCCTTCATAAGTTCTTCTGTGAAAATTCTCGTAAAGAGCTGGACTATAAAAATTCCAGATTTTACTGTTGGCATAATTGATCTCAGATATGTCACCACAGAAGGAGACAGAGGAGTATTCATGTAAGACATACAAATCTTGGAGAGGAACCAAGCGTAATATATAATCTTTCCTTCCCAGAAAACTGTGCATGGTAGGTTTGGAATAGATTTAGACCTTTAAAACCTGTTCTCTGACCTGCAGCATGTTTCAAACAAAAAGCTCTCAGGATCACAATAAAGAACACTTGGATTTGATAGTGTATTATTCATCTAGCTTTGAAATAATAATTCCTCAATAATACCTTCTTATTTCACAGAAAGGGGACTAAGGAGCTTCCTCTTTAAAAGACCCTTCAAAGGGTCTGAAATGTTACAAAAAACAGAGACCAAATTCCCAGCTGGCACAAGTGGCACTACCCCATTTAAGTATGTGATCTGGGGCTTAGAGAAACATTTTTGCTCAGGTTGGAAGTGTCTACCAACACTGTATGATTATTACAGTATCACTGCAAGAATTTTTAGAAGCCTGTTTTTTATTTATGCACCATGCTGTATGCTTTTTTTAGAAAATATGTTGTTGTTGTTTGTTGTTGTTGCTGTTACTGGCATTTTACCCCTGGGAGTGGTTGGGAAAACCTGGTTCCCGTTTCTGGTCATTTTTTCCTTTGCAGTTTCCTCACATTCCTCTCCACTTTCCCTCACAAATGCTGCTCTTTGGTTTTCCTGACCCTTCTTTTTCAGCACCCTGTTGTCTCTCTTGTCTTCCTTCTCTAGGGAGTACAAGTTCTTACCTTCTCCCCTGCAAAACCATGTCAGTAGTGACTAGAGGCCACAACTGACATTAGAAGCCACCATACGCCATTGGGCACAGATAGTCAGTCCCCTTTTATCCTCTGCTATTGTTTTACACTGTCAGCATCTACCTCATAAGCCATCAGGACGTGGTGGCCCAAACTGATGGCTAAGGGCTCTATCTGTGGTCTCTTGACTGCACATCAAAGAGAGACTCACGCTGGGTTCAGCAGGCTGCATGTCAGACCCTGAGACACCATCAGGAATCTCCACCGGGCTGTTAGAAAACCAGCTGAAGGAAAAGCAAAGTAAATTTTCCTGTGGAAATTAAACCCTGTGCCCAAGCTGCTTACAAAGTTCGTCTTGAGAGTGTGCGGGGGGTGGGGGGGGATATTGCTTGCCTAAACTCCGTGTGTGTTTGTCTGCGTCTGTGTGTGTGAGTGAATGAGCAGGAGGCATCCTGTGGGGCTTTTAGGGCTGGTTACATTTAGCTGCTTTGTGGCTGGTGCCAAATGTTTCGTAGCTGTGACTCATTGACCGACTGGCTGCCTTCACATCTTGCTTCATTGTCCTTTTCTCCTTATAAAGGTTTCCCCTCACCCCCACCCGAGATGTCAAGAACAGCGATTCCAGATGCAAGCGAAGAGTTTTCCATCACAGCGCGTTACAGACATGCCTTGAATGAAGACTGCAGACCAAGTGGACGCTGTTAGACTGCTGAACACCTTGAGAGCAACGCTGATGGATGGAAGTGGATGCTCTAGGCAGTCTACACCTTGTTACGTGGCCTCCAGGTGAATGACAGATTAGCTGGTGAGATATTTGGAGATGTGCCTGCGCGTAGCTCAGGAAGCAAATCCGAATTCCTTGTGAAACAGGCAGAAGCTTATGGGATTTGGGGGGAATTGTGAATACAGAGGAAAAGGAAACAGGGATATTCTGAAGGAATTTTATCAAAACATACGCCAGCCCCTGCCCAGTTTTAAAGGGAGAAAAAACAGTAGCTATTGGAAAGGAACAATATATTGACGATCGCATTCCTCAGAAGAGCTCAATGGGAGACAACAGCCCTCCACCTTGCTTGAATCGGCGCGTGCTACCAGGGAAAGACATGATCACAGACATCAGGACAAGTGAACTAAGGCTCCAGTTCTACAGTGCTTTCCAAAGGGGTAATGCTCTAAGCCTGGTGAGCCGATACTCCTCAGCTCTTGCGCAGAGGTGTTCCACGCTTGGCAGCACCACGTTCCCCATCTCTAGAAACACTCAGTGCCAAAGAGGCGGTGACAAACAGACCCTGGGCAGGGATTAAACCAGCAGCATTTAGTGCTGTGGATATTTAAGGCTTTTGAGCTCATCCATCTCAGTTTGACTCTCCCTAGGCAGGAAATTGCTAATTACCTTTCCATAGCAGGAGCAGTTCAGCTCCTCCAGGGCAGAGGAGTGAGAATTGGCCGTAATTACAGGAGAAGTGTACAGAGCACTCTCTCCCTGGTAGTGGAGGGACTGAGCTGCAGCCAGCACTTACAGGCTGATTAGTATAACTGCTTGCAGTCAGTATTTACAGCCACTTCTCAATTGCCCTTACCCTGGGAAAAATGAGATGCTGTCAGCATAAAACTTAAGAAAAAGAACAATAGGAATCAAATTATCTGTTTTCTTTTGATATTAAATCAATCATAATGTAAACAGTTACAGTAACAATAAGATTTTTCCTAGCCCTCCAGTACTCCTTTTGAATTACAGCCACAACCCATGGTTCGGAAAATTTCGTTTCAGAATGAGTGAACTATGTATGTATTCAATAATGGCTTGAATAGGGGTGAGGGGCATTGTTCCTAAAAAGAGCTGTGTGAATATTTTAAGTTATTGAGTAGGAGGGGTGGTAACGAGAACAATAGAAGAACTAAATAATCATTATTTTGTCTCTTCTAGACCTCAACGCTGTCATACGTTTGCCCTTTCCCCTGAAGTGGGGTTTGTCTCCCTGATGGGCTCTTCCGTGAGGGGGCTGTCTGAGACACAATTATTGTGTCAAACTCTTATCTCGGCAACCAAATAATGGAACCCGCCTTTGACTGACTGTCTCCTCCAATTGTTAATGAAATGTTTATTGCAATTAGCACCCGTCTTCTTTTAGCTGGGTCTGCTGGAGGAGTGTGTTTAGAAAGCTCTCAAAGGGAAGAAGAGACTGGTAAGAAAGAGATGGATTAAGAAAGAGAAAAAGGAAAATAAACCATAAAGAAAGATGGGAGCTGGGAGAAGAGAGAGAGAAGGTATGTTGGGAAGGGAAAAATTTCAAGGAGTAGAATTTGCAAGAACATTTCCGTGGTGTGCTATTTATGGAGACCTTAAAAGACTGCTAAAAAGTACAGGAAAAACGTGGAGCCTTTCCTCTGGCTACGATTTAGCTTGAGGTGGCCCCAGACATGGTTGCAGGGTTGGTCCTGCTTAGAAACCGATCATTCGGGTCACGAGTGAACAGGAGAGGGCAGCATCGTCTTAAACTTATGGTAAGAGCTGAGGTGTTGGGGAACAGCACCTGGACAAACAGATCATTATGGGTCACCGGGCAATAAAGAGATTGATGAAGGCAGTTTGCCGGCAGGTACCTCACTGGAAGAAGTGTCTGCACGGGAAGAGGATAGAAGAAACAGGGGGTTTGTAAGTGCAGAGCGGAAAGCAATGGGAATGTAGTATTTCAGCAGTGCTTCTCAGAGAACCACAGAACGGTTAGAGTTGGAAAGGACCTTAAAGATCACAGAGTTCCAAACCCCCTGTCATGGGCAGGGACACCTCCCACTACACCAGGTTGCTCAAAGCCCCATTCAGCCTGGTCTTGAACACCTCCAGGGATGGACTTGGCTCAGTTCAACAGCTGAGCAAAGAATGCAAAGCTCAGTGTTAGGCAGCATATACCTAATGACAGAGCCTTCCAGCAGTTCATTCAGTTACATTAAAAGCCCTGGAGGGAAGAAGGGCCCAAGGAAGCTGGTTAATATTCAAGGCTCACCTCCTCCAAGCCTAGGAGCAATGCATCCTAACAAAGAGGAAGTCAAGCAAAAACACAAGGATGACTGCTTGGATGAACAAGGGGCTCCTGGAGAAACTCAAACACAAAAAGGAAGCCTACAGAGGGTGGAAGCAAGGACAGGTAGATGGGGAGGACTACAGAGAAATTGTCCAAGCAGCCAGGGATCAGGTTAGGAAAGCTGAAGTCCCAATAGAGTTAAATCTGGCCAGGGATGTCATGGGCAACATGAAAAGCTTCTACAGGTACATCCGTGATAAAAGGAAGACTAGGCCAGGTTGGATGGGGCTTTGAGCAACCTGGTCTAGTGGGAGGTGTCCCTGTCCACGGGATGATCTTTAAGGTCCCTTCCAATCCAAACCACTTTGTGATTCCATGATTATATCTCATCCAAAGATAATTATAGTCTTACAAGATAAGAAAAATTATTTCAAAGATGCACAAATTACATACAAAGGGTGGGAAGCACCCTGCCTGGTGTGCCACACAGCATCAGGACAGCACCAGCACGGCCACGCTCCCCTGCTAACCATCAAACCACACCACGTATGTCCATTGCACGAGTGCAGGACACTGTTTTAATGACACAACGGATTTTTGAGATGTTATCAGCAGACCAGGATTGCTGATTCAGCTTCAGCTGAAGGATCAATGCTCCGCTCTAGTGTGTTATTTCAAATCAATTTATTTGGTTATATAAATATATGAGAACATCTTAAGCCCTGGCAAAGACACAGTAGCCTTGGTTACATCAGTGGAAACTCCAGTGTCGTGACTTTAAATAGAGGACAAAATTTGGTCCGTTAACTTTTATTTTTCTTCTCTGACAGCAGTTATTAGAGGCGGTTGTTGATTAATGAACTGCTTTGGGCAAGAGTTCTCTCTGACATATGACTTTTTAAAGTTATGCAGTGTGCAAAATCACATGGCAGAGAAATTCCCACGCACATAAAAAATAGCCATACCTATCAGTTGCAATCTTGGCTCTGCTTCCTTTCTGCCACTATGCTATGCCTGCTTCAGTGAAGAGAGAATAATTCTCTTTACAATTGATGGTTCTGCTAGTACAGTACTGAATCTGTGGAGCCATACAAGATTTGCTGCACTGCACCCTTTTCCAATCAGGCTCACAATCCGGAGAGGGAGATGAGGGCCATTTCAAAAGAGGGTAATGGTACCTTGGTTCCCAGGGAGCTATTTTGTTCAATCATTTTGCAATATAGGCGAATCACAGAATTTTTTTTCATTTCAGAGACAATGTTTTAATATCTCTGTTTTACTCCCGAGGTACAGAGTGAGAAAACTGGGGTTTCATTTACGGAAGTTTGATGGTTAGTATTTCACCATCCATCCATGTACATTAATTGCTGGATCTCTCTCTGGAAATTATCAATAAAACACCAATACTGAAAGAAGTCTTTTTGGAGATGACTGGGGGAGAAGTCAGTGAATGAGAACAACAAATACACCTAAGCCTACATAAACCACAAAACATCAGTGCAGAAACTTGGGAAGAATTTTATAAATTCAGAGATGAAACGACTTCCTGGCCTTTTCATTAAAATAGACATTTCAAGTAACATTTTCTAATTGTAAAAGTATTATGGATCCACTGTTTTGTTACATGTGAAGTTGTATTGATTACCCTTCAAGTTTTCAGGGAACTGTTGAAATGGAAGTGGCATGGTTTTTGCAATTTTTAAAATTTGATCTTAAAAATAACTTTTTCTTTCTTTCCATTATTTAACTTCAATAGCTTTGCTAGAGTGAATGAACCATTATTACTGGCATGTTATCATATAACTGAAGGATTGCATATGGTTGAGGATAACTGAAATATGCTATTTTAAACACATTTTCAAAATAATACTGCCAGATGCTCTTCAGTACTGAATGAAACATCTTATCTTTTCTAGCCCAATATGTAGGAGTGGCATTTGATGATTTAAAATCAAGTTTCCACCAGTAGTCTCATCATGTATGAAAGGAAAACTAAAAATCTTGTGAAAGAAACACTAACCCTTGAAATTTTCAAACAAAAGGGGGTCTGACACAATGCTACCTTGGGTTTTCTGCTTTATAGTAATATTTTTGCTTTAAATATTCTGAATCAGAAGGAAAAGTAATATTTCAGTGTCAAATTTCCCAGAAAACAGAAATTCCATGCCTTGATCAACTATAATTACCAAACGAATGAGTAATCCATTTTCTCCCAGGCCCTCAGTTTTGTCAGCACTAAATTTACACACAATCATTTTTTAAGGAGATATGGGAGGAAATGCATAAATGCCAAGAATGTTTGTTCAGGGAAATGACACACCATCCTTTTCCCAACATCTGGTTATTCATGAAGGGCTCACAAATCTTCTTTTAGACTTATTAAGCATGAAGTTATCTATTCTGAGGGGATCTGTGATAAAAGCAATTTTTTTTTACTGTAGGGAAGTTTGAGCTGAATCCTAGTAGAGACAGAGAGGAGAGCCTGGAAGGAGAGCGGCTTTTGTTGGTCCATGGCTCAGGAGCATTAGCCGCCTTCCTCTCCAGATCTCTATTTTTAGACGACCTCCAGTGCATTAGATCAAATGTATAAATTGGATGAGGTTAAACTGCCTCTCTCTGCCTGTGAATACGCAGCTCCCAGTGGCGTGGTGATGTCTGAGGAATTCAGCTAACTGGTATTAACCTGAACCTTGTCAGTCCTTCTATTAAACATAGGCCTAATAACCTTTTGACAATTGGAAGTTAAATCCTCATTTAATTTATGCTGATGTGGACATAAAGATGTCGGCAGAGGTTTTCTTTCGCTTTGACATTGTCTTCCTCACTGTATTAGCAGCTCACTGCCATCATAAAAGGTCTGTGCAGGAAGAAGTTTATCATCCCTGAAAACAGCAGAAACCCCATGCTTTCTACTCTCGTAGCAGTTCGATTTTATTCTACCTGGTGTCATCAGAGCAGATTTTATATGATGGAGCATATTTCTGGAGGCATAGGTGTGTACTTATAAACATAAATACACACAGTAGCTAGTACACCACTTATTAATTCATTATCCAGGCAATAGAATAAGTTTGATTCAGCAGACCACAGAAACCACCCACAGCAACTCCCTTTTGCGAAGCATGAGCCCACTTTGCTTTGTGGAGCTCCGACTGACCTGAAACATTGCGTATCGTTTGTTTAGCCCTTGCACCGAGAAGGGAATTTCACCTCAAAACCATGTGGCGCGAACTGGCAGCCCTCGAGCTCTGCAAGATTTATGGGAGGCTGCTGGTGGTGGTGTGTCACTTGGTAACGTAGGACTGTGCCTGTGGAGGGAATTCCAGGGGGTGTGGAGGCGAGCTAAGGAATTAAATGGGATGGGATTTGCATTAGAGCTTCACCGGAGTTAATCAGCTTTGTCCCTGAAATCTGGCTGCAACTTGCTGTATGGCTTCCTGCTCTGGTCAACAGAAACTCTAAGACTACGACGTATAAAAATGCCTTGAAGAAATACAAGAGGAAAGGAAGCAATTACTCCAGTTTCAGCAAGATAAGTGCCTAAGGGATCAACTCCCCATCTAAAAAGCGTATTGGCATCCTCAACCTCGTGACACGGATTCTGCAATGAAGAAAACCCACATATAGAATGAGGTCAAAAAGTTAGCTGCGGGTGTATTGTCTGGGCTTTAAATTTAACCTTGCCTTCTGTCTAAGCCCAGATGACAGAAGCATTCTGCCAAGTCTTTGTTGCTTGCAATTACATATATTTTAAAATATGTGGGAAGTTCTGTGGCTCCTTCTCTTCCAATGGAGCTGGGGATTCAGTTCAGCAAGTAGATGGGCTGATGGATATGAAGGTCACCAGTTACTTCTGGTGGCAAATTAATTTTATTCAGTGTACCTCATTATTTATCCTGTATACATCAAAAAGAACACCCAGCTTAGACTGAAATGTGTCTGGATTCACATTGATAGAGAGATGAGAATTGCCAGACTGGACTAGCCCAGTGTCAGTCCACATAGTCCAGCAATCTGTCTTTGATAATAACTAGCACCAGATACCACAAAGGAAAAAAAAAACACCTCTACCAAGCAATAACCCCAGTCATTAAAGCGTCTTACCCCAATCAGAGAGAAGTTGGTGCCCAAAGCATAAGGTCTTTTCCAAACATTTGCTAATCCGGCTGGAACATTATCAATGTAAATGTCTGATTCTTTCCAGATCTTGCTCGCCTCTTCAGAGAAATCGTATAGAATAAAAGAGCAGTTAGATGAAGGAGAGGAAAGAAATTTCCAAAATGTGGGATATAAACAAAGAAGGTTTGGGGCTGAATGAAAAATAAACAGAGAGAGCGTCTGGAGGGGAGGAGGGAATGAAAGAAAAATTCTGTCCTTTAAAAATAACACAGGCTTCCTTTACAGCTCGCAAACCAGCGAGTCTTACCTTACAGGGAATAGTTTGTGACTCATAGCCTGGTTTGGAAGTCCAGCAGAGATCAGCAAGATGTCAAACCAAAATTCAGCTATCTCTGCAAATGTGCTGATCAAAGTCCTGCCCAAGACAGAGCAGCAGACGTTGTGGATTATGCGGACTCAGTGAAGTCAGAGGTGACCATGGAGTATCTGCAAGCCTAGATCCTCTGCCCCTCGTCCTGCAGAACATAACGGTACAAGTAGGGCTTGACATAGAAAAGGACTGGGATTTTATCTGCTGTGTAGCTCAAGAGGATGGAAGGAAAATCTCACTTCACCGATAGCATGAGGACTGGAAGCTGCAGTGGCACCAATGATAATAAGAATTCGGGACTAGCAAGATTTGTGCTTTCAAAGTACTAATAAAGAAAAAATGTCTCAACCTCTCGCCCATGAAAGCTGGTAGATAAAGCATTAGGATAATACACTCTAAATATGGTTTCCAGATCAGTCTAATATGAACATCCTGCTTTGGGAGACATGAACAACAACTACATGCTCAGGGATGCAGCACATAGGGCTAGACGAAAAGTGACATATAAAAGTCAAAATAGTTTGCAGAATAAGGGAAGATTGAACTCCCAGTCATAATCTCAAATACAGCAGAGAAACTCACTTTCTAGGGTTCTAATATTGTGAGATCTTCTCACCAATGTAAACTCCACACATGAGAAATAACCCTGCTTCTGCACCTCCTGAAAAAGTTTAAGGGCATAGCTAATGACATTTTAAAAGATGATTTCTGTGCTGATAGATGGTAGCACTGACATTTTGCATTTATTATTTAAGATTGTTTTGCACTTGCAGCAACAGTGAGTGCATTTTGAAACCCTGATGGTAATTTGACATTCGCAAATTTCTTGTCACCTGGCAAAGTCTGTTAAAATGGTACAAGCAATTATTTTAATCTTGTTGAAGATTAATCATACTTTAAAACATCGGTTCTGGAAATAAATTCTAAATGTTAATACTGATAAATTACTGTTGCGAATGGATCATTATGTAGAGGAAACATTTAGTTTAATTGGAGTTGTTCCTGAGCCACTCTACATACATTACACGCTGCAAAAAGCTGAAAGCAAGTTCTGGTCTTTTGAAGAAACACTGCAGTTAAACCATCCTGGTTTTAGCTTCTGTTGTAAAGGGAGGAAGGGAAATCAGGTCAGACTGGGTTAATCCAGCAGACAATTCCAACCAAACTGGACAGAGTGTTCCCAGGGCAAACCCAGCCAAAAGAAAGACTTTATTAAGGCTCTCCCATCATGAAAACAGACACTTCATGGGACACCACAGAATCTGCAAAAGACTGAGGCTTGCAAAACACTGCACCTCTTCGTGCAGGAGGCAGGATGTTCAGGAACATCTTTAACATCTTGATGCAGCTGCTTCCTTGAAAGAGAAGTGCATCATCCAAGGCTGCTAAAATGCACCTAGTAAGCCATTTCAACCTTTCCTTCCCTTGCGCTGCCTTGGTCCTGACTCTGTCCAAAGATAAAGAAGCCGCAAATGGGGCAAAAATGTTGGTGTGCATTCTTTCTCCTACTTCTCTCTGGAGAAGTCCTGGGCTATGTTGGCAATGGAAATGGAAGTGTTTTTCACTGTTTTTCACTGAAAAGCTGTGCAAAGTGAACCTAACACTCTGAAAGCCAAGCCTGAGACCTGTTTTACATCGGTTCGGCATCCTCAGCAGCAGTGTCATTTGAGTTGCAGGGCTCCCAGACCACTCTGACAAACCCAAAGCACTGTGCAGAACTGGGCTTACCTCTCTGCCCTGCCCTGTGACCCCTCTGAGCCTGGGCACCTGCCAGAATCTCTACATTTCTGCAGAAGCTCCCAACAAGCCAGATGCAAAGGCATGCTAGAGAAGCCTTGTCCAAAGGGTCTACTTCTGCTGCATGGCCTGCATCGGCCACATATGGAGACAACGGCCTGTTGGGTAACAACTCCTGCACAGTCTCTGCAAGCCAGCTTCGTTAGAGAAGAGGAGGGTCTTAAATAAAACCCTCTTGTGCCTTCCACAGAAAAAGCATCAGGGGGGCTAGCTTTCAAATGCCAGGATCTCCTGGAAATGCTATTCATTTCTACAAAGGTCCTCGCTCAATGAAAGGCGCTAGGACAAGAGGAAACAGCCTCAAGCTGCACCAGGGGAGATTTAGATTGGGTATTAGGAAACAATATTACACTGAAAGGGTTATTAAGCATTGGAACAGGCTGCCCAGGGAAGTGGTGGAGGCACCGTCGCTGGAGATATTTAAAAGACGGGTAGGCATAGTGCTTAGAGACATGGTTTAGTGACGGTTTTTCTCAGTGTGAGGTTGACAGTTGGACTAGATGATCTGAAACGTCCCTTCCAGCCCAGGCAATTCTATGATTCTATGATTCCTTTACTAACTCCAGGGTGCTGCTGTGCTCCAACATGTTGCAGGCACCATAGCTCTTGTGCCTCTGCAAGACGGAACTGTCTTCTTACAGCCAGCCGACTTCTCACCATTCCCTACCACTGGGATGGCCAACATGATGGAGCAGCGCAACTTGACCTGAGCGTTTCTTTGATGGGGAAGCTTTGCTGCTAGAAAGCTGGCTAACAGCATGGACTCCTACCCAGGCAACCACATTGCTCCAAGAGCAAGAATGGAGCTTTATCCCGTTCAAGACCATGCAGGGAGTCCAGGGTTCTATGTTCCATACCGGATGAAATGGACTAAGAACTTGAACTATTTCAGGCTACCACATAACCCTGACATGTTAACAGCTTGGGCTGTTACAGAGCTGGGTTAGATTCAAATCCATGGAGGAAGGTAAACGGTTTTGTGTTCCATTACTGGCGCCAAACATTCTGTTTTCTTACTTGGCTTCTCTTTCATTACCATGTTTTTTGAAGCTGTTAGAAAGCACCCGTTAGCACTTCATTCTGTGTAGTTAATCTAATAAAGGGACAAGTGAAGTGGGAGGAGGGAGAAGGTGGGCAGGAATTATTATCCAAATTAGGTGTTAAACTTTGGCTTCTGCCCCCACCTTGGGTGAGAGTTACAAGGATTAGAGTGGAGAGAGGGAAAGGAACTTCTGTTTCTAGAGCATGACTATGAAAATAGACACACTGGTAACCATGAACAAAATGGAAAAAGTAAATACAGTCCATGAAGTAACACCATCGGGAAAACAAATGTTCTCAAAGAAAAATTTCAGAAACTGCATAATTCTCTGCAGCATGAAGCACTGAGAGCCAAGGTCTGTTTTTTTGGAAAAGTTCCTTTGCATCTGGATCCCCCTCAGACTTGGAAGAAGGAGTAGTCTAGGAGGGCTGTGGTTTGGAGTGCGCCGGCACTCTCACTGCAGATTGTTCCATTTTCTTTGTAATAACAGCAGAAGTTTCATGTCTGACAGCGAGTCTCCCCTCCTCTGTCTCACCTGAGATGTTTCTCACTACAGCACACAGCAAAAGCAGGAACTGGATACTGATGCCAACGTGAGACTCAAATCACCTAGGGCTGATCATCTACTTTTGTAGATTTGCTGTAGCACCAGGCTTTGGTCACCTCAAGCCCTGCTTTTGCACTTCATGTGTGAAAAAGAGCTTGACACAGGTAGCAGCATAAACTGGAAAACGAGTATATACTAGCTCAATTCAACCCCTAAGCAGAAAATATTGCGCTGGGCTGTGATGACTTTATGTTCCAAAGGCTGACACGACAGCTGTTAAGTTACGTCAGACCTTCGCACTGTGAAGCATCCAAATATCTTATGTGAATAACAAATTTAAGTAAGTTTCTCTTGCCACTTTTCCTCCTCTTATGAGGAGGAGTTTGCATGAACTGAAGTCATAAGGCCTTTCTCGACACTGCCAGGAATAATCCCTGAATATAGTGGAAGAGTATTACAAAACAGAACAAAGTATATTTCAGTTACAAATTCCCAAGAACACCATCGCCCACAGACTGCAGAAAAATTTTTGGGTTTAGGAAGTGATACGTAATTTAAAAGTCATGCTCTTTGGGATTACAGGGGAAAAAATCTGCAGAGTTTATTGCCTTCCAGATTCTTAATTTTTTTTTCCGTCTGGTAGCAAACAAAATATTTTTATGCATTTGTTGACATGTCCAGTGCATTTGGCAATATGCAAAATCCTTGCTATTTGGGTCAGATGAGTATCCTCAAAACAAAGGCCACTGGGCAGACCTTCCAAGCTGGGCTGTGTTTGCTGGGGTTTGGTGGAAGTGGCTGTTAAAGACAACCCACAGTAAGCCCTGCTCTGCACCAGGGCTGTGGCCTCTGCAGGGAGCTGGGTTTCCTGGCTCAGCCTCCTCATCCTCTTGCTGACTGCTCAAGGTCAGACCCAGGAATCCACTGCCCTCCACGCGGGGCATGCCAAGAGGCAGCAATCTTCACCAGCTCCCTATCGCTGTTCCTTGGCCCCAGCCCCAGGACTGGCTGATATTCATTTGGCAAAACACCCTGATTTCGTGCCTCCCTGCTAGAAGTCACAGTAGAGAGACAGAAAGACAAATGGGCCATAATAGCAAAACCTCTCTCTTCTCAAAACGTCAGTCTGTGCATAAGAAGAGCCTCCGGTGCATTTCTATGAGCTTATTGCATGAATTGATTGAATGAACAGCTCTGATTTATGGCACATACGAGATGCATCTCCCCGGTGCATCCCCCCTCCCAGGTACAGCTTATCCTAAGCAGAAAGCAGGATTTCGATCCTTGGTCTCCTCCAACCCTTCTTCCCTGCTCCAGTCTCCCCAGTTGCTTCTTTGTGTCACTGGGAGCCTGAAATGAGAAGCTGTTGTCTCATTTGGCTGGTAATGGTACCTCCTTTAAAGAGAAATCTCATTTTACAGAAGTTCAAGAACTGAAGAAAAGTTTATCCTGGTTAGCAAGTTTGTTATCTTCAACATGCTGTCTCAAAGCAGCTGAAAATGAATATGGCACATTAATATATATATGTGATGGAAGCTCTCCGTAGGCTTGAAAGAGGTTTGAAAGCTGTATTTACAAAGCACATCCCAGGCACTGTGTGAATACACCCGCGCTTTAAAATATAGCGGCTGGGAGCCAAAGAGCAGATATATTTACAGATATCAAGGGAGAAGACGATAACTTTTGTTAAGATTTCAGACGTGGAGATATAATTCTCACAAACTGGTGCTTGAATCAACTGCTTTGTCTCTCCAACGTAACCTTATATCGCATATTGTCCTCATCATTTGGGTAAAAGCACTTATTTGAGTGACAAACCTGTAAATCCACTTAATAGCTGTGAGATCTGAGTTGCCTTGTCTTTTCTTTGCTTTATCACTTCTGTCGCTCTACCAGCCCACTTGGATGAGCAACTGGCTCATTCTAGGCGTCTACATGGTAAGATCCTAAGTGCACTTTCCAAGCTGCACTTAAGCAACAGAGCGCTAATGAGATACGAGGTGCAACCTGGGGAGCAGCGGCTGTCAAAACCATCAAACCCAAACAAGCTCAGCCCATTTTTTCTTGGTGACAGACATAGATGCTGAAATACATTCGTATTTACATCAAATATTTATCACATACTAGAACGCCTCAGTTTGCAGAACACACAAGCATCGTTCAGCGCACACGATTTCTCTCACTGCCACTTTCGTACTGGCAGCCAGGCAAACCCTGAACTACAAACACTGTTCCTTTTCCTCTCCAACACTCCCCGGCCGCTGCATTTACACAATTTGCTATATGGTATTTCTCATCCCAACAGAAAGCACCTCTGACCTCTCTCTCCAGAGGCAAAGCCCAGCCATAACACCCCCACAGATGTTCAGGAACGCTTCAGGAACACTTCCCCACACTTCAGGGGAACCAAAGGAACTTGGGAGGTGGCAGATGAGGACGGTGGGAGACCAGGAGTGTGGAGCACCCTTCCCGTTCCTCCTGCTCCGACACCAGGAGCGCTCCCACCAAAGCCGGGTCCGGCCACCCCGCGCAGCCCACCGAGCAAAGGAAGAGACATCGTGGCCAACACACCCGAGAGGAAGCATCATGGGACCGGCTGATCAGTCCCTGCTGTATTCCTGACAGGGATGTGCTGAAGTTAAAGAAGCGGATGGGGTGAAATCTTGTCCTAATTACATTAATAGGAGTATTGTCATTGTCTTCAGCGGCGCTAGGCTTTCTCTGCAGGGAACCTGCCAGAAAATCCCAATACCCATTTGTATTTTCCTATTTCAGGATGAAAATTAGGTACGGCATGTATTTCACCCACCGGTGTATGGCTGTCACCGTGGAAACCCTGTGCAATAGAGTCTGAAAACTTTTACAGTATTGGCTGGGTTCATAAGGCTGTTGAGCACCATTTTTTCCCCCATTAACTTCATTAAGGGTACTATCATTCAAAAATTAGGCTACCCACATGTGTACAAATAGCTGTAATTATACACATAGCTGCTACATATGTCTTCTGAAACTAATCTTGTACTGTATTTCTCAATTAAATTCCACTCTTCGAAAAACACCATGATGATACAACAAGAACTTCTGTATTTTTCCAAGCATATACTAATTATGTTTTCCATTGCAACATCCTATGAGCAGATACTGCCCCGTTTTGTAAATGAGGGAAGCAGGGCACACAGGAGCCACAGACCTTGTCAAAACCACGCAGCCAAGACCTGGCAGATTCGGGAATGGAATCCGTGAGTCCTGACTCTTTAGTTCCCCTGCTCTGATCACCAGACAACACTCCCTTCCTCTGAAATAGGCTATTTTGATTGAAAACAGATGGTGTACATTTTTGGCACAGTGTTTTAACTATATTAAAATGCTCTGAATTAATATGTGCTTATATCATACCTATATATGTATACACGTATCTACATGCATGCTACATCTATGCATACAGAAATAGGTATGAGTTAAGGACATATTAATTTACATATATCGTATGCAAATGTAATGGATACGCTGAAAGATACTGAAGTGCAGCTGGACAGCTGACATACCTAAACACATCAGCTGTATTCTTCAGTGGTTTTATAATTACACACTATGTATTCTTCTCTCTCTCTAAGCAACAGATTTTACATTGCTGATGGAATATACACTTTGATGCAATGTAGGTATTAATGTTTTTTACCGTTTCACGGTAAATTTTTAGTGTAGTCTCAGTAAGGGATGAATCACACCCTTTTCATTAGCTCCAGGACCAATCTCCATCCCAGCTTGAACAATGCACCCCGCCTGCATTTGTAGTGGGTTTTTTTTCTGCAACCGAATTGTTACATCTTAAATATCATGCTTATCTTTTGAATTTGCTCTTTCTGTCATAAGATTTGCCCCTGCATTAAGTCTTCTCTAAACAGTTTGTTTCCAGCTAAGGACTGGCAAATCCTGTGTTGGACTTGCTGCTTGTCAGGATTAAGATCTTCCCACGCATCATGCCCTGGAGGAGATGACAAGGGCCAGTTTTTAATTACCCAATTCTTTGCCTGGTCACCTGCAGCCTTGGGTCAGATAAAGATGGTCTGCCATATCAGCTGGCAAATAGCTCAGGAGATCTTTCCCATGGTTGGAAATCACCAGAATGGGCTTGCGTCCTGTGCATCCCCAGCAAAGATGGGAGGGTGGGCCTTGACAGCTACTCCCATGGGATACAGCCTAGTTATAAACCCCTTTCCACAAACCCCTTTTCCACAACCCTTTCCTATTGACTGTATTTCCATTTCTTTTATTGGTCGACTGGATTTTCCCCTTCACTTACCGCAAAAGAGGTAAGGAAATAAGCCTTCAAATCCACAGTTATGCAGGGGGAGTTGAAAACAGCTCATTCCCCATGGGTGCTAATCCTTTGTCTGCACGTTGGCCCCAGCTACCTCACGCCTTACATGCACAGAAAGGGAGCCAGAATTGGGGGTGAGATTAGAATTTGGGAATTCTATCCTTGCAGAAAGGGCAGCCTGAGCAAAAATAGTTATTCTGGTCTCTGGTAACTCCTGCTGGACTGACCCGCGAGCGCGCAATAAAAAAAGGAAATATCGCTGATACTCACTGCTCTTCAGTCTTTTTCGATTCTAAATCTGCAGAACTCAGGAATCAGGAAATGCCTGCAGAAAGGTTTTGGGGAGGTCAGAGAAACAGAACTATGCGACAGTACTGCTTTATCTACGGATAAACAAAATATGGCCGCTTATTATAAAGAAAAAAGAGTTTATTCTCTTTCAGAACTGTAGCTCAAAGTCCACAAAAAGTGACACTTTCATTTTCTGGTTTCACAAACCATGCTGTAATGCAATATTAAGATCTCCACAACTTGGCTTAGAACACCAGCTAGCAGCTGAGTCGTAAGAGCTAGCAAGAGAGTACCTTACCTCAGCTCTTATCTTCCATAGGATGGATTAGCATGTTTATATTTTCCTGTTTCTTTGTTATGCTACACAACTAATATTCTGGCCCAATCTATTCTTGGTAAAGATTCTTTATGCTAATTCTCTCTGTATTTAAAGTACACATAGATACTCAGGATTGTTCTCTTGCAATTCAATACACTATACTAAGCTGTTTTGTTCCAACTTTGCAAAATGTAATATAAATTTCCAAGTAGAAAAAGTGTTAAAAGAAAAGTCTGTTCTTGCAAACTGCTCCATGGAAACCAGGCTTCTCTCATATCAATAAAAAGGTCTCCACAGTGACACCCTCACCCTTTCTCTAGCCACTTTCTGCCAGGTAGGAGTCAGAAAAATGCAAAACAGCCTTAAAAGCTCTCTATCTGATCAGAGGAAATTCTCCCAGCGCGGGCTCAGCAGAGACTGCCAAAGGCTCTGTTCCAGTTCCCTTTTAATAAGCCATTGCAAAGGGGGCTGAGTTAATTTTTCAGGCTGCTGTACGGCATGAAGGCAACAGCCCTGACAAAATCTGTGGGTTCACCTCCTACAGCAGCCCAGAGCTGGGAGGATGATGAGGCTGGTTGAAAGCAACACAGCCTGAACCATTCTGGACTTCTGGATCTGCAGTGCTGGATCTTATTCCGTTGGTTTCTGTGGGATTCAGGCAACACTCTTGCCCTTTACAGTGCAAGTGGACTCTCTGCTAATAAGCTACCCCATGTTTTTCATGAATACTGAACAGAGACTAAAGAAGTCATAAGGAGAACATAACATGCAATATATACCCAGTGCAGAAGCCTGTGCTCTGTGCAGCACTTTTTCCCTTCCGTGATGTTCTGAAGGGTTTTTTCATGTTCCGTCATTATCTCCCTATCTTCACCAGCCAGAATAGATACCCTGTGATAAACATGGGCAGGAAACTAAGCCCCAGAACAACTCCGTGATTAGCCTGAGACTACTTGGTGAACTGGCTGGAGATGGGAAGACGGCCCAGCTCTCTCAGTAATCCACCCTTGGCCCCAGTTCAGCAGAGCACTTAGGTACTTGTTTAACTTGAACAAGATACAGTGCTTTACTGTGAATCATAGACCTTTTTATTATTATCACTTTTACTGCAGGGCGAGGGAATTAAGTCTTAGGAAAGGCCTTGAAGCAAACAGGAGCAATAAATTCACCATCCTGAGGCTCTGTGCCCTGGGTCTGTCAGAGTCCCTGACCAGAAGGAGGATGAGGTTCAGAGACCATGGCCCAGCTAATTTCTTCCTCCCAGAGGAGACAGCAGTGAGATTAGCGACTGTAGGATTGCCACTGTGTAGAGCTGTGCTAGTGAGAGCTGGCAGCTAATTATACATCCACTAGCCACCTTCCTCATCATTTGGTCCTGTAAGAAAATCTTCACTTTGTTGGAAAAGCCAAAAGAAGAGCTATTAACTGCTGAAGTGTTTTTTTGGTGGTGGTTTTTTTTTTTTTTGAGAAGGCACAACTATGGCTATCGCTCTTCATTGTAAAAATACAACCCCTTTCTTTATAACATCTTTAAAAAACTTTGTTAATTACCTGCATGGAAAACCAATTTTCACAGCCTCTGAAAAGAAACCCACCTCTCCAGGAGAGAGCCAAGCAACCAATTGCGGCGAAGGCTGGACTCCAGGTGATGAATCTAGCTGGACCTTGCTTCCTTCTGGTGCACCACACATGGAAATTGTCAGTCTTCCGGTCAAACCACGCTGGTCTCCATGGCTGGGGAAAAAAAAGGTTTGAGATATAGCCTTATTATGATTAATGCTTCTATGACAGATACATTACTCAACTTCAGTTTTACAAACATTCCATTTTATGTGATGATTTTAATTCACTTAGTGTGTGCTTTGGCATGGCTTGGGGATATTAAGGGGAGGCAGCAACATCTCTGTGGTTAAGGCTGAAGCTACCTTCCATTAGAGCACCCTATTTCCATCCCTTCATCATAACTTTGGCATGGAAAGCTGAGTCTGAAGCTTGCCAGGTGTATTTTAGTCGCTTTTGCAAAAAAATTGAGGAAAATCAGCCAAATGACTTTCAAGTTACAGGTTGTTAAAACTTACTCTGATTGGAAATATTTACTGGTAATTAGTATTTTTAGTCCTTCTCTTCAGTTTGATTGACTGAGTTGAATTAATGCAGTCCATAGCAACACTCCTGCCTTACGAAAATGTCACTGTAATTCTTCCCAGCTGAATGACTGTGACTGTAGAACAATGCCCTCTTACTGACCCACGTGTGCCCCATTAGGAAAGATTCTTGTCCCAGACCCTGTCTCCGATGTTTATTCTTCTTCTTCCAAAGGTCTTCACCCATCTGCTGGAGAATGTCCCTCCTTTTGATGTCTTGGGAGGACCAAGTGAGTCCTGACTGATTTCAAACAGGGTGAACTGGGTTACTTTAAACAATTTCCAGGCGATTCATTGCTAACCTGGTTCCGCTCTCACTTGTATAAGGAAGGTTACCTCCACCACAGGAGCACCAGTGATAAAACGAAGCTGCACCACTGCCCAGCAGCTCCTTCCACAAGTGCAATCATTTCCAGTCCACAGGCCTTGCTATTTACAGGTGAGGATCTCAGCCAGGGCAATGTTCACACTTTTGACTAAACCAATGCAAATATTTGCCTTTCTTTACCTCAAAAAATACTCGGAATCATACTTCCAACCTTTCCATCTAATTAAATCCTCTTAATTTGTGCACTGACAGTTTACAAAGAAAGATGGTTGACATTGTGCAAAGATATAAACCACTTCCATTATTCATAAATCTGAGGCCAAACAGTTTTGTTTGTTTCAGAAGGAATTATGAGTTCACTTAGGTTCTTGCTGAGATCAAGGAGGCTTTTTTGGGCATTGGGTCGAGTAGGATCAGGACTAAACACTACAAAACATTTTGAAATCGTCTTCCATTGCCCATTTCTCTTCATGATTTTCTTCTCTTTGGGAGGTGACCCAAAATTACCGGCTGAGTGGCAAGAGCTCTTTATTTACAACAAATGCTTTCCACAAGTCTCTCAAGTTCTACAGAGCACTTCATTTTTCTATTGGTTTTCACCACAGAAGGAATCAATCCCCAGAATGTAGTACTGGCAAATAATAAAGGTGCTGGATTCTAGTCATGGTTAGTTGCCACCACTGCCATCACCTGCTTAAAATGTGATGACTGGTTGCAAATTTAATCCATGCAGAGAGAGACGAGACTTCCTGCCTCTCCATCTAAATAAAATTTAGCAAACAAACTCAAAATGCCAATTGCTGATAAGCCAAGGTATTGTGTTTTCAATCTGCAGACCATGATGGAGGTGTCTCTTTACATTGTGTCCTTTCTCCGATTAAAACACCAGCTGCTGCCTGAATTGCAACTGTCATCATTGTCTCTACCTATTTTCCCAAAACAATACATATTTTAGAGCCTTGTTGCTGTTTCACAATTTTTAACTTAAAAATAAATAACACATAACATAGAGACACCACTGTTTTCAATATATCAACGTTCTTTAACATTAAAATAAACCAAGATACTACTTTTAAACAAAACCTGAATTGATCTGACTTCTAATCTGAAAACCCCTCAACCTTGGGGAAATTGAGATCAGTGTGTGATCTCTCAAACTCACTTTTGTAATGAGCTGGGCACTCTGAGCCCTTCTCTGACGTAAAGCTAATCCTGCTCAATCCACCCGGGGCTCACATTCCAAATTATGCTTCTTGCTGGGCTTGTTTTCATCTAAGTGCGGAATTTGCTGGTTTTTACACATAAGGGTTTTTTTCCCCTTCTCCCTCTTCACAAGCTTCCCTCCCACCCTGTCGCCAATCTCCCTCCCCTTGGTTTCCTCTTTCTAAATCACTCTTCCTTCCCATATGATCTCCAAATTAATCATCACCCTCCCTCCCTCTCCTCTCTCCGTTCTATTTTTCCTCACTTCATCCTGTTTCCTTCCCCAGTCAAAGATCTCTCAGTCACAACTTTCCTCATTCCTCATCTCTTCCATCATTATTACTTATGTAGTAGCAACTTGTTGCGTCTTTTTAAAAATAACTTAAAAAATAACATAAAAAACATCCGTAATACATTATTGAGTGTTCACCAGAAGAAGAGGCACTAGTTTTAGAGGAACTGATATCAAAAGCGTCAATTATGATCAGTAGAAATGATGAAACATTGCAAAGAGAGTAGGTTTAGAAGCAGCTCTCACGCTGAGTTATTGCAATTGTGAGATGAGTAACACTGGTTTTGTGTAGGTATCAGCCAAACAATGGCCATGTATCCACTTTTCTTCGGAATCAGTGGATTTTCTTGCTGTGCCTTGTGTGGTGCTGGCAGAAATTTGCATCCATCCAGTTTCACAAATAAATAAATGACCTTCCTGAGAACTCCTCAGTTTTAAAAGCCACTTGACCTGAGGAAGGGTTCTACCTCATTAAATAGCTTCATTTAAGGGACTGAAGTATCTTAAAGATACTTTTGAAAGCAGCATAACCTGGGTAACAGATTCAGGAGATGATGGAAGAAAACTTCAGCACAGATAGAGGAATCCACGGGAGAAAACTGGACTATGGAGGGACTAAAGGCTTGAAAAGTTGAAGACATTATACACTACAAAAACAAAAGAGAAAATAAAATAAAAGAACAGTCTTAGATTTATGTTACTGAAGAAAGGAAAGTAAAAAGAATCTCAGATCGCTACACAAACCCTAATTACGCTTTACAGCATCCCTAGGAGCTTTGGCAGACTTGGTCCCACTTTTACCGCAAAACCCAACATATCGAGGGATGAAACAGCATTGTCAGAGTGCAGACAGAGTCCTGTCTGGCAGCCAGCATGAGACGTGATTTTTGTGAATTCCTAGTTTGCATCGTAATTCAAAATAACAGCAATTTCACACAGTTATAAATGTAATTTCATTGCTTCCTCTCCTCTTCCTTAACTGGAGAGACTATCTTGTTTCCATTCAGAGCACAGCACCCCTGGACACTTCAGGGGGGCCAAAAGCACTTTGTGTCTTCACAGAAAATTGTATCCTGGTGGTGGTGGCTCTGTTCTCATTAGTTTCAAATGAAGACTAAGACCAGGGGAGTGAGGCCGATACAGAACCAGTGAAGTGAGATCAGTGTGATGCAATTTGTCTCTGAGGTAAAATTAGTCAGTTCAGCCATTTACAGAAAATCGTTAAGACTATAAATAATACTCCAAAGACCAATAAACAAAGTATGAGGGAAGAGAAAGACAATTCCATATTTACAATATCTATACATGCATACACATTTATGATCATTGTTTTGGGATTAGGTAAATAATAAGCATCAATTTTGCCAGGTACCGTTTAGTGCTTGTACTTGGACTTGTCTGCAGACCTCACAGGAGAAATAGGTCTTGGCAAGACAGAGAGGAAATAGAATAACAGAGTTACAAGTCTTTAAAAACATTAAAGCATGTCACTAAATGCATTATTATAGGTACCGAGACTAATTAAGTTCGGAGATAGTCATTAGTTTCAGTGAAGAAGCCTCTCTGTCCACTGGGATTACATTTGCCCCAGCGGTAAGATTTATGTGGAAACTGCAACGCTACAGACCCTAGAACGAGTTTTGCTCACTTCACACAACCACGTCTTCAGTGTCAAGAGCGCAACTGTGTGCTGTCCGTAGTTACCTGCAATCTCTTATAAAAACCTAAGTTATTACTATATTTCAGATAACAGCCACAGGACCCCTTTACAAGGGTCTCCCTTTTCAGTCGCAAGCATTTATTCTTCTGTAGCGGTAATGTACGGGATTCCCCTCAACTTGGGTGTCCAGCTCTTTTCCCAAGCAACAAGTGATAGGACAAGAGGAAACGGCCTCAAGTTGCACCAGGGGAGGGTTAGGATGGATATTAGAAAAATTTCTTCACAGAAAGGGTTGTCAAGCATTGGAACAGGCTGCCCAGGGAAGTGGTTGAGTCATCAACTCTGGAGGGATTTAAAAGACGGGTAGACATGGTGGCTGGGAACATGGTTTAGAGGTGGACCTGGCATTGCTGGGTTAACGGTTGGACTTGATAATTTTAAGGGTCTTTTCCAATCTAAATGATTCTTTGATTCTATGACTTCAGAAATGGTTTGTGTGCCAAAAGCACATATCTGCAATATTTTACCCAAAACAACAAATCTCATGTCCCTGGAGGGAAAAGGCTGTTTACTCTATTATACTAACATTAAATATTGCAACACTCAACATACACATTGTTAATACATAAACTATATTGTTTCAACCGTATCCTCCGCATTCCCCACTATTCCCTGTGTTGCTATCAGTTTGCTTAATTTATTGTAAGATATAAATTCCTTATTATCATTAGTTACTTTTTAGGTACCATAAACATTTGTAAAGCTTAGCAATAAGAACCAAATATTATTGTGGTATTATTAAAATAAGAATGGGGTGAAATAAACATATGATAATTATGAAAGATACTGGGATATGTTTGTACAAGATGGGTGTATTTTTAGGACACGGTCTATCTCAGTGACAGAACATACAAGAGGGAAGGAATTCTGAGTGTTACACTAAGTTCTTTTGTGGGTTTTCTAAATACTCTGGACCAAAGTCTCTCTTGCAGTCTCTTATAAAACAGAGAAAATATTTTTCCATCCCGTGGGAGTATTGTGAGAATTACTCATCTGGTACATAAGATAACTCCCAGCAAATAAAAATGCCACTGGTCGTTGTTGGTATTACCTGTTCCTCACAGCTTCTGTGACAGGACGGCTGACTCCAGCCCAGTGGGCGTATCACCAGTTCTCATGGGGACCACCTATGTATTTTTGGACAGGCTATCAGATGAGTAGAGAACAAATAATTCCCGGGTTTTGTGTTCAGCTGCAGCTTACATTGCATGGCTTTAACAGAAAAATGTGTCGTGTGCCTCTCAGAGCCTCACTGGAGCTGAAAGTATGCTGAAAAGAACTGTCTTGATGTGCAACTTCTGTCAAGTGGTGCTGACAGAAACGAGGGTTCGGCTTTAAAACCAGAAATATAGGGAAAGTGAGCGCCTTTGCTAGGTATCCTTCCTTGTTTGCAAACACTTGGTCTGTGATTAAAACAAGGAAAGACTTCATTACTGGCTGAGGAAAACGCAGTAACATAAGTAAATAAGTGAAATATCCACACCCATCCTATCTCTGGCAGTGGTTCTTTAGTTCATTTCCCTACCAAGCGGTGCCAAAGTCCAAGGAGCGAACATCCCTTTAACTCTTTGTCTTCTCCCTTTTCGCTCCGCAAGGCTATTACCGGTTAATGTATGAACAGGATGAACTTGGCTGACGTGTCTCCAACCCCTATAGGAAGTGCTATCTGATCTGGTCCACCTACCCCAGCAATAGCCATTTATTTTTATTGCTGTCATCAGGCGTCCCCCACCCCCAGCTTCAATCCCCATTTTCACGAGTTCAGCAGAGAGCCAGCAGGAAATACCTTACTCGCGCTGTAAAACCGCCCATGTGCCACAGCTCCGGCGTGGGCTCCTGCCGCAGAGGCACCGTGGCGACTCTTTCGACAAAGGCTTTACTAGACAAGGACCGGCAGCACCCCAGATCCTCGCCCAGGGCTCGTGTCATACCAAGGGTACACCCCAGCATGAGGTCCTCATCGCCATCTTCTCAGTTTAACCCCATCTTACAAGCTCACTTAAACTTTTAGTACTTCTTCAGGAAGTTTCTTGGAGGGTTTCTGCATAAAAAGCTTTTAGAATTAGATTCTCTGCGCATTTCTTCATTCACCAAGAGCTGGTGGGAGAACTTCTTCCTTTGGAAGGCTGTTGCCTGAGGTGGCAGGTCCCCTTCCCCAGTCTCACAGACAGAAAGCCCCGCAGCCCCCTCTGCTCTGCCTTTTCACCTGCACAGGGTGGGGGTCACTGTCCCCTCTCACTTCGCACCAGTGAGCTTATGGATAGTTGAGCAAGTCTGATCAAACATGTGGGACTGCCGTTTAATCGTATTGAGTATTTCATCTTCATAGGTGTATAAGACTGATGGCATTTTGTATCAGCTGGTAAAAAGGCCAGTGTGAAAAAAAACATATTATATAGATGCTTGTTATGGCAAAACCCAGCTGAGAGTCTTCTGTCAGAGGAGATGTTGAAGCCATTTCCCCACCCCGGAGCTCCAGATTTGGTGGGCCTTCAGAAAGCGCTGAACTTCACCAATGAAGGTGACCCTTGGGGGCTGCACTGCCTTCCTTCCACTTCACCCGGCTTCTGAGGAAGGATGAGATGAAGATATGGGGCTGACTTACAGACGACATTAGCCCAGGGTGCAATGCTGCTTCCCTTACACCTTCTGAGAGAAAAACCGCCACGGGTTCGGCTGCCATTTTCCACCACGGAGGCCGAACAGGCTCGCTCCCCCCCAGGGCATGCGCTGAGGTGACACTTCACAAGCCGGGATGTAATTGCCATGAACTAGCCACGTTTTCTGTCACGTTTTAAAGCCGTCGGAGCGTGAGGCGGACGGGGTCTGCCCTCGCACCTGGAGCCGGGCAAGCGATGGCTGTGGAGAAGAAAGGCCGGGCAGGGTGCTGCTCCCCCTGCCCTTCGGCCCGCCGGCCTTAACCAGGCGGGTTTTTTCAATGAAAAGGCGTAATTGCCGGGGAGACGAGCCAGCGGGGTCGGTTGAGGGCCGAAGCAGGGGGAAGGCATCAGAGGGACCCCCGGCCTGGCGGGTGGGTCGGCCCAGGGCATCCCAGCCCGGGCGGCCGCAGTCTGCGCGGCGTTGCGAGCGGCCTCCCCTCTCTCTCCCCCCCTCCCTCCCCTCCGCCTCGGTCCGCCCGTATCCCTGCATTCCCTGCTGCAGCCCCTCCTCCCCCTCCCCTCAATCCCATCAGTAGCGGCGGCCCCGGGCTCGCCTCCCCGCGCTGCGGCGGCGCTCGGCG
>VXAK01028427.1:669195-736094 GCA_013399435.1 Arenaria interpres
CAGGAGTGGCCGTATATATATATTATTTTTTTCCCCTTATTAAGCGATTTTTTAATTTTTTTTTTTTTTTTCTTTAGGATAACTATTTTCTTCTCTTAAAAATTATGCATACGCTATACGTGTGTGCCTGAAACTTGGAAGGGTTTAGTTTCAGGCTGGGGTCACCGAGGTGGGCTGGAAATTTAAGGACCGGCTCAGTTTGACACTTGTTAGAAATACTGTTGATTTCTTTTTAAACAACAAAACCCTCAAAAGATTTTTTTGTTTGTTTGTTTTGTTTTGTTTTTGGCAAAGTAATAATAATCATTAAAAAACCCCAATGCAAACTGAAACAACCATGTCTGGAGAAGTGCGTTTGAAGCAGTTGGAGCAGTTTATTTTGGATGGGCCAACTCAGACTAATGGGCAATGCTTCAGTGTGGAAACCTTGCTGGATATACTCATCTGCCTTTATGATGAATGTAATAATTCCCCTCTGAGAAGAGAGAAGAACATCCTGGAGTATCTGGAGTGGGGTGAGTTTGAATGTGTTTATTTTGTGTACATCCGTCCATGTTCCTCTCTGCTTTGTATAATGTCTTTATTATTTATGTGTAAGAGGGGATTGTTTATAACTCAGTGTTTTACTGGGAAGTGTTATCAGTTTTTCTGTATCTAAACACGGTGGTGGTGCTAAAAAGAAATCCATATTGGTTATTTGTCTTTGAGGTACGCATAGAAAGCATACGTTATTCTTTTTTTTATTTTTCTTTTTTGACGTGGATCAGACTCTGGTACATGAGACATACTTGTTTGCCTTCAGGCCCAGCTGTTGCATTTTGTATCCTAAAGTTGCTGGGAATATGGAAGGGTGAGGGATAAGTTCTCTGATGCCTGCAAAAAAGATCAGTACACAATCCCCTGATATGTGTCTGCATTCTAATCTACACTGCTTTAAAATAGAAATAAACAAGAAAATCCTCTAACTCCCTCAAATTGTATCGGTTTGAAATGTCTGTGAAAATGGAGAAAATTACATTATCTTCTTTAACATAAAATCATTGCTAAATTAATTAGATTGATTTTCCTGGTGAGGAAAATAAAGTTGAAAAGCAGAATGAAATTGTGTGTCCCCCCATCCTTTCCATTTTCTTTCCTCATTTTAGAGAGACGGGCTATTTGCAGACTTTTAAATGGAGACAGGTGAATGATAGCATTCCAGTTCTTCTTAAGTTGTCCCAGAACTGATTGTCTCTTTCTTCTTAATTCGTTTTCTTCCTCCTCTTAAACATAGATGCAGAGCAGAAGATGCAGTCTGACATAAGAACCTTGATGGGAACAGTTACTGTATCTGACCTTCAAACTTCAAAGTCATGCTGCACTTCTGCATTTACATGCAGAACCACATTTGCTTTGTAATAAATACATCAGCAGGCCTCCTTTATTAGGAAAAAAAAAAAAAAAAGCACATTTTTGAAACGCGTAACAGGCGTTTCATTAATTAGCTGGTTGAGATCTTCATAATGAAGTCACTGAGGAAAGACATTGTTTTGATAACTGATCTAACAACTGGAGGCTGATATGTGTTTTATTTTCCTGCTCCTCACTGTAGTCATACTGACATCTAAAGGACATCTGACTCAGTAATTAAGTTTCTTGTACTGTTCATATTGCACTGGTCTTTGTTTTCTTATTATCTGGAGGAGCAGGCTATAATTAATGCGTTCTTGCTAAGGAGGAAATAATAATTAAAAGTACTTCTGAGGAATCTTTCCTCTGAAACTGTCACTGTAACATAGGGAAGCTGTGACAGATAAGGAAAATATGGTGGCTCCAAAGGTGTTTCGTATGCAGGAACTTAGTGTAGTCTGCAGTGGATCTAGCCAGCTGACATCCTGTAAATAATAATAAAAACAAAGTTAACCACATCAACGTGATCAGAGTAATGGTGAGCTTGGGACCCATCGTATTAGGTGCTGGTGTGTTCAGTGGTGGCTGTTTGATGGATAAGCGCATCATTACAAGGCTCTGACAGTACCCAAAGATTTCTGTAATAAACTTTATAGGCTGCTGATGGAAATAATGCAGTGTTTTGGGAAGGCTGGAATAAGGTTTCTTCCTGGCCTGTTTTTCCCTGCTACTTTCTCGCTCTTATGCTCCAACTGTGCCTTAGCAGGACTCTTGAGCTTCAGACCAGACCAGTTCCTCCCATTTTCAAGGCTGAGTTACCAGAGCCCTCTGTTTGCTCCCACCTCTGCTCTCCGGACTTCTGCCCTCAGTTTTTCCAAAAGGATTTGTGAGGTGAAATGCAAAGAGCAATGTGTTCTGGTACCTGCCATTGGAAGTAGCGTCCATGTGAATGATGTCTTTATCCTCCAAGCACTCTCAGGAGTTGTCTCTTCTGAAAGCCACCCCTTCTCGTGGAAGGAGCGGTCTCTGGCATTTCTGGGGAGATCAGGAGTTTGGCAAAAATCAGGTTCTCACAAAGGTAGTGTCCCCCCCAGCGTTCGGGTATGGCAGGTACTAAGGATACTCTGTTCTTCGATATAGTCGTGACCTCGCGTGGGTCTCTCCCCAAAAGGGGAAACAATGCAAGTGGTTGATTAGGAAGAGGTTATATGTGGTTTTAAAGTCGGAGACGTGCCAAGTAGGAGCAGGAGCAGAAAGCCGGCAGTCAGAAATCGTAGGCTCTGCCCCCGTCTCCATCAGTGACTCAAATGTTGAAGTGCTTTCTGCTAGGTTTTGTTTTTTTTTCCCCAGCTTTCCTATTTGAATGGCAGGGAAAATACCACCAATTTTACACCAGGGAGTTCTGAAAGCTGCTGTACGTGAAGCTCTCTTAGTTTTGAATGTACTATATAAAATAGCATCTATTAATTTATTTTTCCCATCAGTGAACTAAAACTTGGTGCGTGGTATGTCTACTGGTGGGTGTCAGTTGGTTGCTGTGTCAGAAAGACATTTTGTGGGTTTATGCCAAGCCTTCACAAATTTTGCTTTATTGCTGTGAAGAGTGCAAACTGAAATTATTGGAATTGGCCTCAGAATGATGGGAACTGGTACATTTGTGCATTTGCAAATTGTGAGGTATGAATTTACTCCTGAGAGCTGTTCACCATGTTAAGCTTAAACTGCTTTTTGAAATTATTGTTTCTAAAAGCAAATGAGATTTATTTATATAGGTAGTTGGTTTTAAGAAAAGGCTAATAAATAGCTGTTTGATGATCACAGACTCCTGTTGAGCACAACAGCAAATAATTTTTTCTTGCTTTTGGTGGTGCGGTTTTGAGGTGCTACTGTTTGGTTTTCTGGGGATTTTGGAATGGTTTTTTTTGGAGAGGTGTGTACATGGATGTGCATTTTAGTTTAAGCTGTTCAAGACCTGAGATGTTACATGTTACATTTCATGTAAGACTGAATATTCATAGCGCAATCTGAATTTTTTTGTGGAATGTTTAGAAAGTATTCTAGCACAGAAAAGCTGATGTGGTCTTAGTGACAGCCATGTGACTGCTGCTATATTTAGGGCAACTAAGAAGCTTCACGTTCTAGTCCTTGGATCTTTGAAGACTATTTTATGAACTTGTTATCTAGATCTGAAATTTATTAAAAAATGAAGCACGGTGAAACAGTTGAGCACCTGAACTGGTTGTTCATCTTTTGTTTTGGTTTGATGTTATGTGTTCAACTCAGCCAGTGCACAAAGTAAGGTCTCAGCAACATGGAGTTTTACATTTTAGTAGGTTCTCAGTCTTTTTGAGGTGCTTGAAATGATATTAGACTGGTTTGAAGTGTCAGGTTAGTTATTTTGTGATTCAGAATCTGCGTTACTTCTAAAATATTTTTTCTGGCATAAAGTGAAAACCTAATTACTTTCCCTATTTTTATACTTTATTAGTTTTGTGACGTGCAAATAAGATTATTTGATTTTGTTATTTATTTTACGTAGGTATCTTATATGCCAAGACAACCATGGAAATAACCAGTGTATTTGAGTTCTGAGGGTTAAATCAGGGCAAATTATGAGAGGATGGGAAGGAAGCGGAATATTTTGATGTGGCTTGTTCTGTGTAGTTTTCATTTTTATCTCCATTGATAGTTGTATTTGTGACTTAGAAAAAGGATTGTCTAATTATAGCAACTGGAGCTTACCAGAGAAAGTTATTCAGAATTTCAAGCACTTTACTTTTTCTTTTCTACATGTGTATGAGTTGCCACAATGACTCAAGACTGCGAGGGAGTTAATGAAGGCTGATAAGCTGAACTTGAAAGAAAAATGTAGTGATAGAAAAAAGCTTTTAGAGATGTTTTTGTTCTGGGAAAGCTTCCTTTACAATGGCTCCAATTTGAATTGGTTTTGAAAAGGAATTAGAACAATGTTATTTAGGATGCATTGAAAGAAAACTAGAATAAACTTCAAAATGTGTAGAGATAGAAGGGAGGGAGGGTGATGAGGTCCATGACTTGATTTAATCTATTCTCCTATAGGAAAAATGTAAACTGTCCTTTAGTGGGTCTTATGTTGTGGGTTTTGTTGTTTTTTTTTCCTATCAAAAGCGTCTTTGGAAGATGCATTAAATTTTTCTCATTTCACCTCTAGTAGAACTGAAACGTTGTGGTGTTTATGCAGTACTGATACAGTCAGAGACTAGACTGTCATCATGGGTCTCATACTTAAATCATTCAGGTGTGTGACATCTCTTCTGCACATCAAAAATGGTTCTATCTCCATAAAACTGTTCTCTCAAGACAGAGTTGTGGAGAGGTTGTCTGTGCTTTCTTTCTGGCAATCTCTCTCTCTCATCTTAAGAAAAAATGGTATGTCCCTTTTTGAGCTAGGTTTATTTTTAAATATTAGTAACAAAAGAAAACCAAATGTCCAGATTCTTGCTCCTGTTCCATGATATTCATCTGTTTGTGGGTCATGAAAGAACTCATGAGTATTTTCGGCGTTGAGTTGCTTATATTTTGTTTTTGAAACAGACCGTTAAAAAAATAATCCTTCATCAAGATCCTGTTCTTAGCAGAGACAGCAGTAAAAGATGTAGCACTCAACTTCTTTAGTGTTCCTTATTTTTTTTAAAGTAGACTTTGGTGCTTCGTACTATCTAACCCATTAGAAATGAATTTATAAAAAAAATTACATTTTAGGAATTACCATTGGTTTTTCTTTTTTTTTTTTCTTATTACACTTTTAAAACTGGAATGCTTCTTGGTCTGATTGACATAGACAAACACAGTTATTAAATTCTTTTTGGGAAAGAATGGGCATCCTGCTCATCAAGGCCACTTAGCACTCAACCATATGCCTGATTTTAAATGTGAGTTGTTTTGTTGCCTGCAGCTGAGGTATATGGAGGTAAAGAGATCCATCTATGTAGGAGCCACTGTGGCATTTTTGACCGCAAATTTCTGTCGTTGTTTACGATAACACTTTAGTGCTTGTTTTATGTAAACTGTTGTTAAATAGCTGCAACTAAGAATTAAATGCTTTTTATTGATTAGGGTGAAAGAAGGAGCTTCTTCAATGCTGTCAAGTAGATCTTCAAGTTTCCATGTTTTAGAATACAGTGTAAAGAGCTTTTATAGGGATGTAGTTTTATACCAAACGACCTGAGGGGGAAAAATGCAGGAAAACACGTAGAACAGTTGCTGTGCAGATCTTATGGTTAGGTAGCCCTGCGTTTAACCTCTATACCTTTTGAATTGTGACCTCTCCCACGTTTATTTCAGTTTTGATTCTTGTCTTGAACACAAGGAACTAATTACTGTAAGTTTATCAACAGTTCTGATGTGATCAAATGAGCTGTGAGACCATCCAGTTAATTCTACTTGTTTTGCATTAGGGTTAAAGCCAGTTTCCAGTAGAGCGAGGAATTAACCCATTGTAACACCTTTGTTTCTTAACACATTTACAGTACACCAGGATTTTTTAAACTTATTTTTACTTAAAATTAAGGGTTTTTTAAAGGATGTTCTTTTTGGTTGTTTTTGTTCTTTTGGGTTGGGAAAGTTTGGAAGCATTCAGAGGCTTTGGGACTTGTGTTATTATGTTGACTTCTGTCAGCGATGTCCTTTTTATTGCAAAGGAGTCCTTTTTGCTTAGATAGAAAGGTAACGAATACTTCGTTTTCAGGAATTTTAGGAATGCCTTTATTCTGTACACAAATTCCTAGCATGGTTTGGTCTAATGGGGACAAATGGAGAAATACAATTATATGAGTCAGTCTGCTCAGTGGGCATTGTAAAACTCATGACAATGCAATAAATTCACTAAGACATTTCACGTTCAAGGGTTAATCCAATAGTTTATTTGTGGGATGATCTTAGCTGTAAAACGTACTGCTGAAGGTGTGTTTGAATTCTTAACCTCAGTGTAGCGTATGAGGCTGTGCATGTGTGTACCTGATTAAACTCCTTCCTCATCTTTAGGCCCTTCTCTCCTGAACTTTCCAGACATGCTTTTTTATAACCTGTAGCATATTCTTAGTTCACAGTTGACTAAAAGAAGGATGTTGTGCTATAAGAACAATGATGTTGGTCCAATACAGTGTGATGCTTTGCTATATATATATTATTTTATTTTTACAAAGAGAGAGAGAAACTGCCTTTCTTTTTGAAACTCTATCTTACGCCCATGGATCAGTGCTTGAGTTCTGAATAGCAACAGCAAATAAAAGTAATTTCACTTCTGAGTCATATCTGTGGCTGAATAGTCAAGTTCCGATGTTGTTTTGAAATTTTATTACAAATAAATTGCAAATACAGGATTTCCAGGTAAAAAGTGGATGCAGGCTACTATCCTGGAAATTATTTTTCCCATATTATTTTTTGTATGTGGACACTGTAAATTATCCTGGATGTGCCTTTGCAAAACATAAACCCATTCACAGCATCCCTCATTACTTTTATACTGTAAAAAAAATTACCATCTCCATTTGCACAGGAAATTTCCACAAGCAATTAGATCCTGACTAATAAAGGTACAGTGGATAACTGAGAGAGAATGAGAAGAAAAGGCCAACTCCTAGACTCTTAAGTTTTATCTTTTGGCAAAGCAGGCATCTTCCATAAGCATTTGTGCTGGTTTAATTTGATTTTCTTTTTCTGGCTGAACAACCAGAATATTTTGTTCTACTCTGGTCTAACTTACTTCAACACATTATTTTTCTAAAACCCTCATTAACCTTGGGAATGCCACTAATGTGGACTAAAATCTTTAAAAAATGCAAGTGATTTAGGTCAGTCATGTGCAATCTTTTGTAAACTGCAAGATTTTTATTTCAAATAGTTTAAACATGACATGAGGCTTAATAGCAACGGCAAAAATCTTGTATTTAGATGGGTCAGTTTGCTTTTATTTCTAGTAATACAGCCTAATCAGGTTTACTAGCGGTCACCATGGATAAAATCCACGAGGTGTATCCAGACTCCTGAGACTTTGTGTTTCATAATTCTTCCTTATCCATAGCCAGGCTTCCAGTTTGATTTCAATTAGTTTTGTTGCAGAATATTGTAGGTTTCTTTTATCCTTAGAGATCAGCTTCTTAGTGCACCTTCTCTCTGCATCCTTTTGAAAAGATTTTGATCTGGAGCTTGTAGATGTTGTGAACTGCAGTATTTTGTAGGCCATTTTGAGGAAAAAAACCCAACTTTTACATATAGTTTATTCAGCAATTTAGTAGAAACATATGGTAGTTCTTTCTGTAGAAAGAGTAGATGATTTTACAGTGGCATTCCAAAGGGGAGGGGAAAAGCATTCGTAGATGTTAATAAGAGTAATTACATTTCCTTCAAACGCTGTGGGATTAGACCAGCAACACTTCATTGCTCTTTTCTTTGGTTTCTTTTCAGCCTTGGAAGTCAGGGCTTGGAGGAGGATTCTGGCTTAGCTCAGAGTGGAGAGTACATGAGCGGTATTCCTGTGTATTTTTCTTCTTAGTTGTTTATTCATTTTTGAAAGTATTCCCTCTCACTGTTGCCATTGTTTCATCATTTTCATCTTAAAATCCCACCTTATTTTAGGCTTGTGTGACTGTCCTGCCTGTGAGGTGGCCTCACCTGTGCTGAAGGGCCCGCAGGTCTCTATTTGTGAGTTCTTCCTCCTTTTCTTTCCATGGGTTTTTAAGGGGTAATATTATTCCAAAGCAAAGCTTTAGCTTTAATGTATTTACCTTCTTCAAGCTGAGGCCTCCTGCTTTTCTTCCCTGCTTCCATACTGTTGTTTTTCATCCCAGCAAGAGCTCAGTTTGTCTTTCTATTACTGTATGGGTATCCATGTGTGAGGTTGATCTTCCCATTGCCAAAATCTTGGTTTCTGGATTTTAATATTCTTTTTTTTTCTTCTTTTTTTTCTCCCCAGTTGTTATTCCCAGTCTTTCACAATTTTGTCTGTCAGGCTCAATAATACAGAGATAGTGTGTAAAGAGTGGTAACAAAAAGAATTCACCTGTGTGAGAAATACCTACAGGTATTTCCTGTTTTACCTACAGGTGCATGCACATGGTATTTTCTGTAAACACTGGTTTATTTCTGATTAGATCCAGTAGGTATCAATTGATTTTTCTAATGTAAACCATTTGTACTTGTCAGCTCCTGTAGAGCTGGGGCCTTGGTCTGTTCTGGCTGTGAGTAAGAAGCTGTGATCTGGTTTATTCCTGTGGTCTAAATATGAAGCGATTCAAGTGAGAGCAGAGCTTTATCATTTTAATACCTAAAACTAAAATAAAGAAGTGATGGGAAGGGTGGCAATGACTTTTTGTCCCAGGAATATGAAGTGGCTTAAGAAAATGTCATAGGTACAGTCGGGACACCATAGTCCCAAGGTATTTCCTGCTCTTGCTCATTAAAGCTCTTTTTCACCTTTACCACGCTGCCTTTTGTCAATAAAGCACTGTCTTGTTTCAGCGTTTTGCAGGATACATGGTAACGAGGGGAGGAAGAAATAGAAAACAGTATTTTAATTGTAACTGGCTGGTTTTATCTTAGGTGGGGGCTAATTTGGTAGTATCATAAGGCTGGCAAAATCCACTGATCTCCATTTCACTGGTGCTTCCGTGGGCAGAGGAACATAATCCAGTTGAAAACTAACCCTCCAGTAATTGGTTGAAATCTGTGTGAAGAGATTGTACTGGTGTTTGTACAAAAGGGGGGGTGTCCTAGGACTCTGGCAGTCCAGACTTTGATGGCTTTACCTACTTGAGCTCCAAGTTTAGAGGCTGCCTCTCAGATTCCCCCTAAAATACAAGGAAGACACGATTTTGAATCAAATTTTGACATTACCGGCTTATTCTGATAGATATTTGGTGTAGAAGTTCAGTGAGCCTTTTTGTTTCCGTAACAGTTACAAACATTTTTCTTCTTGCAAGGAGAAAATTTCTATTAGTGAATTAGGGGACTTCAAAAGAGTTGTCTGATTTTGATGATGACAATTCCTTGGAAAAAGAAGGTGTTGGTGTATTTGTGTGTTTTGTGGTATTTGGCATGGTATCACTCAATGCCTTTAAAGTATTTTCCTTGTACATTTAACTTTCCTTGTATATGTAACTGAAAGCCAAGGATTCTTGTATTAACAGGCTTGGAATAGTTTTGCTCCATTTCCCCCAACTTCTAGAAAACACTTGATGTCATTCTATTTTGTGATAATTTATAAGGATCCTTTTATGATTTTGGTATGGACTGACACAAAAAGAGACTTGTTTTGCTGTGAGCTGATGGAAGCTGCTACTTACACAAATGGAAATTTGCAGAGAAAATTATTATTGTTGAGCTGTGCTGGTTTTGTCCTAAGACTATTTATTTTGTTGTGTCACTCTACCCCAAATATTGACTATTTTTACCTTCGTAGCTAGCAACCACTTTCGGCTAGTGAAAGATGTATTTCTGAACATCTGTATCTCAAGTTAACACAGTCTCTTCCTGTGTGATTTAGCAGACATGTGTCTGTATCAGTAATAGCCTAGATTATTTAATGGAATTAGTCAGTATTGTTTACTGACAATATTACATTCACCTTGTGATCCTTGGCACTACCAACAGAAGGGAGTCTCTTCCAAGAAATTCTTGATGTTAGTACTTAAAAAATTGCTTTAATTTCACCATTAAGCTTTCTTTGTAAGAGAATAATCCAGTCTCAAGGTTTTTTGCTTTATTTTGTTTGTGTAGTTTGTGTTGTCAGTAAGTGTATTTAACCATCTATATGATCATAGTTATAATTACAGAAGCTTCTTAAGCACCCCAAAGCCTGCATGATATGTTGCTGTGCACTGACTGTTTCTAAAGCTTCAATACATTCAGTTCTAAAACATGCTGGATTTGTGGCACTAAAACCTTTCAATGACATCAAACTCTCATGTGATAATTCAAAACCTAACAAATTTTGTTCCATGTGATCTTGTGATTTTTATTTTCCCCACCCACGTTAATTAAGAAGTGGATTGTTAATTCACAGTTCTTAGTGATGTCTGCACATGTTCAGCAAAGTTAAATTTTACATTTGAAAACCTGGGAGTTAAGCAAATGTCTGTGTCTAACAGAACAACAGCTTCTTACCTTGTGTCTGACTTGAGAGAGGGGTTCCATCTTTTGGGGATTTCCTTTTATTTTATGTTTCCTTTTCCTTCTTTTTTTTCTTTTTTTTTTCTAGCTTGGGGAAACCATTTTCTCTAATAAGTCACTGTCAAATCTGGTTAGATAAAATTAATTCCCTTGTTTGGGGCAAGTATCTTCAGTAAAATAAAGGAGTTTTGATGTTCTTCCACTGATTCTAAGGCAATAAAGAAAACATTGAGCAATAGATTTTCATGGCACCTTTGCTAATGTTTAGGGTACCATTTGGTTTTGCTTTTACTTCAGATTTTCCATATCTTTCAGGCACACTTCACATGGCAGGGGGAAGGAATACAGGAAGAACTGGAACTCATACACTCTTACAGTGACAGGGTGCAAATGTTGCTTTTAGCGCCATTCCAGCATCAGGGGTACAAACCCATTTCCCATGGGGTTTTTAACCTGGGCCTCTTAGAATAAACCCAGATTCTCTACTTTGTCTCTGCCTTAATGTCCATCTCATACCATATTCTTCTGTGCCTGGCACTTCAGGACTTAGAGCTGCTTTTTTTTTTTTTTCCTTTTAGAGAAAAACAGGCTTCTCCGGTGAAAGGCAGACCTCGCAGCCAGAGGTGGTGTGTTAGGACTTCAGAAAGTTAGGACATATCAATGGGGAAGGATTCACCAGTGGATCCTTAGGAAGGAGGACTGTCTATCAAGATGAGTTTGTGTAAAATATTCTATTAAATAGAAATTCAGGTGGCCTATTTAGAAGATTGTGTGAATACGCATATATATGGATTATATTTATAGGGAAATGTATTATTTTATTTAAAAATAAACTTATATAGACTTTAACTGTTAGGCGTTGACTTGGAGCCAAAACTGTGATGTCTGCCTAGTAGGAGTAGGAAAGCATTTGTTAGCCAAATTCTGCTCCCATTTAATGGAAGTAAATGGGGAAGTTAATTCACTGATTCCTGTGTGATATTAAAGGAGTTCATATTTGCTGCTGAGCTTTTAAAGAACACAAAGCCCCTTACTTGAGGGCATTAAGTGGTTAAGTACTTAAATGAGAGTTAAAGTACTGTAGCTTTTTCTAGGTGTCCAGAGAGAATATTTCCTTTATTTTGCTTTCATTTTTTAAAGTTGGGAGGGTTCTAAATGTTCTTTTTTTCATTTGCCTTTCAGATGGTTTCTGGTGACAAAGTAGTTTACAATGATACTGGTCACTTGCGTATATTGCCTTGAAAATCTGTTTGAGAAAAGTGGGTGATTATTAGCATCTTGTATATCTCTGCAAATAAATGGAGGCAGAGCTGCGATTTGTTGAAGGCCATTCAAAAAGTCAGTGGAAAAGCAGTTTCTAGGATCCAGATTTATGTATATGTTCCTTCCAATATTTTTTTTCCAAAGTTTTTGAAATGTTTGCTGTGGAAATTCCTGAAGGTGTGGGTGGTTTGTAACTTCTGTGTGTTTTAAGTGCTTTATTTATTTGCTTAAATTTTCAGCGTACTGTTTGGGTACACTTTTTCTCGGTGTCATTAGTGGAGAAAACTTGGAATCTTATTCCTGTAATGTTGTTACTGTAATGCCCTCTTTCTTCTCTCTCCTTTAATTTTAGCACTGTATGATTCAAACCAGCAGCAATTGTATTATTTCCCATAAGGGAAGTGCTCTTTTCTGCAGTGGTCAGGTGGACACTTGGCAGAATTATGTTTTGAGCAACTGTTCGTGTATGTTGAACTTGGGGCTCCATAAAAATTTAACTACTTCTAACTCATACAGGAGTTTGTACCTCACCTTTTCAAAAATCTCTCCTGCAGCTCCACGAAGTATACTCATGAAGTTTTCCCAGAGTGTCTAAATAACTCATATAAAATGTAATGTGGACATTCAAATCTTCTCTCATACTTGCTATTTATGAAATAGGTCCTGCTTGCTTAGCTTGGGGAAGCTTTGGGGAAGCATCTGTTGTTGCTGTTGGACAAGTCACTGTTAAGCTGCAAAGTTCGGTTCAGAGAAGGAGAAAGGGAATTTGTATATAACATTGCTACACGAGAAACTTTTCCCATAGAACTTTGCATGCTTTCAGGAAGTCAAACGTGATTACAAGAGAGATAACCAGAAACTCTTGATTATTATCTCCAGCTCACACTGGAAATTATCTCCTGGAAAGCAGTGTGTGCATAGGTATTGCTCGAAAAAGTTCTGACTGAAGGTTGAGGCAAGTCCTCTTCCAACCTTGCATTTAGTCATCAGTAGAGGTCAAAAAGACAGTATAGGTAGGCAATTTCACAGTAGGGTTACTTCTGTGGATCAGGAAATTCCCTTTCCCTACCCTTCCACCCCTTCTTTTTTTCTGCCTGCTTCTGCTGAGTATCTGCTTCCTGCCTGTTGAACCACCCTGTGAGGAATTGATCTTAAAGCAACTGTGCTAACTAAAATTCATCTTTCCTTTAAGAATGGATGCTCTACATTTTTGCTTCGGTGTTTTGTGCTTAAGGACTTTTGAACATGTTCTGTAGGGTGCCCTGGGCTTGGCTGGTTGGTCAGTCTGTTTTTGCAGCAGCTTAGCCATGATGTGTCAGATGAGAAACGCTGAATTTTTCTTAAATAGTACTGCAAAATAAAAGTTCAAGAACTACTCATGAGATATCACTTCGCAGATAGCAATTATCTTGCAGGCACAGTGTAATTTATGTAATACATAATGCTTTGCATCAGAAGTTACCATAATTTATTTATGGGGGAGATTGTTTAGTAAGGATATTTCTGGGTGATTTCACTGTCTCATTATAATTTGCATTTACTTCGTGTTTTGTTTGTGCAGAAACATTTTGTACGAATGGCTGCGATTTTTCTTCTTGTTCTGCCAGATTCAAATGGGAAAAGTTCTTGAAGTGTCCCAAGGAAGTTATTTATGACATAACTGGAATAGAGGAGTTGGAGAGCGGGCGTTGAGTTTCTCCAAGTTCTTCAGTGGAAGTATGGCAGGGGTTGGAATTTGCCTTTCACGGCCCATTGCCATCGCCAGCCCTTGCGCGTGCTCTCCGGATGTGGGGAAGGAATAGCTGTTCTTCTACTGTTGCACATTTAATATTTGTAAAATTACAGTGATTTAGAGTTCTCAGCCTTGATTCGATACATTAAGACTTCAGAAACTTACCTCCTGTTCTTTCTTCTGCAGTCAGGTGTGGAAGGGCACGAATTGGTCTGTGCTCCGAGGCGAAAGGCTTTACTATGATGAATTTGTTTCACTGTGGAGAGTGTAATTTGGAGTTCTGGTCTCGTCTTGGCTTCATTCGCAGATGGATAAAGAGAAAGTAACTTTTTATGAATGTTTTGATTGTTTAAAGTGATGTTCCTTGGAAAAAAAAAAAAAAGTATTAACAAAGTATTAATTAGACTTCAGCCTGAACACAAGACACCTGAAGTAATGGATAGTCATTCCCACCTGTGTAAAATCAAAGGCAGTCGGAACAGTAGAGGGATTTAAAAAATTTTCTTTTGGTATGGAACAGTAACATCTGAGTGAAGTGCAAGCTAGTGCAAAACCAGACCCTACATCATTATTTGTTTTGGAGAGCTTCAGTAGCTCATTTGTGGTTTTCCTGCTTGTAAATAATGCAGTTATCCCATCTCCTGCTGAATGTTTTGATTCTTTGTATTTTCTGCTGGTGGATATATCTGTGCCTCTGAGCTATATTAAGGAAGGGTATAGAGCCAGTTACTTGCTGATCTCTTGAGCTAAATCCCAACTTGCACAGGAGAACTTAATGTTCTCCGCAGGTTCTTGGGTCCTTTCCCCATTCTCTTCTTAATCCCATGTAACAGAGGAAGCTTTCTTGTATATAATATTAATGTAATAAGTCCCTTCCATTTTGTGAGCTCAGTACTGTAGTATGTGAGCTGCGGATTAAATGGAAAGTAGTTCCTTTACTCATCCCTTTGAATGTTTTTTCCCCTCTTGCTTCTTGTGCCTTTAACTGGCAGCCGAGACTGTGTTGCTGTGCTCAAGAATCTCCTCAGCTTTATTACCACAGTCACAATGATTTTATTTTTTTTTTTTGGAGGTACTTTTCTGCACCAAGCACAATAATAAATACTTTTCCTGTGGGTTGATTTAATTCCTCAAAGATGTTACTGCAGATGGTTGCACTGGAAAAGAGGAGGCATGTTTCTCTCTTGTGATTTCATTAACTGCATACTGTGCATCACTTTAAGGCTTATTAGCTGAGAAGAGCAGTTAGGATTCAAAACTTAAATACTTGAAGTAATCCATTAATATTTTTCTTTTTGATGTTGTTCACAGTGTTGAGAGAAAGACAAGCACAAGAAAAGTCAATGTGAGAATTTCTCTTTCCTTTTTTATTTCAAGCCTGATAGCTCAGGAAGGAAACCTTACCATGGAAAGAGAACTTGGTCCGTCACCATTTCAGTGGTGTTGCAGACAGCGCTGGTGTTCTGGCCACGCTTGGGACTGAGTCTTGCTTATCTAATTCTCAGAATTACTCCAAGTGTAGGAGTGAAGCGTTCCATGCATTGAGTATGACTTGAACAGTACACAAGCATTGTCCTTGGGCCGTTTGGCCTGGGATGTTGCTGGATTTGAGGATTTTGTATTCTACGTGAAAGCGTGCCCACTGACCAGCAATCTTAACCAGTCTCTAATATGACCAGGAGCCAGTCCTACCTCTCATTTGGAACATGAGGCCTAATTAATGAATATGTTACTGCTTTTTTGCTTGATGCCAGCTGGTATTTTGAAAGCACTTGTGGAAGTAGAATCCCTTCATGCTCACTGGAGGCTGAGCACTTTTTTTGCCCAGCCTTTTTGTTGTCGTTTCAGTGATAACGATTTACAGCTGAGCTCCTCAGTTTGACACCTGCACACCTGAGGGCAGTGAACTGATTGTAGGGTGAAATGTATCTACCATAGCAGCAAAGCCACCCTAAGAAGTTGAAGGTGATGAACTGTGTAAGTGTTTCTTGTTGAGTGGTCAGGAGATTTTTATTTTTTTTTTAAATTTATGTCTTTCCCAGAAATATCACCCACCAGTTCCTAATGGTGTAAGAAGGGAGTAAAGAATATGGATATTGGTGTCATGAAGACATTTGTATCGTGTTCTTTTTGCATCTGTGTGTAGTAATTTGGCTGCATAAAAGCTTGAGCTAATTCTGGGTTTGCATTGAAGGTCAGGGAATTCCTTCTAGCCTGAAAGAAAGGAAATGTGAGTATCGCTTACAGCTTTAGCTAGAATAGTCCATGTTGTACTTTATTCTCAAATGGGAAGGTAAGATGCATTCCCAATTGCAACGGGGAGTCTTTCTGGGAATTGCTTTGCAGGTTAATGGTGTTCCTTTTTACACTTTTCTTTATTTGAGGACGCTTGAATGTAGAATGTGAAGCAGCAGCAGCCGGGAAGAAGGAGCTGCAGGCAGCCAGTCTTTGCAGAGCCCCTCAACGCAGGGGAAAGGGAGGGATTTTCAACACACCTCCCAGGGCTTCTTGCTGAGTGTCAGGTCTGGGAGTATCCCCTTCAGAGAACTGGTAGAAATTGGGTTTAGGAGCAACTTGAAGGTGATTTTTGTGTAATTATTGTGAATGTTAAGTAAGTGGATTTTGCTTGAAAGCTTTGGCTTGGCATTATTTAAGTAATTATTAAATGACTTAACAATACAGCAAAATACCTGAAAATTCATCTTCTTTCTTGCATGTATCTGATAGAAATACAGAAAGAAATAATTAAAATATAAATGCAAACTGACAGAATTAACGTTCTATCTGTGTGCATCCATGTCTGTAGCTGTATGATTGTGCTCTTCTCCCCCCCAGCCTCTTTTGCATATCCCATAGGACAGTAGGGCTCTGGAAATTCATTCACATTTTGTTGGGGAGGAACCTCTCAAAGTTAGCAGTTATGTAGTGAATGAAGTTGTGGTTTGAAGAAAAGGAAAATGTTTTTGTGGAGGAATTGAATGATGCTGTGGAGGATTTGATTCTCTTTCTGACTGCTACAGAGGTGTTTGGTTTTTTTCTCAATGTGATGCTGGATATTAACCACATATTTTGTATGTAGCCACTAATTGTGCGTTCATCACCATCTGGATCAGTTAGTTGACTTCCTGTGGTTTGATGAGAAGAGATACTGAGAACTCCCAGCTGTCACTGAAATCAGGTGGAGCTCTGTTTTAAACCGTAAAGCTCTGTATAATGCAACATGCTCTAAAAAGTTTGTATTTGGAATTCTGAATTTATTAGTTAATATTGGTTGACTCCTTTTCCCCTTGATTTAATATGTCCTGATTCCTTTTGTCATAGAGGTGATAGCGTCACTGGCTCTTGGAAGGGTATTTTGGAAGGTAATGTATTTAGGATCCTGTCATAAAGAGTGCATTTAAAAAATTTTGTGAGAATTAACAAATCTTGCTGCAGAAAAAATAAGATATACTGTTTTCAGGAGCTACCTGAACATATCTTATCTTATTGAAAAGGTTGTAGAGTGTCATCATTCTTATATCCATGCCCTGTAATTGGTCACCATCTTAAGCTTTAATCTTTTTCAGCACTGACATCTTAACGCAGTCTTGTGTGGTTTTTTTTCTTTGACTTGTCATAATTTTATCTGATTAATTGTCCTTTGTTTGTGGGTTGGTGGTTTTTTTTTTTTTTAAACAGAGTATTCGCTTTATAAATTGCACATTATAAGGCATGCATGGAAATCAGAATATATTTATTCTACCTATTTTATTGTTACAGCTGTCGATCAAAACAGTTGCTCTGAACAGAGCTCGTATCATTTTTGGAAGCAGCTTCTGTTTTGGAAGAGATGAGTAGAATTTTTCTGAATTAAAATGAGGTGTGATGGAGCTGCTGGTAGATGAGGAAAGGGAAAAATCTATATAAAAGAAGTGGTGACAAGTTTCGTTTGGCTTAGTCTTGGTGTCACTATGTTTTGTAGATAGCTACAGAGGGGGTGTACTGTGCCTAAAATAAGATAGTCTCAGCGTTGGAGAAGGAAGCACATTTTAGAGTGTGTGTTTAAGATTCCTGTAGATCCAGTGAGAGTATGTAAATGTATTTAAAAGGCTTCCAGGGAGCCATCCTCTCTGCCTAAATTAGGGGCTTTTTGTCATCTATTTCTCTCAGCCTTTAGGAGAGCGTGGTTCAGCTTTTGCATAATTCACCTGTCAGTTTGCCTTATCAATGCGGTGCAGTTGATGCTGTTGTATTTTTGAGCACCCAATGATAACCCTAAAGCCATAGTCCAAAATATCATTATTATTTTTTTTCATGTTCAGTTGAAGGAGGGGTGATCCTAGGAAACTACAGCTGCAAGACGTTTCACTGTTGAGAGTAACGTGCCTCAGCCAGGTGGGAAGGAAGCCAGGGTTTCAGTTCCAGCTCCAGTCACTTGTGGCCAGAAGACAGCATCCAGGCCCAAAGATAAAGGACATTCCGTATCTCTCCCGCTTCACCATTTTTGGGAAAAGAGCGCTATGTTTTCCTTCTCTAGTGGTAGGCTTTGTAGTAGGAACATAACTTTTCCAGACCTTACGTTAAGAAGAAGCATAACACCGATTGTCTTTCCAAAATTCAAAGTATTGCTTTTCATACTTCCCTCTTTTAAAATCTTACTGTCACCGAGCAAAAACAAAGCAAGCTGCTTCTCACTTGATCACGAGAATATTTAAAGCTCTGCTTCTGCCACTCTGCTATGTATCTGGTATAGGAAAAAACTTCCTTTTGATGGAGATGTGGGCATCTTGAGGCCCTCTGTCTTGGTTATGCCTTAAACTGCTTCCGTGATACTATTTCAGCAGCAGCTTCTCTAATTTAAGTTTTCCTCCCCTCTGGCAATTCATTACTATCATCTTTTTCAGACCCTGAAAAGCTTGGAAGCTTATGCACCTTGCGCTAGACTTGAGATCTCTTTCTTATAAGTATACTTAAGAAGATAGTGCAAATACCAGTATTATGCAAATGGATTAGCTGGTCTAGTAAGGGAAACTCAAGACAGATTTTATTGGCAATTTAATGTGATTTTTTTGATCATATTTTCTGATGACTTCCATCAAAGTTGTCTGGAACCTGGAAAAGAAATACTATTCTTCAGTTTACCAACAGATTTGCAGTGTATGGAAAGACTGTGTACAGGACCTTCTTGGTGATCTGCTTTGAAAGAGTGAATTTTCATGGTATAGGTTTACTGTATCAAATTTATCTAAAAGAGAAAAGAACTAGCACAGCCCCGTATTTTATTTTGGCAGTGATTTATGGCAGTATCAGTCCTCATGTTAGATTCTAATCAAATTCCTGATACTCACTTTCTTTGTTCTGCAGTAGCAAAATGTAGGCAACAGTTGACTTCTCTAGAGTCTTGATTTCCTTAGCTGTAGTATGTGATGTGCTTTGGAGAAATTACGTAAAATGCAATGTTTAGTATTGAAAGACATAAACTAGTAGTTTGGATCGCTGTCATACCCTTCTCTCTTGATGGTCTCAGGGGAACAAAGGGTCATTAGAATTAATCAAAGTGAAGTTTATCTATATTTTGGTTGTGGGTTTGGGGTTTTTGGGTGGGGTTTTTTTGTGGCTATGGACCACTGGTGAAAACATGAGAAGTGACACAGCTGTCCATAAAGAAATCTGAAACTGTTCAAATGTCTTGGCATTTCTTTCAGAAGATGGTCTGTATCATCTGTTGATGTATTCAGATCTAGTCAGTGTTTTCACCCATTGTTAACTTCTTAAACTTTTTGCTTGTGGGGAAACAATAAAGCCTGTACTATAAACAATAGGATTATATACAATAATCCTTCAAGTTGAACATTTCTATTGTTAAGACCAAAAGCAAAGAAGGAGCTACCTGAGGTATTCACATTTTGACTGCTCCTGAAGTAAGCACCAGAGAAAGGCTGCCGCTTGTCCCGTCCTCACTGTTGATCTCAGCCACTTGTAACAAAGTGGTACAGTAATTATGGCAGTGTTGATATTTTATAAGAAAAACATTGCTTTATTTCTTACTCTAAAGGAATGAAGTTTTTGTAAAATAATGGAAATGTGTCAACTGGCACATGAGACAGAAGATAAGGGGTGTGGTTTTTTTGATGCAATTTATTCCAACTCCTGTGTCTACATGCAAAAGACAATTACTTTACTATACTTATACAAAACTTCTGAGTCTAGGCAAAAGCTATGTCATTGCCCAATGCGTAATATTTACAAAAAGTCACTCTGCTCAGATATGACTGTGGTATCATGCAAAGCTTGTGAATTACATAATGTTTTGGGTTTTTTTTTTGAGATAAATTTCAGTTTTCTAGCAAAAGATAAATGGCTTTTCTGTTATGTGTAGCCCTTTTCTAATGAAACTGTGGTACATACTGATTTTCTAATACTTCTAATTTAGAAATCTTTTGGACATTTACAGCTAGATGGATAGCTGTGTGAGAACAAAAATGGCTCAATATAAAAATAAATGTTAAGTGTGAGTTCATTTAATCACTCTTGTTAGTGTGCTGTCCATTCAGGTAAAATAGGAATGATAGACTTCTAAAATACATATTTATACACATTTAAAAAAATAGAAATAAAATAGGTATACACAGAAAGTCTGCAATATGTAAAGGTAATTAGAGCTATGTGAATGTCTAGGTATTCTAGTGTGTGACTTTTTTTTTTTTTCAAGACAGACATATCAGCTGGGTTTTCTTGTTTTAGTATTTCTGAAGGCTTAAAATAAATATTTTAAGGAATTTTTGTGAATTAAAATCTGGATCATTTGCAAATATATTTTAGTTTTGGAAATGGAATTTTCGAACTGCGTGGAATTTGATTGTGGGGGTCCAGATAGGAAGCAATTAAATGTTTGAGGTTTGGTTTACTTGGGTCTTTGGTTTTGGAAGCTTGGCCCACAGCATAGGTAGATAATATCAAATGAATGGCTGTTACCAAAGAGTGAAAACAGTGTTTTGGTGTTTCTGTTATATTGGAAGAGCCTAATGTAAATGCAACTGAAGTGCTTTCCTGCTTGACCTTATTTGATAAATCAAGGCTAACTCCAGCATGTGGCCAGTAAATATGTCTGATGGCTCAGCTTTCTTTCATACTTCAGTCTTTGTGTGTTGTGAGAGATGCATACTTTACACTGCAGTATAGGAAGGTCATTTTAGCAGCATTCTTATTTACTGTATACATTAGAAACCACCTCTGATCTCCTCTCTGGGAGCTTCAGGGCCATCCCTGCTCCGACACCTGCAGCACCTTCCCCCTTCCTCCTCCATGGTGCTCCAGAGCCATTTCTCTCACTTTTTTCCCTCTCATTTATCTGCCTTTATGGCATTTTGCCCCTTTTTAAGCACATTTTTTCCTCAGGTGCCACCACTGGGGCTGAGGGGCTGGTCGGGGCCCTGCGGCCTCTCCTCACGGAGCTGGCCCTGCCGCCTCCTCCCCGCCGGCACCCAGTGCTCCTTCCCAGGTTAAAACGGTAAGGAATAGCCGAGAATCGGGGTTAAAGGTGGTTTTGTTACACCGGATTAGTCACCGCTTCGTAAATTTGTAATGAGGAAAATGAAAGTGTACGGGTCAAGATGGCTGGCACTGAAATTAGATGATGTTAAATTATCCGCATTGCTGCACGGCCCTGTTTTCTGTCCCACAGCGCAACAGAAGTGTAGAGTTGTAATTGGATGTAGAATTGTAGCAAAAATGTATCTCATTTATTCAAATAAATGAAATTTTATTCCTTTTTGTTCCCCCCCTTAGGATGCTTGCTCATTCTAGTTGAAAATTACTTGCCTGTTATGGAATCAACTTTGAACCTTCAGGTTTTAGATCATTATATATTAAGATTAACATTTATCAGTGTTGCTTTGAACCCTTAGGAAGCCAGAGAGTTTGAAAGTTAACTTTCAGGGTGATGAAGGGGCTTCGCTTTGCCTCAAGGAGCCAAAATCCATATGGTGCAAAGTTCTTCTGTTGGGTCCAGGTCCCTGTGCGCTTCCGTCCATTTTGAGGTAACCAGCGTTTCTTTGGGTACAATTTAACCAGTGGTGGTTAAAAGATAAGAAAAACTATTTAGACCTGGGTGTTAGTAGTATAGAAGTAACTTTTGAAATATAGCACCATAAGTGCGGATTTTTCATTAGCTTTCTATTTTTCAGACCTGTAACGGAGCTTTTCATCTGACCAATTTGAGACTACAGAGTATCTCTGATAGGTGTTAAGTAACTACTAGACCATTTTCTGTTTTTCTGTGAAGTGTGTGTGCATTGTATTTAAATTCCTTTAGGGACATTTCTTGGCTTGTGAGCTCTGTTGCCTAATTCGTGGGCAAATCAGTAAAATTAGCTCACAGTGGCTGTGGTAGAAGTCAGCGTTTTTTGATTGGGAGTAAGTGTGGAATATGAAACCACCACCACCACAAAACCCTCTTTCTGCTCAATAACTGACTTTTAAAATTTATCTGTTTTAAATGAGGATGTGCTAAAAATAGATGTGAAAAGGTTATAGTCCTGTTAGGCTAGTTTGTGATAAATCTTCACTTTAATGTGGGTGTGAAATTTATATGCGTAGAAAGCTGGAATTACCTTTCCACCAGTGGTCTTGGTAGATAAATAAGTATTCTGAAATTATGAATTATAAAAAAAAAAAAAAATTTGCTGTATTTACTGGAATCATTGTTTTGAAATACAAATTAGCACTTGCTCTGACAACTACTGTGTTCATGAAAACCCTGCTGAGGAATAGCCTGCAGAACAATTTCTTCTAGTACAGTTGTTTTTAAGTAATCCCTGTCAACACTAGGCATTGAAAATGTGCTGGCTGTGCCGTGGTCTGAAACAGCTGTCAAATATAGTTTCTGGCACAAAGCCATCTCTAGATATTGTTGTATCCTGTTAATATAGAAAATGAAGAGATCATTTTCTTCCGGATTGGTTAGATTTGTGGTCAGAGGGAAGAGGAAGAAAAGGTCCCAAATTCTAAATGAAAAGAAAGGTGTAAATGAACCTCAATCAGTGGCTGCTTTTATTCACATCATGAAGTGTTTTGCTGAGTGTAAGGATGTACCACATGCTTTCCTGAATCTGGGTCAAAGCTCATACTGCGGTTTGACTTTGGGCTATGATAAGCAGCACAATTGTAATTACAACTAAATTATTAGACATTATGCAGAAAGTATACTAAAAGTAAGTAATTTCTAGATGCTTTCTCTTTTTCGTGGTTCAAAAAGACCATGCAAACGCCAATAAATTGGAGGTTTGAAATAAATAGAACAACTGTAGTAGAGAAACCAGGAAGAAGGGATTTTGGAGGTGGGCAGAAAGGGAAATTGTTCCAAGGCACTGGTACATCTTTCTCTGCATAAGGGTTTCACTTTTGATAGGGCTGTGTGTAATACAATTGGCAGAATTCAGTTTACAAAACTGATTTTTCATAGTAGCTAGAAGACATCCTGCAGCATCCCCAGTCAATAAGAGAACGTAATTGCTTGGGTAAGTATATGAGTTCTCTCTGGCCTTGACTTCGACAGGGTAGTTACAGTATATTTTGGTAGAGGACATTAAGTCTTGCATGCACTCTTTACTTAAACTATATAAGAGAATCTTTACCAGTAGGTGGGTTATATTTAATTCTTGCTTCCTCTTGGTCAATATGGCAATTTTGCTCACATCTCACAAATCCTTTTCATTTTCCTTGAATTGTAGAAATTAAAAATGGCAAAACCCTCTTAGGATTAGATCATTCTGCACATTCCCTTGCCAATGAGGGATTTTTTTAGCAGTTTCTTTCTGCCTTTTGTTTTATGAAGTTCCTTATTGTATCCATTGCCAAAGGAAGACTGGATAAGGGCTTCTTTTGGAGCCTGTTAAAGAATTTTAGTGGATCAGAGCACCGTAACATCATACCAGATCAATGTCATCTACTCTTGGTTTAGACAAAATATCTTGAGTTAGAAGTTTCATGCTCTTTCAAAAGAATTGTTATTAAGAATGATGCTACAAGCTACGTTTAAGTATTATCAGTATGTAGTTAATGTAAATAAATCCCTGTCCAGAAATCATGATTATGTGTTATCTTCACTGAGCCTTTTTTTTCTGTAGTCAGTATGTGTCGTTTCAAAAGCACACCTATCTGTACTAGTAGGTTTTCTCTGTGTGATAATTAATACAGCAAAAAGTAAATGAATCTAAGGAATCGTCTCCATGCTAAGAAAAAAAGATGATACATAGACACCCCGTATGTCATGTCAAAATTGAGTAGGGATTTTTAAATACAGTTTGCAGTGTACAAAATCCATCTGGTACAGGTTTTAACCATCTATTCCAGGTAATGAGCTGTGAAATTGAATGGGACTGTATAGGCTGATTATACACAGTGGTTTGCAGATGCCTAACGCTTTTTTAACTCTTCATTTACTGTATGTGAAATAGCTTGACATTAGTATGTCTTGTTTGCTGTTTATTTCAAGGTACTTATTTCTGAAAGACAGTAAGTAGTATGTGTCCTATAGTAGGAATATTGTTACAATAATTATGGTGCTGATGTTTATTTGGGTGACTGTAGCGTGCGTTTCATGGAGAACATGGAAGGAGCCAATGCAAGGACCTTTCTACTAGATTTTTGTTTGTAGATTTTTGTTAAATTTATTTACCAAAAATACTTTGTAAATACTAATATACGTGCTTACTGGAAAGTACTGCCATGCGTTTTGTGTCCTCCTTTTCTCCCTCCTACCTTGTAGGTATTTGCATTATACATTATGTAGTAATTGAGAACAGGGCAAAGATACCTGCAAATCTGCCTTGATTTTTCTTTAGTTTGAAATCTTGGATTTCGTGATTATTCAGTGAACCCACAAAGTGCATATTTTTATGTGCACTTTGTGGGTTCACTGAATAATCACAAAATATATGTGTGCTACTAATTTGATACTAGCTATTATTACTGTTTTACTATTTGTATAGATCAAATCAGACTTCAGGTTGCAAGTGCACAGATCATGTAATTTCTATTTATTGTAATTATATTCTATATATTGTAAGTATATTATAGGCTGCCCAGGGGGGTGGTGGAGTCGTCTTCTCTGGAGACATTCAAAACCTGCCTGGACGTGTTCCTGTGCAACCTGCTCTAGGTGGATGTGCTTTGGCAGGGGGGTTGGACTAGATGATCTCCAGAGGTCCCTTCCAACTCCATATGATTCTGTGATTCATAGATTTGATGATGTTACACTTCATGGCTTGCAAAAGTTAATTTTGGTAGAAATAAATCACAGGCTGCTGTGTTAAGGCGTAGTCATTGTTCATCTGCAGTTGTTCTTCTAATCTCTTTGGTTTTCTGCTTTCACTAAATCTAAGTGTTCTTTGTGGAAACTCACAGATTATTTGCGGTCTTTGATATCACCGAGACTTGCCGTGCTTTTTTCATGTAATACTGGTTGACAGATGAGTAAGTTCCCCTTGGTTTCCTCCCGCTTTGTCATAGGAAGTTACATTTAATTGATTATATGACTGAAGAGTAATGATACAACCACAGGAAATCCTGTGGCTGAAACCAGTTTTGTTCTCTTCTTACTTTTGGTAATATTTTTGTATTTGCAGAATACTATCTTTGATTTAGTACCACATTGTATTTTGACTTTGAAAAAAAACCACCACCTTTTTAGTGTACACACAGAATGCCTGACGGTTCTTGAGGTGGGGAATCTTTTTTACAAAAGATCTAAAAGTAAACAGAAGCATTGCGGATGAGAACTTGTGGGTGAAAACTTGATAATGTGGGTCACTTCAAACAAAACGTAAAGCAATAGTGTCAAATGCAAGCACATCCAAAGAAAAAAAAAAAAGAAATGTAGCCTGTGCATGCTACATTTGGAGGTTTTGGAAGGTAAGAGGTGCCTGGAGGTACGTAGGACTGTTCCTTGGGATGGAGCCGTGAGCAGATTCAGCTACACGGGTCCCAGGGCTTGTAGAAGGAAAGGATATGGCTGGAGTGAGACCATCCTTTCTGCAAACACAGCACACTTAAATTGATTTAAACAAGTCTGCACCCTTATTATTGATCAAAACCAATTCCTGTCTTGTCTTGAAGCCTTTAGTTTCAGGATAGAGCAATGTGTAAGTTTCTAATTACTTTAATTTCTGTTTGGGACCTGCTCTTCTGTGACTTTTGAGGCAGTAATAGCATTGTTGGCTGTCAGTCTCTTTACAAAAATTCTCTGAAGGAATGGGAAGACGAGCTTTTAGAGACAACTGCAGATTATTTTTTTTTTCTGTCCATTTGAAAGTAATTTAAAGCCATGTATTACCACGCTAAGTAAAACTGGGGAAAGACACAATTTATCAGAATGCATTTGCTTTCTTCCTTGCACATGCTGTTACCGTTAGGCCTTTATTAATTTACAAATTTGGGAAATAAATGTATCCCAAAGATAAAAGGGCAAAGGAAGGATAAAATGTTTTAAGAACATATCTCCTGGCATCGCAGAGAGTGTGTGTGGTGGTGCTTTGACATGACAGTTCTTACAAAAGGGGGAGAGAGCAGAGAGTGTTCAGTAGGTCCAACAGAAATACCATCGACAGAACTGTTGCCCTCAGAAACCCATGTGGTGGAACTGCTGTACCAGCATGAGTGGCAAATTATCTGTTTATTCAAACTGATACTAACAATATTAGTGTGTGCTTCCGCTGTTCATCTAAGCATATGTATCTCAAATACATTTCTTTCTGGATCTTAAAATTAAAGCTTAGAAATAATGGAAATTAACTGAAGAGGTTGATGATATCTGCAGATTGTCTGGAATAACTTGTGGAAAGTGGTCTTTTGGAACAAGTAGCAGTATAATTTAAAAAAAGTAGTTGAAAGATGATTGAAAATGACTTTGCAGAATCTGGACTGAATTCCCTTAATTTCCTTCCCTGCTTGAAGCATCAAGAACGTTCTGTGATGTAATAAGTTTTTGTTGTCATCAGTAATAAATTTGGGGAAGAAGCCTGCTGTTTGTGAACAGATTTATGATGACTGATTATCTGGTTCAGAAGTCTGGGCCAGAGGTGGAGATGTGGGTGGCTCTGCTGCTGCCTGCTCGGGTCAGCAGAGGCTGCCCATGGAATTGAGTTAGAAGAGTAGTCTAGATTTGGTCTTGGGGAAAATTTCTTCTTTGAGCTTGTTTCCCAGCAAACATCAGGGATGTTTTCATAACATCTCACTTGAGCCTATGTTTTTATACTTTTGTCTGTGTAAAATCTAAAGACTGGTGGGGGGAAGTGCAGAAATTGATGTTAGATTATACGCGGTTCGAAGTGACAAAATAGCTAGATGAGTTCCCATCATCCAGCGCAGTTTAAAGCTTTGCAGATTTAGCTCCTCTTTGTGTAAGTATTGCAAAGAAGTTTTAAGACTATTCTAATTTAATCATAAAATATACTGTGGGGTCATATGAGGACTTAAGCATAACCCAGCAAGAAAAAACCTTACCTTGACCATACTGACCTTTAAAGGAGATCACTGAGCGTGAGCTGTGTGAGACTTGGAAATAGATGAAACTTAGCTGCTTTATGTCAGCTGGAGATCTGGCCCAGTATTTAAACTGAAGGAATTTATTTGTTTTTTCCTCTAAGGAGTTATTAATGCACAGTACATAAACATAGAAGCAATAATACTGTACAAGTATTGGTGGGGGGAATACCCACACTCTAGAACAGTACCTCTCTCCTCCCAATCTCTTCTTTTTCCCATCTCCTTCAAGGTTATTTAAGTAGTTAGTGGGGAAAAGGCTATATGAGAGAACTTCCTTCCAATCCATCCTGTCCTCTTGAAGTGGCCTCTTTGGTCAGCTAGAGCTATCTACACTGTATTTCCCATGCCTTTTAATTGCTGTGACCTACCCCAAAATTTTACAGCTTTAAAAACCCGTAGCAAGGCTGCTTCTTTTTCTTATATCAGAAATAAAGATGTAACTGAAATTGTATTATGTCAAAACACTTAATGATTAGTCAGAGGAAAGACCTATTTCCTCCTAGCAACTGAAGATGGAGTGAAAGTGGATGAAAGAGTAAAAGCAATGAAAAATCTGGTGGAGGGAAGAGAAATCATTCCTTGAAAAGACGGAGTGGCTCTCTGTAGCGGAAGATGGTCATAAACCGTAGATGTGGGCGTGCAGAGCAGGCAGAGCGAACAGCAGGGAGTTCTTGACTATACATGGGATGAGACTTGTGATAAATTCCTAAAGAAGATTTACTAATCTGTTCCAGTAGACTAAGTGAGTGAGTGTTTTGAAAATTACATCCAAACAATCTGAAAATAAAGTTTATTCCTGTTTATACTCAAGTACCAGTTGAGAGGAAAAAAGCATAAACAAGAGATATCTAAAATCAAGAGAAACTTTATGCAGCACTTTTTAGGATAAAATGTATTGTAGTATTTTGTACAGCAAAATATTTTGGATCAAGAGACTGAGGGCATATTGACTTCATATGTTAATAAAGCTATTAAATGCACCTTTATATTTTCAGTTCATAGTGTGATCTTTATACTGCCTTAAGTGGACTGAAGACCTACAACACCTCTGTAGCTTTAAAGAAGCATTTCAACTTTGTTTTTGAGCTAAATTTTATCCTAAATTCCAATGAAGTGAGTGCATTTGTGCAGTATTGAAAGATGAAAGAAAACTTCTTTTTCAAACAAGGTTGGAGAAATTGCCTTTGGCTTTGATTATTCATGCATGCATTATAGAACCTTAACTCTCCTGGTGGAGTCAAAGTAGTACAAGCACCTTGGTGTGAAAATAATGCTAGTTTAAAAGCACCTCTGTATTGTGTCTACTTGTGCAAAATGTAAAAGTATAGCAGTGTGAGCAGTTCTCCTCACAACAACGTTTGCACAGTATCTATTTATAAAAAATTTTCAATAAAAGTGAATTCCTGGCTGCTGCAAATCCTATGTGTAGCCTAACATTATGTTCAGAGAAGCTTGTTTTTCTCTTGTAATTAGCTTAAAAAAGTAGGTGACCAGGTATGTTAAGTAATTTTTTGGAGATAATTTGCTTTAAAGCATCCAACGTGAGTGTTTTTGAAGAAAGCAGGTATTTTCCTTCTAGGCTTAGCATTGAGGGTAAGCCTGTTGGTGGTGAGGAATGCAGCAGCATAAGTAATTAGTAAATCACTACCATATAGTAAGCATAGTAAACTATACACAGTTAGTAAGGAAATTAGTATATTCCTACATGTTAATGAGAAAGCCACTTCCTTTCTTCAGGTAAATGGAATCTGTTCTGTTGAAGTGTAGCTTCATCTGATTTACCAGCATCAACTAAGGCTTCAGGATCTTAATTTCTGTAATGAAATATTTCCTATTTGTATTATGTTAAGGACTAGAGTATATGAGATTACTGTGAATCAAGCATGTTCCCAATGTTAGACACTATTTGGTGGTGGCAATGTTTGAATACTTCCCTCCCCCCCCAATATGTACCTGGGAAACTAAGCTAAACGCTAAAAATCAGATTTCCCAATTAAGTAAAGGACGTGTTCATATTGCAAACATTCTTTCTAACTGGTGAAAACCTGTAGGTAGTGCCAGAACTTGTGCAGTTCAGTTGTACCTCATTATGCAGTACACAGCTCTAAATGAAATCATAAGGCTAAGGACCTGCAGAATCTGTAGGTTGTATTTAATTTTAATTCACTTTATTCAATTATTCATATAACTCTATGTAAATATAGGTATGCTATATTCATACATATACGTATGTGCGTGTGTAGGTGTGTATGTAGACACAAATGTACACACATATATATTTGTATCTTAAAAAGCCATATGCATGCTTTGGTACTTGGTCTTGGTTAGAATTTCGAGACACAGTTCCATAAATTTCTGATACCCTCCAGAAATGTTTTAAACTCTTAGTTTCCAGGGAGAATTAAAATTGTTCGCTGCTCAGTATGTGGAAGAATCGAATAGTTATCTCTGTGATTTAATACCAGAGTAGCTGTTGAATATGTTGTGCGTGTTAGGTTTTTTAAAAGCTTTTTTATTTTTTATTTTATGTCCGATGTAAAGGCTACTGGAAAATGAGGAAAGACACTGACTTTAGAAGGCTTTCAAAATCAGGCTATTACTAACCTCAGAGTAATATTTATGGAAAAAATGACATTATCAGATCAAGCTGTGATGTTCCAGATGATTAGGGTTTTTGACTTGTACCTTTCTGCATGTGTATAAAAGTAGTAGATCAAACATTTTAACTGTGAAAGCAATTCCTTTTTGGTATACATAATTGATACTGTAATGTGTACATATTATTAATGCCTGAATTCTAAAAATGAATAAATAAAGTTGCAATGGTACTTAGTAGAAAAACAGGTAAGTATTAAAGAAACTCTTATACAGATGCACATGTAATGTACACAATTTTTTGTTACTGAGAACCACTGAGAAATATTTAATTTTAAAAAAGTTTAACAAATCTCCCTGGTTTCATATTTCAGTCTGTTTGAGATAACAGTATTTTAAGGTTTTGCAACCGTTACATGTATTTTGAACATTTTTCTTAGTATAAAAATAATTAATTTATAAGTCCTTGTGTTGGGAGATACTCAGGAAGTTTTGCTTTTTGGTCTTCACTTCTTTGAAACGTTTCATTTCCCTTGTACTACCTCTTTGTTGGCAAAGGCAGCAAGACCTCTTTCCTGCAGCAACAGCCTTTTATTTGGTTTTTTGTTTATTTTTATCAGTCTAGTCTGCAAATACACGTGCCATCGCACAGACTTTATACTTGATTATTTTTCTTGTTCCTCAGCTTTGTGGGAAAGGTGCTGTGTTTTTGGAAGGAAACCAGTTAATCTTCTAACATGTTGTTCTTGCGCCTTCGCCCTTTATTTGACATAAAAACCATTCTTTTTGTGTGCTGTATTATTGTTAGTTAATTAGCGCTTGATCTAACTTATGAGAAATTCAGTTGTCTCCAGATATTGGGCATATTTAGTTACAGAAATAGTAATATATATGTATGCATGGTAATTGCAAGAGAGCAGACTTTTCAGTTAAAATATGACTTTTTGGTGCTATCCTGAATTTTATTTAAAATTGTGAGGCCTTCTCTTATATATGATTATAAACGTAAAAGATTTTTAAACAAGCGAAATCTTAAGATTCCTGCTATTGCTATACAGCTTGGTCCTCAAAGTTTTAGGTGAACTTGTTTAGCCCGTTCACTGATAACTGGATTTCATGATCAGATACATGGATACATCCTGTTGTCGGACTTCAAAATGGATGCACTGATCACAGAGTATGATCTAGTTGCTAATCTTCATCTCTTTCTTACCTAGAATACACAGTACTGTTGTTAGTTGAATTTCTAATGTGAACAGTTTTCGTGAGCTTTTGAGGCCCTTGTTGAAGAACTGAGGATCCAGTTGTGGGCGCGTTCAATATATTAAGATAAAAGACGCTGTAATATCTGGAGTACAGATTGAGTCCTCACTGAAAGTCATGCCTTTCATGAAAATATTTGTTAAAGGCTTTTAAAAAAGTTTCAAAGGTGTAACGACATAGTTGGAGTAATTTAATGCATTTTACAGGAACTTACGTTGTTAAATATATAACTGGGCTGTAGCATTTCTGCGGTTACAGAAGACAGGTTGTCGTCATGATCCTTTCTAACTGTACAAATAAAATGGAAAGCTGGGAGATGGTTGAAAAGAGCTGTTCAATACTAAGCAAGAAGAATGTGTTGAGTCTTACAGGAGCTGCCACAGAAATGAAAGCTGCTTTAGTTTCTAAAATCTATTTCACTGTTGATCAAATGGCTCGTGTGTGGAGCCTTTGAAGAGTAATGCCCATTATGGTCTGCAGGAGCAGCATTTGTCTCTAATTTTAACACCAGCTGACCGTTTCTTAAAAGACTGCAGCTGTTATTTACTCAGAGCAGTGTAACTAATTTGATTTTTTTTTTTGTCTGCTGCAGAGCTAATGAATCATTTCTGCTCCTTACTAGGTGCTAGACACACATAAATTATTATTTCAAATGTTACAGTGTTCTGAGGCCTTTTCAATGGGTATGTTGTTGAGATACTAAGTGTAATACAGATGAGGTAACAAATGTAATGTGCTTAATCAATTCTGATTTCCTTTATTAAAAATCATATTTTTCTCACTTTATTAAAAATCATATTTGTAAAACAAGCAAATAATATGGCAACTGTGCACAACTCCTATCCCTTGAAGCTCTTAGACATCATACCAGGAACACTGGAGGGTTGTATTAGGGAGCAGATTGCAGTAGGAGAGGTTTCAGCTTGGGAATCCATGGAAATTGTGAGTTACGGGATTCTGTATTGCTGATCTTCCGAGAAAGCGTGGAACAACTCTTTGGCAGAAACAACCAATCTTTACTAGTTCTGGCAAAGTAGTACTGGCAGATCAGTGCAAAACTGAATCTTCTGAGCTTGATTCCCTGTGCTGTGCAGCTTTTATTTGTTCACAAATCTTCATTAGCATAAAAGCTAACAAAGCTAATCAGTATTCAGAGTGGATATTATAAAGGAAAATGGATAATACACACAAAGAAAGCATGGAAGGTTTTGGTTAATATAGTCCATGTTTCAAACTGTAATTGAGTGTTAATGTCAGTGCGCATCTGGAATGAATATATTTCTGAACACACTTATTTCAAATATTCTTGTTTTGTTTTAATTTTTTAGGACAAAATGTTGTGTGTAGTGTATTACAGCATAATTATAGGATTTCTGGTATCAATTATTATGAATAGGCTGTAGACAGTTTAAACAAAAGTGTGGCTGGAGGCTTTTTACTGCTATCATTACTTGGATTTCCTGACCTGGGGTTCTTTGTTGTGTGGTTTTTGGTTTGGTAGTTTTTTGTTTGCTTTTTTTGGTTTATTGGGGTTTTTTTTGTTATCATTCTGAGCACTTCAGAAAGACAGTTGGTGAATGTCTGTTATGAGCTTCCATAAGAGAATCAGTTCTGATGCCTCAAGACTTTCTACTAAATATTTACTGTGCATTTCTCAGAAGTGGCACTGGTTTTCTGCTGTGCTACAGTTCTTATCAATATACATTAACAAAGCATTATGAAGTTAAAATATTGAATGAGTGCGGGGGAAAGCTGTAGTATTTTGCAAAGCCATGCCTTTTGATAAGGGCTTTAATAAAATAAATATTAAAGTAATAACAGTAAATGGAATGTCTGATTAGAAGTTTTGAAAGAGTTTCAATTATAGGGGTAATAGGAACAGTATTTGGAATCCCTTAACACTAGGTTTCTACCTTTTTGACTTAGATTTTCACTGGAAGTGTGGACTTCTGTACAGAACACTTAAATTTGTGATATCCACATGTTTCTTTCAGTTACTCATGAACTTCTGCAGGCTCCAAAGCTCTCAAAATCCAGAGGTCAAAGACCACTGAGTTAGAATATTTACCTGACGTACTGGTGGAAGGAGGAGAGGGAACAGGAATCGTGTACCTGTCTCTACTTCAGGAATTTTTGGTCATGACTAAAATAAAACTGAATTGAAGAGTGTTTGTAGGAGCAATCTCCAACTCTGTGAGCACTCAGAGTAGACTGTAGATAGGATTAAGCTGGTAAGGACTGAATTTTCCCCCTTCATTTTGACTCGAATAACTGGAGTTATTCTGTAGTTGGAAATGTTTTTTCAAATATTTCTGTTGCTTAGCTTGGTTTTGGATAATATTCTCTTGATGTTCACAAACAGCTGACATTCTGATGACTTTATTCTGGAGTATGTGTGGCTCTGGACCATTGTAGGTATTTTTAAATTTTGGGACTGAAGGCTAGCAAATGTGAAAGTGGCAACATTTTTGAAGTTCAAAGAAATATTCCCCACCGAAATCCCCAAATTTAACACAATGGCTTTATGTTTGTATGTTCTCTAATAGCTGTTCATCTTGCGCATGCGATCACAAGCTTAGTGTAGTCAAGTGGAATATCTGTCCTCGATATCTTCATTATAGAATCTGATTTGTAGGCCTTTGAGTGGCAGAAAGATCCTCTTATTTACGGTCAGGACAAACACATCTTTATGCTTTCTTTGCTGTTAATGGTTTTTTTATGTTAATTCATTTGCTAGTGCTTAATTGAAGTTGTAACTACCTAAGCACTTTCTTTAGAGCATAGGAAGTATGTTTAACAAGTCTAGTGCTCTGCCGTGGCTGAATGTACCTGATCGGTCTGTATGTTTTGCTCACATGAGTAAGTATCCCAGAGGAAAGTTTGGCCAGGAAATATTCCGCCTTCCAGCTGCAATTGAATGGGGTTGAACAACAAGCTGAGACAGCTGGGTCCTGTTTTGGTCTTAGTTTGTAGGGACCCAAGGGATTGGGAGAGTGGGAAAAGGGGTCCTGTGCCAGTTGAATGAGTTCAAATGAGGAAAAGAGAGCTTTGCTCCCTCGGCTGCTCTGCATTTCAACTATTAATACAGCAATAAAGCCTATTCAAAGAGTTCTGTGTTCTTTGTGTTTCTTGAAAGGAGGCTTGTGTGCTTAGCTATTGTGTCTTTTTTGAAATTTAATGTCTTATCACATGAGGCAGAATTTTCCAGGTCAACCACCCAACTTTAATCATGAGATCTTGTAGAGTTGCAGGAAGGAAGCTGAGAAGTCCTCACAATAACCAAGGAATAACATCCTATTGGAAGTGTTCTTTCATGGGGTCATTCACATTATAATTAACAAACCCCAAGAAACAAGCAGTTAAAGCATTTGGACTTCAGTCTTGAGCAACTTTTTGAGTAGCTGAAATCCTTGATGTATTAATTAATCAATTAAACTAATTTTAAATGAGTTTTCTGTGGTCTTGAGGTGTAACAGGAGCTTTTCCCCAGTCCTTCTGAATGTTGCTCTGTCCTGAACAGATCACTGTAGGAAGGTCAAATTGCTGCTTTCAGAGAGAACTTTAAATTGAATTTTTGCAGGTTGTATCGCAAACATTAACTGTTTGGTTAAACTTTGCATTTGCCTCAGGCTGACCTGTTGTTGATGAAAGTAAATAGCTGTTTCTCCTAACTCAACTGGGCTATCTTAACAAGTGGGAGTTTAAGTTCTCTTGTCTAAATCCAGCTAATATGATTGCCAAATGAAAATAATATGAGGGTCGAAGCTGCACAAAATGAAACTATGTATGCACAGTGATCAAGTTATATTAAGTGAGAGTGAGAAGCATGCAGAGGTTTGTGGAGGAACTGCCTAGTTTTAAACAGGAGGAAAAAAAGCTACAAAGACAGAAGAGATCGTGTTAGAACAAAATAGCTTAGTTGTCTTAGTTTAGACACAAAGGCACAGAAAGCTAAATTCTTTTATTTCTATGCTGACTTTTGAATACGTGCTGTATACAGAGAATTGAATGTAGACCATCAAGTTGAATTTTTAGCGGCTCCTGGATTTTCTTGCGTGGTAGTCTACCTCCATAGCCAGGGTTTGTCTGATGCTGTAGTGTGGTGGTGGGAAATACAGAGAAGGGCTCCACTTCGTACATTGCCGTAGTGATTTTGTGGCAGGTATCTTCTAATTTTACACCGGGCAGAAGTATGTATACGCATTTATTCTGGTTCATCGGTATAACAGCCAGTTAATTTAGATGTTTTCATTAAATACTAATTTTCATTCTTTACCAAACCTAGTGACGTCTCTGTGTGTATCTGTGATTTAGTGCTTATTTGGTTGTTTGGATGTGTAGAATTTTGAAAAACTTACCCATAAATAGTTGTGTTCTTGCAGATATGAGTTGTAAGCTCTCTTAGACTGGTAAGAACTTCTTGGCTAAGGAGCGTTTTTAAATTTCTGTCTGGTGTAATATTTCATGTGTTCACAAATGGTTATTTTGCATGAGTATTGTAACTGTTATGAAGTGTGGGTCATTGCCCCAAAAGAAGTTGATGACGAAAAAGGTTATTCTAGAGAACTATATAACGTGCAACGTTTCTTCCAAATAAAATGTCACTTGGTGATGACTAATTCTATAAAAGGATGCAAAAAAGATGTTCCACGAGCTTCTTCTGAAGCTATATGGAAGTTCTGCCATCATCAGTTAAGAGTGACACTGAGCAGAAAAGCCTATTGTCTGTTTACATCCCCTAGATCAACGAAAATATTTTATTTGTATTTTCCCCTTGGACAGAATAGCAGAATTTAAATAGACCAGACAAAACCCATTATTCACGTTCTCACAGATGAGTAGGTAACTCCTCTCCTTGTATGCACAGAGTCCCATAAATAGCACCAGGGGTCCTGTGCAGGACTTGGGGACAGGTGAACAGTGTGGTACAGATTTTGCCCCCCTTGAATGCTCTCTAGCCCCGATGTTTGCTGTCAGGTACCTTTTCACTTTTAAATGGGAAAATAGGTGACTTTGAAAAGGAGAAAGTAACAGAAGCCACTGCCTAGAAGGAAAGAAGAAAGGAGAGGAATGAAGAAATCAAATCTTCTTTTAAATGGCTTTCTTACTTCCTCTGGGAGGAAATAAGGCCAGTCATGTCAATAACAGTCCCCTAATATTATTGATTAAATAACAGCTCTCTTGTTGCTATGGTGTCTTTAACTATTTAGTTTTCAAAAGTAAGAGAGCAATATTCCTGTTTTGTGAAAGAAAGAAAATACTTATACAGATGTATGTATTATATCAGAAGATGTCAAGAAGAAATCCTGTTTTTTTTAACATAATCTACTTAATGAGACCTCATGCTTCTTGTCAGAGATGGCTCATTTTTTGCAGGGAGATGAAGTTTTTTTCTTCCCTTTTATTGTGTCTTTGTCTTTTATCTTGTGCTTTTGTTCCAATGAACAATTAAGTTGGGTGAATATACTTTTTATTTCAGGAAAATAATAGAATGATATATTGTAACTCAACAGTATATGTATATTTTAAAATCTCTCCTCCAAATTAGGCAGAAATTGGTAAGACTTCTGTCAGAGGAGGTTTGCTGTCTGGTGTGGTAAGGTCTTTTTAAAATGTAAAACATTCAGATTTTTCTCTTAGAATTGCTCACTTACCCGAGCGATATTTTCATCCATTTATGTATTCCAGTGTGTTATTTTTGTAAGTCAAAATATGATCTCAAAAGGACGGTTTTGTACAGGTTGAGCTTACCTGCCTGCGTAGGGTTCTGTTAGAGAATATCAGGGTGAGAATCGGCAGTTGGCTGCTGCCTTGCTCTCTGCTTCTGAAAAATTCAGGCCTGTAATCTTGACAAAAAATTTGTGTGCGTGTACACACATGTATATGGTATTTGCAGTATTTCCCAAATAAAACTGGTCAGGAAATAATGATTTTCCCCATGTGCAAAGTGATAAAGGGTTCTTTGCTGTTTTGAGTAAGTACAAAATGTTTGTTTCTTGGATCAGTGGGAGAAATTACTTACTACTCATGGGGCAGAAATTTGTTTACTCTGTCCCGTGTATGTGTCACGGGTTTGTGGAGTGCGGAACAAAGCAAGATTTCCTTTTCCTGGAGGCACAGAAACAGGATTCAGTAGATTTTTATCTGCTACCTGTATTTGATGAGGAAAGAATTGGGGAAAGAGCTAAACAAATGATCCTATAAACCTGCATAGTCCCGGTAAGTCATGGTAGTTTTGCCTCCTCTCTACCTGACTTTAGGTAGTGGGAGAAGTGGTAGATTATGCAGATTATATGCTGTAATGCTCTCAGATGCATCCTGGTGACATCTGTCATGAATGCTTCCTCAAATCTCTGTCAGGCTTTATGAAAGCTCCAAACCACCGTCGTGTTTCAAAGATGGAAGATATGAGTTTAGTTTCTGGGAAAAAAAAATAATCAACAAACAAAACAACAAACCAAAACCCCCCAAAAACCCCAAGACAAAGCAAAGCCAAAGGAGCTTTTATGGTCTCTGAGAAGAAATTTTTCATAAGGTTATTTTCCCAGTTTTCCTTCCATGGCACACTTTTTGAGTTCAGATAGTGGTTGAACGTATAAGACTTCACACCTGAAGGTGGTCATTGTTCCTTTATGGGCTTTATTTACACAGCATCATAGATTCTAGCCATCATGTAGCAGAACATGATTTTCTGTTTGTACAGTGAGTTTGTTTAATTTACTAGTTAGGATCCTCTAATTTGCTACTCAGTTTTTGGAATGAATCAAAGCTTACTGCTTGTAGTTAGGAAATCATAGTATACGTTATCTGGGCAATTATATTTACATTTATTTAAAATCTGTGCAGTCTTTGGCATTTAAATTGATCATATTTTCAAATCTAGTTCAGAACCTTTCAAGAACCTACCTGGCTTATAGACTCATTATTTTAGATCTAGAAAAGGATAATAAGAGTAGATACTCAAATTATTTCTTTCAGATATAGCGAGATTGTAGTTGTACAGTCATTCACACTTGGGGATGTCCATTGTTCATCTACAGCCAAAAGGATGGAGTCTGTGTTATTTGTCTCTTTTCTTCTAGAAGTTTGATGTAGCAGAGGGGCCCCAACTGTCCTTTTGATCCCCCCGCCCCATGAACGTTTTGACACTTCCAATATATTGCAGTTTTGTTTGATTCTCTTAAGCATAATGGCATTAATAGTACTCTTTCATGTCCGCTTTCACCAAGTCTTTTAAGGTTCTCCACTGGCACTGTATTTCCTGACCGCTACGTGCCCTTGCAGCATTTCAGGTGTACTGGGTCCTCTGATGAATAGATGTAAGTCACTAGTGTTGACATTGAAATGTGCTTGTGGTATCCAGAAAAAGCGTGGCATATTTCACTACAAGAAAAGATGCTGCTTTGAACGTCCATTTGCTGTTCCCTTCAGAGTCAAGTTGAAAACTTGGCAACTGAGTGTAACCTTGTGATCCTGTTTTAGCATTTTGTTTGTTAACTTTGTTACCTTTTGCTTACTATTTCAAACTTATGCTTTAAACCTATATTTAAAAAAAAACCAAAACACCACTACAGTAAAATCTGAGATTTCAATTTCAGTTCATCTCTCCTGTAGCTCTGCAGGAGGTGAGGTATGATTCCCATCTTGTGTAGAAACACAGCGATGTCCTCTGCTGAAGAGCACCAGCAGCTGTAACACTGTGCCCAAAAGGACTTTTTGCTTGTTTTAACGGTACATCAGGGCTGCCACTGTGCTTGGGTTCAAAAAACAACTGGGGCTTTAAAAAGCAGAGCGCCTCCTTGAAGCCTGCCCTCATCCCTAGGTCTGCTCAGATACCTGTTGTTTTGTTGTGGTTTAATTTTTTACTTTTCTCTCGTAGGAGATACTTAAGTATCTTTATGTGGCTAGGTAATTGTATTAAGAAACACAGGATTCTAGGTGCTTCTGTGAGGGGAAGGCACCTTTTAGAAGAAGGTTTTGGGTTTTTTTCTTACTAAAAATATTAAATCCTTGTAATATTTAAAGGCAATGTTTGGCCATCAAACAGAAATAGCAAAGCTAATTATTAATACTTAGAATTTGTTTTTGTTAAGTGTGGTGCTGGTTTGATATCAAATTTAAATTTCTTTGTTACCTGTACGGGCTCAGTGTAATGAATTCCACTTTCACCCTAGAGAATCTAGCTCTTAGGTTGCTGCAAAAGCTGTGTCATCATTGTAGGGTTGAAGCTCTTTTTCAGGAGTGTTTGTCGCTTGGCCCCTGAATTTTGCAAATTCAGCCTTTCTTCCGGAGGGTTGTTTAAATGACTCTTATTATGTGTTATTTTCAAGCTATTCTCTCCATCTCCCACAGGAAACAGATGGTGCTGCTCAAGAAGCCACCTGAATTTGAGAATTTTTTTTTTTTTTTCTCTCTTTGTGGTCCTTTCGATTGAGATCTGTTTGGAGGTAATAAGTTGGTCTGAGAAACTTTGCGCTACCTACAGACATGCCCTTCCCGTGGAAATTTCCGTTTAGTGGAATACACGTATATGTATGTATATATATGTATATGTGTGAGTATACACATGCACATGTATATATATACATATGTGTATATGTATATGAAGATTTGATAGCTCAGTTAGCACTGACAATTCCTTCTTACCTCTTGATAGTCATGGAAAAATGATAGGCAAGGAGTAGGCTTGGTTGTTGTGGATCTTCTGGAGCTGTGTGTGTTCTTTGCGTGTTCTTGAATAGAATCTCTAATGAGTCCGAATTTATTTTGCCTACTTCCTTAAGCCCTTGGGAGTAAATTTCATTAGGCCTTGCTGATTGAAGTGTGTCTAATGCGTTTTCTTGTTTATTTAATCTTTGCATTAGTATCAGCAGAGATACTTGTGATTTGATTGAGCCAAAAAAGTTGAAATGCCTTTATCTGTAGAAGTGTTACTCAGATAAGGCACGTCGGTCCGTACATTGTGGGGAAACCTGCCCTGTCCTTATTTCGGGCAGCTAGTACTCACCAGTCCAGTAACTTTCACAAATACTACATCCACATTTGGTCTAAAATGTACTAAAATAAGTGTAAATCGAGAAAATACTACAGGGTGACGTTCTTAACTTACCAGATGGAGCCTTGGCAAACTAAAGTGAGTGTTGTCTATTCTGATGACCAGCAACCCAAGTTACTCGCAGTCACTGTTGCTTCAGTTCCAGTTGAATTCTTCTTGATATTCGGAAGGATGTTAAGGCATCCATTTATCCTGAGATTTGTAAAGAAGTACTTTAACGCAGTGTGGGTGAAAGGCTTGTCTGAGCAGCTTGTATATGTCACTGTGATTAATATTAGTGCTGCCATCTTTGAGCATGAATTAAATTACACCAAGTGCTGAAGTTGGATTAAAACAAATGCACTTTCCCTTCTCTCACACGCAGTGGTAGTTGGTTTAAATTAACAGTTGTCTTGAGCTAGAGGTTCTGTTGACACTTAAATTAGTACTGAGTGGTTCATTATTTGAAATTTATAGAGGAACAAGCAGGAAGATTTATCTCTGTGGTGGATATTGGTCCTTTGCAGGTTGATCCATAGTGGGGAGCCACCACACCCTGGTTTGTGCAGAAAACATGGGGGTGAAAAATCCCAACTAGGGAAAATTCGTAAAATCTAAAACATGCAGTAACTGACTCCAGTAGAAAGAACCTTTTGCAGGATTTGTGTAAGTCATTGGAGAAAGTTTGGTGTTGGAAGAATTTTGATATTCAAGACCCCCCCCCAGTTTCATTGGAAGTTAGGTGGGTAAGTTGAGGTTTGATGAAAAAATGGAGAGACTTACTTGGAAATACTCAGAAGAAACTATAGGAAAGTAATTTGATTTTAAACTTCCCTCAGAGTAACTTTATAGAAGCAAGATATGAAGAAGTAGTAATTGCTAACATACAGCTCTAAACTCTCTCCTTCAGATGTATGATCTATTTTATTTATAAAGTTAAAATTGCAGTATCACTGGAAGGTGAGGCCTTTGTACTTAATTTATATAAATACCAGATTTATTAAATCAGGAGATAATCACAATTAAAAGTGTTTTGAACATTTCTGATGGTACATCATATCAAGGTGCTCCATATTGTTAAAGTTTTGTTTACCCCCTCTGTAAATAAGTAAAAATTGCAATGAAATACAAACAAAATGGGGGGTGAGGAAGTTGAAGGTGTTGTGTGCATTCATTACTTCCTTTCTGTGGACTTGGACATCTTTCTAATACACTAGTGAATATTTAATTCCCATTCTCTGAAGTGTCCTTTCTTTTCTTGTGTACGCAAAGAAATTTCAGAACTGATTCTGTCTTGTCTGAAGTTGGGAGTTTGAATCAGCGTTGACAGAGTTATGTTGATTTCAGAAGTGTTTGCATTTCCTGAGGATTTGCACCCAAGACATCCTGAAAACTCATTGCAGTCATTTGCCAAATTAATGTGTATTAAATTATTTTCTGAGGAGAAATACTCTGTAGATGTCAGGTTTCAGGAGAAAGGTTTCTCAGCCTCATAAAGTGAGATCTCACTTTCCTGTTAACCATCTTTTCCATATTTGTGTGTCAAAAGTAGTAGTAAATCAGAGAGGTTGTTACCTTTGGAGTTGCCCAAACTTCATGCAAAATATTTGCCTATTATTTCTCTTTTTTGTTTGTTTTTGTTTTTTAAAAATCTGTTTGCTAAAAGAGCTGGAGGGAGTAATCTGTTCTCAAGCAGTTGTATCTGCTGGTTACTTTAGGAGTCTGGAAAAACCCAGAAAACATAAAAACAACACACACGCCCCCCTGAAGTAGTTCTGTGAGCAGAAGTGACTAATAAAGCTTGGTTTCCTGTTAATTGTGCCTCGTGGTTGACTGGAGTCCTGAGTTAAAGGTTTTGTCGCAATTACAGCACCTCTATGGGAAGGTGCCTGCTCCCACCCCTCCGGCTGGTTCCCAGGGTGTTGCCCTGGGATGAAGCAAGGGGATGTTGTAGGCTGCGGGGGTTTAGGAGTCTCTCCTGCCACCCACCTACTTCTGTGGAGCATGCAAAAAGGGAATTGTCTTTGAAATATCTCTGCTTACTCATATCTGGTTCAGGTCAGGTGATGGGTAGAAGTTAGGAGGAGACCTGGATGCAGACATGTGCTACGGCTGCGGGAGCGTTGCTGCTTTCATCTCTGCGTCACTCTCCTGACAGTAATTCTTGTATTTATGTGTGAAGGGTTTTGTTGGTGGTGATAATGCTTAGCCAAAATCATGAATTTAAAAGTAAATCCAGGTCTGTCTGAGAGAAATCATAAATCTAGGGGATGAAACCCAAGTATTTCTGAATCCCACCCCTGCTACAGGTCTTCGTAAGGACTGTATTTCTGCCCTTCTGATTTGTTTGCTTTTTATGGACCAGCTGCAAAAAATGTACACAATGCCTATTGTAAATACCAGCCTTCCATCTGCAGCTGTATGTAAAATTTTTAATTTATGTGCCATCATTATTTGAAAAAATAACAAGAAAGTAATCTTGAAATACCTTATTGTATGAAAGAGGCCTTTCCATTTAGGCAGTTAGATAAGCAGCCCATTTCCTCTGAATGAATATTGCTAAAGTTGCTTACAGTAGTTATTATATCTGGAATGAATTGAGCCTTTCCAGGTGTGTATTTCTTATTGTACAGAAGTCTTTTGAATACACTTTGAGATAAACTGAGAATATTTAAACGATAATTTGATTATTACATTTTTATGATAAATAGAGAAAGATTTGGGTGGAAAGAAGTATCAAGATACAATAGAAATTTGGCAAGATATAGATAGGTATGAGACGGTATGAATAATGGATGAGTTGAACCTGAGTTGTTGGTGGGAAGTGCGTTTTGAATTCTTGTATGTATTGCATATAGATGCTAAATTTTCTCTTATATTTGACATAGGCCTAAGAATATTACATTTAGTTTCAGCAATTGGTTTTATTTGCTAGGATATAACTAGAGAATTTGAAAAAGAGCAACAAATTAAGATTATTTATTTATTGATGAGCAATGCTGTGAAGCCAAGGTAAAACTAACAGGGATGAGTTGTGGGAAGTTCTGAGGAAATACAGAGTAACAATCTGAAAATAGGTGTTAACAAGGGCAGAAGTTGCCACACTTTGCTAAGGATTTGAGAGCAGAAAAAAAGCAGTGTTCAGAGTGTGGGAGGGGAAACGTTACAGATCCCATGTTTTTTGTAATAGTTAAGGAGTGCAGTGTATTATTATGAAAAGGTCTAGACTTCACCCAGGACTGACCCATTTGTCAAGGATGGTTTAACGGTAACAAGCTCTGGTTGGCGTTCGTATGGATGGGTTCACTCATGACCAAGACCTTCAAAAATAACTAATTCCAAATACACATTTGATGCTTCATTATGACTAATCTTCATTTTTAGCAGTAACATTTTGGTACTACTTTCACATGGATAAGTGTTAAGAACTTGTAGGATTTGGATTTCAGAAAGTTTTCACGCTCTTTTCCATTGTTGTTAAGCTTGCAGTCATTTAGTGTGTTGCTCAAGAACATGGGCTAAATTCTGGAGGATAAAGAGGTGTCATGACCAGGTGTTTGAACTGGGGCATCTTGCTGAACAGGGAAAGATGATGAAATAATTAGTAAAATGGGTTTAGTCATATAATGTGGAACATAAATTATCCATACTAAAAGCAAATGTTTATGTTTGCCTGCCTTTTACTATGAACGACTTAACTTGCTCTTTTTCGAAGGTGACACTTGGAAAAGTGAGTTATAAGTTCACCTCCTTACAAGTACTTCTTCATAGAACAAACCTTCTATAAACTAATTCCAAAATGAAAAGTAATGAATTCCTAGCATTCATTTTACGTATGACTTAATTATTACTTATATTTTCAAAGTGTTTTATTACCTGTAACCCAAATCCATTTTTATTAGAGTGCAGTTTTCATCAAATATTTGTGTGAAGTATCTAGTTTGATAACATTATAATCACTAACTAAAATTTGTGTATGTTACCTACTTCTGAGGTGTGGTTGCTTTATTGAGGGAATGAAATGAGTACTCTCTCTCCTGAAAACTGCTGCCTTTGTGTATAATTTAATGAATTTGTGTTCTCTGCTCTTCTGAAAATGTGTCCAACTTCCTTATTATCCCAGTACTTATCTCAGACTTGTTTGTGTGTGCTGTGTCTTGCCATGGCTTTTCCTTTCAAGTTTCTAGTAAACAAAACATTTGAGATAAAACTTGGGTAAAAGCATTCAAAGAATTTTCAGAACTCAGTGAATATTTTATGCATTTAGTATTGCAACTTGCGAAACATTTCTTCCACGCTGCACTGGATGCATAGGAGACCACCTCTCCTATCCACATTCGTGTAAAAGAGCATACAAAATTTTGAAAAAATGTCTAGAGTCTGAAGGTGAAGAACAGTTTGTATTAATACTAATTATCTTTGATTAGTTTATAGTTTCAAACTGAAACAATCCTTCATTTACAGGAAGAATGTTAATTTCACTTGCTGCCTTCTCTTTTTATCTTAAGCTGATAAATAAAACCGAGTAATTGTATCTTGTTATAAAGTTATTGTATTGTCATAGAAAAACTGTCATTTATCAATGTAGCAATACGCAAACACTTTAATCTGTGTAACCTGTCATAAGAGGCTTACAGCAATACAACTCTGTCTTACTACAGGGAGTAAGATTCAAAAAAGACTCTTAATTTAGGTCATCCCTGCAAATACATGCATGTAAGAGTTCATGGTTTTAAGGTCTCTCTTATTCCTGACTTGACATCAACAGGGATACCAAAATAAATTATGTGCTCAGTAGCCTAAAAGTCTGTTCAGATCTACCACTTAGCAAATCTCTTCACTTAATTCATTAGTAACTCTGAAGGCATAATTTGAAACAATATGCCCTTAAAGGGTTGTTTGAAAGCCTTTTAATGTTTAGGTAATAAAAGCATAAGGGAGCCTAAAAGCTGAACATAGAAACTGAATAAAAATGAAATTAAAGTTTCTCTTTGGTTGCATAAAGAATTTGATCCATGGACAATCTGAGTTCCAGAATTATTCTTCAGTACATCCTTGGTGGTACAAAAGGGGTATGGATCAGAGCAAAAAGGGCTGTAGTTCAAAAATCTCTTATGTGTGTGCACAGACATACGTGGTCATATGGGAACTGCCTACTTACACAAAATGTATGCTGTAGGGGAGTAACAGGGCTTGGGAAATCCATTTGTCATCTTCAAAATCAAGATTCTATTGAAAATTTGATTTGTATTAATGGGGATCGTTGATCTTTTTGAAGTAGTAATAGGATTTAGTGATTCAGCTTACTGGAGATTGAATGATTAAAATTGCCAGGAGGTGAAATGCGGTCAAAATAAAAATATCTTAATCAGCATTATTTTTACAGTGATCATTTAATCAGGAAGAAAGCAAAGATGATGGTAGTTGAGAAATAGAGTGCCGGATCTGGTGCACAGTATTATGATATGGTCTTTATTCTCAAGTGGGCCAAATCAAGTTTATTATAGGCAATTTACATTCTAATGGCACTGAACTTAGACATGATTAATTATTTTTAAATTTTAATTGCTTTAGTTTTAAGGTAACTGAAAAAGCGGTGAAGGTCTGGGATCTTTGAAGATCTTTGAGTGCTGTTAGTTTAATAAAGGACTACTGTTAAAGTCATGATTCTCTAAAATGTAGGAAAACTGAGTTCTTGAAATGTCACATTTTTTCAGAATTACAGTCTTTTAATTATTGTGTCAATGCAGCAGAACTAGATAATAATGAAATGCTCAATTGCATACCCAGCTTGAACACAAGGAGCAAGCAAATGAGTAGTTTGCAGTTTTTACAGCAGAAATAATATAGGGTGATGGCATTAAAATGGTGTGAGGTACGTGTGGAGTGGGAGCTGAAGCTGTGGAGGTGGAAAAATGTCTGTAGATATAGGAAGGACGTTTTGTTCTCTTTGTGACTGGGAACTTGAGATTTGATTGAAAAGCAGTTGTAGGGACTGCAGTAGCGTAGCTTTGTTTTTCATTGCACTTATAGTGGCTTAATGTAGAAGAGGCAGCAGCGTTTTACTGTGGTGTATTAATGAAGTGCAATATGATCTATTTTCTTATTTTTACTAATTTCAGAGTAACCCATAGGATATATCAGACAGTGTAAAACTAATGCAGGTAGTGTTCAAACATCGCTTTTTATTTATTTGGATCACAAATGTTATTTTAATAATATATCTAATGACAATGAGTGGTTACTTCTAAAGAAGATTATATATACGACTTGGAAAACGAGCAGGTTTATGCCATACTTTTAAAGAGGAAACAAGCTATGTTGTTGCATTATGTGTCAGTTCTTATGGTGGGTGCTTGTCTGTGAGATCCTGCAGAAGAATTTGCCGGCTGTCAGAGCTTGGCTGTGTTACTGGCCTTCTGCTGTTGGGCTGTTGCGGCTCACAGGGAAGTGTCTGCAGCGACGTGCAGCGAATTTGGGGCTAAAAGCACCATGATGGAGGAGCGAGAGACAGGACTCAAATGATTCATATGCTGTGTGGGATTTGGACAAGTTCTGAGTCTAAGTATATGCTGAAATTCCATGGCTATACAAACAAGAGTCATTTTAGAGGAGGAGAGTTTGTGGAGAGTCTCCTCACAGGTTTTGAGCGTATCATTTAACTAATGAAAAGAGACTAAAAGTGCTTTCAGTTTTACAGAGCTTTCACAGCTTTTTTTTCCTCAAGAATGAAAATGAATAATGTTAGTTGCTCACATAAGACGTAACGAAACTGTCAGGATCAGCAAAAAATCAAATGTCTGACCTCAGCATATGGGCTTTATATTGATGACTCTAAAACCAGTCTTTCCTTTTAGTTAAACTTCTAAAGTAAAAGGAAAGCAGGCTGATGTTGTGTAGCTCAAGTCCTGGTTTCTTCGTCACAATTCAGTGAAAAATGACCACTTAGTCCTAAGTGGTGGTAAAAAGAGAAAGGAAATGCATCAGGGAACTTGAGAGAGGACGGTGGCAGGGCATCATCACTGAAACTCTGACTTTGGAAGTAAGACTCCAGCTGGGTAGACCAGAGTTTGAAAGGAAAAGTAATAAATTGGAGAACTAGTGGAAATTTGCACAGATGGGGGCTTCTGGGGGTAAAGAGAGAAGGATGAGCAGACCAAGAAGCAGGTGATGTACAGATATGGAGAAAACTGGGGAGGCTGTGGGCAGAAACCATCAGGTGTGGTAGCCAAGCTGTGCAGGGACAGGGCAGAGCGATACTGGGTGACGAATCTTGTGGGAGAGGTTAGGACTGAGTAGTTGAGAAGGAAAGTGTTGGGATGAGGAGTCCCATCAGGGAAGAGATGAAACTGGATTATGTATGTGTGAGAGGCAAGAGAAGGGGGTGTAAACGCAGCCTTAAATATTAGACAGATGTTTGAGTATCCCATAAAACCCTTGTTTCTCTAGTTTCAAAAATGGAGACTCCTAAAATGCTGTGAAATACCTGGGAAAACTGATCAGGGGGCTTCATTAGTGCTGGTCCACGCAGAGAGCGACATCCTGCAGCGCTGGTTCTTCAGTCGGTGAGGATCAGGTACTAGATGCCTGTGTTCCCTTGGACCAAAGTTGCCAGCTTTCTTCTGGGAAAAGACTTCTATATTATTACAGCGTGCAGCAGAATTTCTAGAGAGGATTAATTTTTATTTTTTAAATGAGGACTATTTTAATTATAAATAAAAAATATATTGAACGATTCTTTAATTAGGATGCAAACCCATGAATACAGAACAAATGAAATGACAGAATTAATGATATCTCCACAACTCCCTCGAGAGAGTACATGTTACAGTCTTCTGTTGTGGTCACAAGATATCTGTTGTTTAGAGTGGGGAGTTGTTACATGACAGACAGTCAATTCTTCTACACACTCCTTTCCCCCATTCCCCACTTAAAATTTGCTGTATGGTTGCACACTCCTTGTTTATTGCATAATAATATTTTTTTTTTTCCTCTGATATCCATCAACACATGATCTTACTGCTTCACAAACAGTAAGATAGTATTTTTCAAAAGCCCAGTCAGATTAAATGGTTATATCTTTATTTTAAATAATAAAAAGTAATATATTGGGGGACAAATAATTTTACTTAAAGTATTTTTGATGACTGGTATATTTTGTTTTTTCAGAATATTTAATAATTCTAAACACGGGTCTGATTTTATTTACAGTTTAAACGTCCAGCATTTTTGGCAGCCAAATACCAGCATAATGTTACATGTCAAATATTGAGGAATGTGAAGTTTAAGCTTGTCTGTCAGAAGCGTGATTTTTTTAATTGACTTGTCTCCAGCTCTGTGACAGCACAAGGGTTGAATTCTAAGCAGTGTTCTGCTTTCTAAGCTGAAGACCACCTTTCTCCTGCTCCTTTGTTAGCCTTTCAGGATTTTTAAATATAACCAAACTATTTTTCTGTCTGCTCTTGATTTGTTCCCAGAGCGTTGCCACCCTCTTTGCTAGGTGGAACCAGGAGTCCTAGAGGAAAGATTTTACTGATTGTGCTACAAGAATTCCATCAGAATTCCAGAGCACAGCAGGATGAATTAAAGTTCAGTATTTCCCTTTGCTGCTAGAATAATAATATTTAAACATAGGGTGGTTTACTGAAATTCTTGTGACAAGAAAAATGGTAGTATATATAAAAAAAAGGCCATATCTTGATGTGGAGTGGAAGTGTTGCCCAGATCTGCAGTCGGTGTTTCATGAATGCAGGGATTATTTTTCTTCTGAGTCTGGGGAGGGGAAAAAACAGAACTACTCTTGTATGTTTGGGAAAGATATTTTATTTCTCTCTCTGATTTTAAAGTTCCTGTTGAAGAATCTTTTATGGTAGCTGTAGCCAAAGATGGCTGGATGGTCTCCACTTGACCTAGATGAGAACAGATTACTTTTTTTTTTCCCTGAAGATGAATGGGATCCAGAATCTGTCTGTCTATACCATAGTACAGGAATTTGTGGACATGCTTCTCATTCTTGGAAAAGGCCAGATTCTTAACTTGTACTTACAGATGTTGACACTTAACTGTTCATCGGGAAAAACACGTTAAAAATGTTCTGAGGGAGCGAAAACTGAATCTTAACTGTTAAAACTGAGAAGGGTATTTGTGGCTTATATTTTTTTACATTGCCTTAACTGATGTTCTGTGGTTCAGCTGCTGTTGCTGTCGACTACAGTGTTTTTGCCCCTGGTTTTCCTCCAGAGAGTTGGCAGAAACTGCAGCAAAGCTTTCTTGTGCTGTTTTGCCAATCTTAGGTGGGCGGAGAGGAGAGATTTCTTTTCCATCTCTGCTCAATTAAATTAGGCTTTAAGCAGCTCTGCCTTGCTGATTGTCAGTTACTTCGCTGCTGTCTTGAGAAAGGCTGTTTATTTTGGGAGGAGTATTCTCTCACACCTCTCTTGCTGGAGTTCTTTGCAACCTCCATTATGGTCTGTCTTAACTCAGAAATGCTATTTACACGTTTCATAATTGTAGCTGATAGAAGCCAGTGGAAAATAAATACTTTGGTTTTGGACTGAGCCTGTAAAATAAAAACACTTGTTAAATTCCTTCCAGGAATTTAGCAGAAATTTCAAAACTGTGGAATGCTTTTAAAAACAAAGCTATAGATGTATTTTTCTGCTTTGTTCTTCTTTTCTTTTATTTTCTTTTTTTCTTCCTTCCCCAAGGACAGCATTAGGAAGAATCGGAAGGCCTTCTGGTAGTCAGTTGACTTAGGTTCTGTGGTTTGTCTCCTTTGCATGGGAAAGCTCTGTATATATTTGTATAATTATTTTTAACTAGTGAAGGAAAGGGGGCTTTGTCTTGACATGGCAAACAGCTGGTTTCCCGTGGTGGTTGTCATCTTTTCCAGTCTATTTCTTTCATAATGAACTTTCACCATTGCTGTTGGCACATCTGATGAGTACAGCTTTTATTTCCTGTATCTTTGGATTGGCGTGGTGTTTTACATTGTGTCCAGTGCCGTGGGCAGGAGGCTGGGTTTGCTGTGTGATACATGGATCACTGAGGAAGCACATTTTGTAATTGCTTTGGGAACCAAGACATGGGTATCTTCCAGAGACCTGCCAGCTGAGGATACAGTCTTCCATCTAAGCAGAGGGAGCCAGCCTCTTTATCCAAAAAGCAGCTATGGCATCAGTGAGCCATCAGCTCTTTAGGAGACAACTTTCATCTCTCAGAATTTAAAAATTAAACATGCTGTAAGTAATGCTAGTTACTGTTTCACCCTCATAAATATGATAAACAGCCTGTTGAAGATCAGTGTCCTTACTGCAGAACCCATTGCTTTGCCTCTTTTCTGACAGACAGTTGTTGTAATTGTAACAAAATCCTGCCTTTTTAGGGCCAGGGGGTAGAACGTGTGCTCCTCTGCATGCCTGGCTTGGCAGTTGGAGTCCTGCTGACTGCTTTTCTATGTGCTTACAATGATACTTCAGGTGAAGTTGTAGTCAAATTTCAACTGGAAAAAAATTAATTTCAAACACTTGTACAATTCTCCTTTCACTGTTTTTTTTTTTAATTGTTTGAATGCATTGTAAACCTAAATGGAATGAATGGCTAGAACATCAAATGTTGAGAAGGACCCATAGAGAAAGGTAACTTGAAGGAATAGTCCCAGCACGTTCACCTTGTTTGAAAACAACAGCTAATTTTACTCCCCTAAAGTTGAATGGGGAGATGGGGTTTTCTTGCCATGTGTGACTGATTGAGTAAGTGCAAGGAGTGTTGCCAAGAGGGTGGTGGTGGAGTTTTCCCAGGCAGGGTGAGACTGGAAGTATTGGCCAGCTGGGGTGGTCAGTGTTTTTGTAGAACAGTTTTTGTAGGTAAAGCCTTATCCATCTATCTCTTCCACGGCGATCGATAGCAGTGTAGAATATTTTTCAGAGTAACCTGCTCCATAGACCCTCTGTGTGACTTGTCAGCCGGTGGCCATAGAGAACATACTGGCAAATTGGAAAGTTTTTGTGTAATAAACTTTGGTTCCTGTTGAGTTGACGATCCAGAGGGAGCCAGGAGACCTGCTGCTCACACTGACCTTCTGGTTTGGAGAAGGAAGAATTCAATTTGGCACAGTCAACTGCTGGTCCCTAATCTGTATTACACATGGTTAGCAACCTTGGAAAGGGATGTCTGCATGGAAAAATTGGGCTGTCCCTCTGTGTATTTCTGTAGGTTGAATGAAGTAGCAAAGGAAATGCCCATAACCACCTTTTGCCCTGTGTCACTGGTATCAACAGTCAAGAAAACTGCAGCTCCTTCTGAAAAAGGGGGGTGTTTTCTGTTAGCATCCTGAGGATCCTGTTTAAGGGGAAGGGGATGCTAATGGAGGCGGATGGTGGCACCTGTATGTTTTAACAGAGCTGCGTCGCAGGGTGCCCCTGGGAGTGCATCGCATTTTGAAAAATGTTCCCTGACCTTAGTGTTCGTTGTCTTTATAACGGCTCGTATGCTGTTGCCAAAGTAGTTGCAAAAAGTCTGCCTGTTAACCTCATAGTCTGGAAAGCTGGATGTACAAAGCGGCTGTCTGAAGACAGGCCTTCCAAGACCCTTGGCCAGACCAAGTTTTCTGTATTTATGATTGCTGTTGCCACAAGAACAGCAGATGTTTGCACAGCAGACAAACAACATCGATGATAAAGCAAATTGACCTTTTTTGGAACAAGCTATTTAGAGCACATTCCTAGGGCAATTCTTTCTTTTTCTCTTCTTTTTTTTTTTTTTTTCCCTCTCCTTTCTTTCTTGTCTTTTATTTTCTTGAACTGTATCTTTCTTCCTAAAGCTACTTGGCTATATGTTGACATATCTGTTGATAGAGGTCATAAAAAAATTGAAAAGAAGGGTTTACAAACTTTTCCCCTAACACTGATACTAGAAATCATTAAACCTAATCCAAACCTATTTTTGTCGGCTGTATTTTACTGAAGTAGTTATAATGATGTTTATTTTTCCAGTGTCCCTATGGGAACCCTGGAAGATTCCAAAATGTAATAATTAAATAATGACAGGCCTTTCCTTACAATATAAAGTGAGGAAGAGTTGTGTGGTTTAAACAGCTACGCTGTTGCTTGTTAACAAGATATTTTGCCTTGTACTCGAGCCAGGCCTATAATGGTCAAAAAATGTTGAAGTCGAGAACTACACGTTTGTTTTCAATCAGTTGTTTTTCAAGTTAAAAGGCTTTAATGGCTTGTTTTAATTTGTTCAGTAGTATTCATCAGTAGTATTAGGATTTGTGTTAAATTGCCTGGTACAGTAGAGCTGAGGCTGTCCCAATAAGGCAGTACATTTTGTTGTCACTTTTTCTATTGCAAGACGGTTCTTTCAAGGTACAAAAAGATTAATTGGAAGATGGGTATCTCTGCAAGCTTGAGCAATGTAGTTCTGTTTAAATTACATTTTAAAAGTATTTTAAATGTGTTATTAAACCTGTATTTAAATTGTATAATTAATAATTTTGAATAAAATTATTAAAAATTTAAAGTAAAAATATCACTAACGGGAAAATCTCACTGTTATATGGCCACATCTTTACTGTTTGGACCTAAGCTCTAGGATTTTTTAATCATAAGGTGGTGTTCCTGGGGTTATAACATATGTAGCTCCTGGCAGAATTGATTCCTGGCATCTGAGGAATTTTGGAAAAATTTACTAAGTTCAGACTTTGGAACCTCTGAGATTTTGGAAGTGTTTAATCTATTGTACTGGTTGCGTTAGTGGAGCAGTGCGGTTGTGCTCTGTTGCTCTACAGAAGAAATGTAGGATGCTGCATTTTTGTGTTGTTTTTCAGATGTGATTTACAGTGCTAATTTAAGGACTAGGATAAAGAAGTTTTGTGGCTTTTTTTAGGTATTAAAAATACAGGAAGCTTATGTCTTGACTCATTTTATAAAATTGCTTTGCTGACTAGTAGGCAATAGGCTTTTGCACAAGGATTTTGTAGTGCCTTTAAGGCGTGTGTGTTTAAATGGGATGATGGGTTATGTGTATCAGTATTAGGGTTTGTGTTTTTTTTAGTAGGATGAGTTCATATCGTTAGAAAGTCAAATTCTGAGTAAAACAAATACTGAGTTTTAGGAGAACTCAAATCGGATTTCTAACATGTGTTTTGGTATTTGGTTGTTAAGAGGGTCATTTGCTTTTGGAGCTTCTGAAAACCTATTCCCGTTTCTGTTTAGACACGTTTTTCTGAAGAAATTGTTCTGCAATATGATGCCTGTTACAGCTCTTCCCTGCAAACAAAGCTGTACTAATTCCATCAGCCTCTGTATAGATAGAAGCGGCCATAGAAGGGTCCCTGTCCCATGAAAGCATAAGCTACTAAGTTGGTTTTTTGGGGGGGGGTCATGTAAAGTGTCTACTTTATGAACTATTTTTTTGTTTGTTTCTTGATGCAAGTATGTGATGCTCAGTGCTTTGTCTGATACAAAAATACTGTCCCTGTCTTATGGATGTGAAACTGTGGGTGAAGTATGTGAAGCTGCTTGTTTTGGTCGATGGAGAAAAACTGCCTATGAGCCAGAAGTTGAACTTACTGTTTTCCAGGACCCAGACCCATTCCAGTCCTGTGTTTTACAGCCTCCTTTTATGGGCTACTTTTATGAACCATATTTAGTGAAGCATCTGTTTTAGTAATGGATTTCATTTGTGTAATGTATTAAATGTGATTTTAAAACAATCATTTTTAAAAGAACTGCTTTTCCAGCTTAATTATTTATAATTTTGGTTGGTTTTTTTCTTATTTTTTACCGAAGTTTGTGTTGTGTGGGTTTTGAGGCAGAGTTATCAGTAACTTGGATGTTTTGCCTGTGTGCAGAGAGCATGTAGTAATGAACTGGGACTTGTTACTGGTAATGCTAAATGGGGCTGAATGGCTAAATGGGTCCTTCTGATACTGTTCCATTGCAGAGAACACTGGGGTGTTCTTATTTGGCTTACTGCTTTCAAAGATATTATAAAAGGAGGGGAAAAAGAAGAGGGAAATGGGGCTTAACTTTATATACACAGGATTTTTCCACTGAGTGTGTTAATAACATCTTGAGTACGAGTGTTCTTGCTTCCAGAAGCCAAGAATTGACTACTAGGCTTCCCTTTCTTGAAGAAGTGGTCTCTAAAAATACTGCAGGATACATCATCTAGGTTAATATTGCCCTTCCAGTTATCATTCATCAGCATTTTAATTTTTCAATGAATACAATATTGTTTTGCTGTTTGGCAGAGAACTTCATATTGTCCAAAGTGAACTCATATTATACTTAGCTTTTGCAACCAGAGTTACCAACGTACAGCACAGATGTAGTGGATGTCTGTGAGCTCAAAAGATTATAGAAAAATATAGTCAGCTTGACTTTTTTTTTTCTTTATATTTAAAAAAAGCAAAAGCAGGCTTACTTCATACACTGTTTGTCACAGCAGTTTTGGCTTAGTTCTTACTGGTTATTATTTATAGCTTTAAACTTCATTATATTACATTAGGGAATATAGGTACATAAGAAAAAAGGTCTGTTGTTTTCAGGGCTCTGATTACATCTACCGTATGTTATTGTTACCTTGTTGTTTGGGTTTTTGTGTTTGTTTTCGTTTTGGTGTGTGGATTCGTTTAGGTTTTGGTTTTTTTTTTTTAATGATTGATATGTTCTTTTGTTTCAGCCAAACCTTTTACATCTAAAGTGAAACAGATGCGACTACATAAAGAAGATTTTGAAATCCTGAAGGTGATTGGTCGAGGAGCCTTTGGGGAGGTATGTATGTGAAGGAGGTAGAAGGAAGGCTTTCAATAATGCTCTTGCATTATCTGTAGTGCTGAAGAGAGAGGTACTTAATAGTAATATACCAATGTATGGGTTTTTATATTATTTAGGCATGATAGATGTTGTGGGACAACCCAATGTTTGATGCAAGTGCGTTCTGATTTATACTGTTTTTGACAGTAAGTCTTTTAAATTTTGAGAGAAGGCAAGTTCGCATGGATTAAAAGACCATGTTTCAATTGTCTCATGATAAATTACTTGCTTGGCTGTAATTCTTTCCAGTCAACAGGTGGAGGCCAACAACTTACTGATGGTATAAAGATCTAGCAATTCATAATCATACTAGTAACTAAATAGTCTGAAAATAGTTTTCAGCAGCTTAAACAGCCAAATATTGATGTTGACATTCTAAGAACACAGAGAAATCTCTATTCCTGTCACTTTCGTTCCTCTCTTTAATTAATGTTTGAATATTTTTCCTGTATTTCTTTTAAAGAGTTCAGCAAACATTAGTTTCTTTTTCAGTTGTCACTTAACTGCTATCAAACTATACACTTTTTTGCTGTTTTTCATTAAGCCATCTCTTATTTGAAGTTGTTAAACAAGGCTGTTGATCACTAGGTTTTATGCTAGGCATGCCAGATTATAGAAGTTGAGGAAATTTGAATAGCTAAATGTTAACTTTCTGCCCCTTCTTAATTACATTAAGTGCATGTGCCTTGTTCTTCATGCAGGACACTATGTATGTAGAAAGAGCAACCTAATGTATACCAGTACCTTAAATTTTTGCTAGCCAAATACGGCAACGCTTCTGGAGACAGTACTCCATACTGCCTGAAAATACGTGTGAACTGAAACTCAAAGTATAAGAGAAAGAGTTTCTGAGCAATGTCTTCATTGCTTTTGGAACTGGTTTTTATTTTTCAGTTCTCTTTGGTATGAGAACATCACTGTTATACTGAAAGAGGTGAGATTTAGATTAGGTCTCAGGAAGAAATTAATTCCCATGAGAGTGGTGAGGGCACTGGAACAGGTTGCCCAGCGAAGCTGTGGCTGCCCCATCCCTGTAGGTGTTCAAGGCCAGGCTGGATGGGGCTTTGAGCAACCTGGTCTGGTGGGAGGTGTCCCTGCCCATGGCAGGGGGGTTGGAATTGGATGATCTTTAAGGTCCCTTCCAATCCAAACCATTTTATGATTCGATAGATCTTCTTCAGATTCTATGATCTCTGGAGGCTCTCTGGCATGTGACAGGGGAGAGTTGTTTTCAGGTTCACTTACGTGTTTACATCGTGTGAAGATTAATCTTTACTATTCTGTCGTTATGGAAGAATAGACTTCTATAGGTAGTATGTAAGGAACAGGAATTTTTGCTGTAGTATATGTCGCTACATACTCTGGTGATGCCTTCATGCGAGTAACATCATTGGGCAACTGTAAAAATAAGAGTCGTATTTATTTAACTACTTTATCACTTTTGATTGGTTTTGCTCCCTCTGGACTAATGGCTCTTTATAAAGGAGTCTGAAGGCTGAAGTTACTCATGGATAATTTATCTTTAGTCTGAACCTCTGCCACAAAGAGAATGTTGTGTTCTCCATTTTGGTGTAAACACTTCTGCTTAAAACATCAACTTTTCTGAGTGCTGCCATAGTAGTTGCAGCTGAGTTCATGTACAGATTGTGTAAGATGTGAGAAAAATCACTGATGTGGGTGCTTTCTTGTCAGAAGAATCATATGTGAAACCTGCCTTTTGCTGTGTTTTTAAGAGAAGTCATTTTTGTCTGCTAAATCAGCATCAAACTCCACAGCAGCTAAACCACAAAAAACTGTAGTTCTTTCTCAGGAAGCTTCTTTGTGGTGAATCATCCCATGAATAGCCAGAGCATAACTTTGCCCATCCTCTGCTGGGGACTGTCTGGGTAATTGGTTAGTTCTCCTCTTTTAAAAACTGTGTTTCTAATTCCTTATCTGAGAAATACAGCCTGACTACTGAAGTGAGAAAATCTTAGTAAGGGGGAAACTAAAGTTCTCTCAGTTAGAGGTGTTTGGGTTTGTATGTTCTTAAAGTAGGGCTTGACATATGTCCTTGCAAATATTCAGTAAGTTTTCTCACTAGCTTAAAGAAGGAAAGTTTCGTGCCCTACACAGATATTTGTCTAAAAAAACCAAGTTCTGTATGGAATCACCAATTTTCCTTTAACCAGTAAATATCTGTAAATATTGAAAAAAAGACCACCAAAATTTACTGCCACTTAAGCCACCAAAAGCTATATTAATATTAAATTGCAAAATACTTGTATGATTCAGTAGACTATAGTAGTTCACTGAGACAGATGAAGAAATCTGGAAGAAAGAATTTTATTTCCAGCACACTATAAATGGGACCAAAGTTGCTCTGGGTTACTGGGAGGAGTAATTTTTTTCTCCTGAATCAACATAATTCTGAAATTCTGTAGACTACAAAGTTTAGTGCAGGTTTTCTTTGGCGCAGTCTCAGGCTTGTTCTTATTTTGATTTTACACCACTCAATTTCTTCAATTTGCATAGTCAAGAAATATTTCCCTTTCTGTTTTCACATGTTTGATGGAGACAAAAAGTAATTTAAACTAACTATTGCTTATAATTCTAAGAGTTAATTGTTGCTAGTTTTCTTTTTCCCCTTACCCTGCTTGCTGCCAGGCTGAGAATGCTTTCTATTTGTCAAATTAATGACACAGCCCTTCCCTCTGCGTGCATACATTTAACTGAGTTAAAATTCTATGTAAGAAAATGCTGTCTTTAGAAAACACAGCTGTTTTCCTTGGAGGAGGAGGATTATCCTGGTAAAATTAATAATGTGGGCATCAAGTGTTTCATGGCACTGGCTTCAGGCAGCAGGGTTTGAAAAACTTGACAAACAACTATAAATAAGACTTTAAACTTGAGAGCTGGAGGATGCTGCTAGGAAAGGTGAAGCTCTTAGTGCTGTCTCTCAGCTATTCTTGCTAATACCAAAATTTTCAGTTCATTCCGTTATTGCTTAAAAACAAAAGTTCAGTGCTTGCTGAGGCAAGCAAGTACTATGTTTATTTGCTGTTGATATTTCTGTTGATATTTTGAAGATGATGAGTTTTGGAGCTCTGAGAACTAGTTACTCCTAAATTTTGGCATCCAGTTATGAACAGTAACAGTCCCTCTTTTAATTTCTGGAGGGCTGCCTGCTCTTCATGAACAAGAAAACCAGTGCTGAGGTTTCTTGTTTTTTAATTTGTTTTTAGAATTAACTTTTTTTTTTAATTTAAATTTTAATAACTTCTGGTTTAGCTTTTTCTGTATGGGACTGGTGCTTTTTAAGCAAAGGAAATGGGCAGACATGTATTGTAGAGACAAGTAGCCGAGTTTGGGGTAGAAGGTGTCTGACAACGTGCCAGACTGTACTGCTGTTCGTGGGAAATAAGGAAAACTGTTGGAAGAATAGGGAAAAAAAAAAACCTGACTAAAGCAAGATGTTTACATCAGCACATACCGATCATTTTCTGTTGGGCTGCTCACAGGAAAATATAAATTAAAAAAAACCCACCCAACCTCTGAAAGTCCAGTTTTGAGAAATTCCAGTAGCAAGATACTTCAGGATAACTGGACGGGAATGATTACACTTTCTTCTGTCTTGACAGCTTTGTTGGGGAAGGGAAAAGATCAAACCAACACTCTGTGTGTATTTGGGCCTTTGGGTACATAGTATATACCTCAGTGTGTGTATGTAAACGCTGTCTGGGTCTGTAAGCATGTTTCAGATTATTTTGATACAATTAGAAACAGCATCAGAAGGTTCATTGCTGCAGTGTCAGATTTTTCTTTCACAGTCCTGAAATAAACGTTTTAGAATTTTCTTTCATAAAGTACTGAAACGTCCCCAGAAAGATGCTGTGATTGCAGAAAAATGATGATGGTGGTGATCTTCTATGTGTGTGTGTGTGGTGGTTATTGATATTGAATAACATTAATGGCTTTGACAGACTAAATACTGCTTCTTACTGATTGTAAACACAGCTGGTAAACACGAGTATGTTTTTGTTATTCAGTCACTTTTCAATACTGTTACAAATTTGCAGAAGGTACCAAGCCCTTGATCTGTCATTCAGGGCCTGTGCTCCAGCCTTTAACCAAAGGCCCTGCTGTAGCTATTGTGCATGTGTCCAAGGGAATGCTTGTACAGGAGACTACAGATTTAGGCAGATGGGGAATTAGCGTGTGTCTTCCACTAACCATTTCTTTTGCAGATTAATACAGCCTTTCACTAAGCATGCTGCAGGCAAGAAATGAAGTTGGATTCAAAATACATGTATTATCTTATGCCTCTGGCTTCCTATTCTACAGCAGTTAATGGTGGGGAAAAACTTCTTTTTCATGCTGGGCAGCTCTAGGACCAACCTTTTAATTTTTCCCTGTAAGTCGCAAAACCCTCTTTAGGGCAGAATTACGTTGTAGCTTCATACCACTGTCTGCATCGTACAGAGGCAGGTCCCTGTCACCCAAGATATAACACAGTTTGAGTGCAGACTATTTTCAATGTTAAGGTTTTCTCCTCCTGCCATGTCTCATTAGAAAATGATACAGATACAGCTTGTCCAAGTTTCAAGCTCGTAAAAGGATACTCAAGATTCAAATCTACATTGTGGGTTAAGTATCACTGCAGAGGATTCATCTTTCACTCCTAAATAAAATTGTGATGCTCGGTCTTGGGGTAGCATGCGAAGAGTAGACATTCTTTATGAATCAAGAGTAGATTATAAGTCTAAAGTAACAATCTATTTTTATGTTTCAAATCTGAAAGCAACCTGAGGGATTCCAAGTCCGGATTTGAACCTCAATTTTTCTGCATGAAGTAACCTTCAAAAATTTCAGTTCATAATCCAGTTTAAACATGTAGATGTAGTGCCGTTCTGTCTTCTCTCCTGTTTTTATTCCCACTCCTTTCCCCCATGGCCCCAAAAGGCAGCAATGTCAAGAGCCGGGCTGATGATGCATTAATATATGGGATGTGGCAGCTGCTTTGTCTATGAATCTATAGCTAAGCAAGAGGTACGCTTTTAGATACGCTTTAGCGTAGACATCTGAGTGTTACGGTCTTTCAACCTGCGCTTTTGCCATCTTTATGAAGCTGCTGCAGCTGATGACACGTTTGAAGATGGTTGAAAGAGGTTTGCGTGACACTTCCTTCAAACTGTCTGATCCTGTGTTTTCTGTTATCACTGTCTTGAGAAGTAGCTGGCTTACTGATTATGAAAGAGATGGAAGGAATGTAGGATTCAACCTTAGTATTTTTTTGTCACTGGCCTGCAGGATGAAGATGATGATAATCTGTGTGACAGCATGTTGGTTTGTATCAGGTGCAAACAGAAGTCACCTTTTATTTCCTTAAGCCTTGAAATTTATTTGAAAGGGAAGGGCAAAATGGGACTGTTGGAGAATGGCTGTTAAAATGTGTTGATTGGTGAACTTTTCTATAAATGGGATGTTAATGTAGTTGTCTGGTCTTCTGACCAGCAGCTCTGAGTCTGGGGCAGATTTGTGGCCATTTTGGGTAAGATGCTTAGCTTTCCATACCACAGAAGCCTGAACTGTGAAGACATGTTTGTGTAAACTTCTTCCCTCACTCTTTCCTAAAAATATTCTATGTCAGCTTTTATTATAGCTAAACAGAACTGTAATATTCTCAGAAAAGGACTCTGTCAGTTGGCTTTGTTAATATGTTGTGACGTAGGCTTATGGTATCTACTGTTTCAGAAGCAATGAGCGGAAGGGGGACTTCTGTTTCCTACAATTTACTTCTCTCCAAAATGTGGATTTCGTTGTTTCCCTGCCACTAACAACAGACATGATAAAGAGCTCATTGAACTTCAGGTGGAAAACCACAAATGAAGACTTTCCTATATCTTTGAAGAAAGTCTAGTGCATTATTTGAAATGAGTGGAAGTTGTTTTATGGCAAACCTACAGTCTAATTTGTGTCTAAAACTTAAAAGTTATCGTTTATTGTGTTTCTAAAACTGCTACATTGTGTTATCCCATACTGTTGTGAAGTTACTCTTTCTTGATGGTGGTGGTGTGGTATTGTCCAGATAGTAACGCTAAGTGTCCAGAATGCTGAAGTAAAAAAAAACCCCAAAACTGCAAGGTTTCATAAAAATTAAAACAATATGCATTTTCATATTTTAACTTAATTATCTTTCATTTATCTTTTCCAGGTTGCAGTAGTAAAACTGAAGAATGCAGATAAGGTTTTTGCCATGAAGATACTTAATAAGTGGGAGATGCTGAAGAGAGCTGAAGTAAGATTGCAAAAATATTTTCTATCATCCTGCTTCCTCTTACGCTGCTGTTGCTTCTCTTTCCACAAGACTTTGTGTGTAGAGGGATTGAGGAGGTGCCTCACTACTTACTGAGAATGTGAAGATTAATGTTAAAATAAGCTTAAAACAGTCCATCGGAAGGGTTAAAACGGCATGGAATCTTGACTTAGGTGGGGCTGGATGTTTAAGACATTATACCTTTTCTATAATTGCCCAGGAAATACAAGCAGTCTTTTAATGCATTTATTCCAGTTAGGAATGTAGTCTTTAGCAAGTACTTTCCATGGTGAAAGGTAATTACTGAGCTGTAACTCACCAAGCCTATTAGTTTATCAGTAGTTAGAACTTAGTCAGGGTCCAATTTGTAGATTGAAAAATCAGAAAGATAAAAAAGTTTCAAGTTAATCTGAGGGCATGCTTCATAAAAATGTCCATCTGCAAAAATTTTGATGCAAAGTTCCTCATTACAGCTTGAGTCCATTCTGTGTTCTGAAAAAGATGGAAAGCTCTTTCACCAGCCCTGCTTAGCCTTGGCTTCCTGCTTTCCTTATACAGCTCCACTCTGCATAGACTCCTCAGTACACTTCCCTGGATTGCTTTGGAAAGAAACTTCTAAAATGCAGACTACACCTAAAGACTTGTGTACTAATTTTAAAAAGAATATATAACTAACTCTTCAAATTCCTTTGAAATTCTTTATCCGTGCCTACCAAAAATAAACTACCTATTTAATAAATAGACTCATAAAATATAACTCAGTGTCTTACACATACAAAGTTGCTTTGGCCATTGGGTTTTCTTTTGTTTGGACAATGTGAGCACTATCTTGGTGTCTCTTCCAAATTGATCAAATTATCTCTACCCTCAGTTGTTATTTGAGACTCCCACCTTCCTACTCTCAGATTTCCTTGCTGTTCAGTTGCTTCCAAGTTTATTCTGATTTCTGCATTTATGTTTTAATTATACCTTGTTAGGAAATGAGATCAATGGGAAACCATCACACATTTAAAAAAACAATGGAGCCAGACAAATTAAAGCCAATTTCTGATGTGTGCACATCCTGTCTCTTTTAATGAAAATGTTATCACATTAAGAAGTATAAATGGCATGCAGATTGTGGTTAGATGTACACAGTGTGTTTCCTCTTTATCCAGAAATCATTCAGATACTGAGCAATCTGGCATTAGTCTTGATACAAAGAAGTATTTCTCTCCGAGACAGATGTCATTACTGCAGGTTTTATTATTTTAGGGAAAAAGAAAAGACCAGCAATAAAGTTCTACTCTATTTTTAAATGTACCCTTTTAAAGTTGGTTTAAAAGCTATTTCTTTCCATTAAAATACAGTTATAAATAGGTTTGAGAGATTTTTCTCTATGCAAGGTATTAAAAATACTCTTCCCATGGGTCCAGCTGAATTTCTGAAAGTTTGAACAGTTAGCCTAAAAAAAATTACAGCTATGTTTTTTCCATGTATTTGTAACCTGTGGGTATACAGTGGAAAGAGGACCATCTGGAGTGAAAATCCATTTACAAAGCATGACCTTCAACAACTGTAACCTGTCATTTTTAAACGGTGATGAGTGCATCTCACTTGTTACTGCTGCCAGGGAAAATGACCCCTTTTGGCTCTGTTATCCACTGAAATACACAGCAAAATCAGACAGTCCAAAAATGCAAGCCAAGCGTAGAGGTAGGTGTATACACAACTGGCAGAAACGAGTTGTTCATACATCCCTGTATCAACTCTGTGGGAAGTGAGAACCGTTTGTAAAAGTAGAAAGGGAGTGTGTACTGCAAGGCTAGTAAATGCCAGATTAAGGTTGATGACTATAAGCTCTGAGAGTAATTGTATGCAAAACTTTGTTATAATGAAATTATACAGGTTGCGAGGTCAGTGTTCTCTTTTGCATTCTAAAGAGCTGAAGTATTCCAAATAGTTGCCACTGTTGAAAACTCAGGGATGTGATGTAAAACTGGGGACATTGCTAATACCTGAAAATCATAGAATGGTTTGGGTTGGAAGGGACCTTAAAGATCATGGAGTTCCAACCCCCCTGCCCTGGGCAGGGACACCTCCCACCAGACCAGGTTGCTCAAAGCCCCGTCCAGCCTGGCCTTGAACACCTCCAGGGATGGGGCATCCCCTGGGCAACCAGTTCCAGTGTCTCACCACCCTCACGGCAAAGAATTTCTTCTTGAGATCTAATCTAAATCTCCCCTCTTCCAGTTTAAAACCATTCCCCCTCATCCTATGGCTCCATTCCCTGATCAAGAGTCCCTCCCCATCTGTCCTGTAGCCCCTTTATGTACTGGAAGGTGCTCTAAGGTCTACTTGGAGCCTTCTCTTCTCCAGGCTGAACAACCCGAAGTGTGTGATGGCTTGCAGTTACACTCCTATACCCGTTAACCTGAGTGTTGACAGCCACTCACAGTGACATGTGCGCCCTGGTGGTGCCAGAGGGGGCTCAGGAGCAATCAGGACAAATACTACGCGGCATGGAAGCAATCAGCACTTCCAGAAGGTGCTAACTCTGAGCTGTAAGGACGTGAGCACCAAATAGCCAGGCAGCCAGAATTCTTTGCTGGTTAAGGCCACAATAACAGTATAGATAAAACCAAAGCACTGAGTTGGCTGTCTTGGGGTAGAGAGTTGGATGAGATGACCTCTGGAGGCCTCTGGCAACAATTCAAGGAGACTGTGCCTAGGGAAGATAAAGTCTAATGTTGGAATAATAAAAGGCTTAAAAAAGGCTTGCTTAAAAAAACAAAAAAACAAAAAAAACAAAACCAACAAAACGATTTTTGACTACGTTACAGTAATTAAAATATTTTTTTTATTTCTTTACTTACTTTTGCCATGAATTAATTTGCCCGCGAACCATGTAGGCTCTTTGGCTGTTACGATCTCAGCTGTGATCTGCTGTGGTACTAGCTGTTGCTGTCAGCTCTAGGCGTACTGCCCAGAGGTGGGTGTCTAGAGCACTCAAGGAATGCATGGTCTTTTGTTAAATCGTGGCAAAAACAAGTGGAATTATATAAACTCTCTGTAGTAACTAATCCTGTGAATTGTGTCATGACAAGTAGAGAAACTGCGTGTCGTTTATCCTTGTGAAAACAAGAGTTCATAGTATCTCTCTCTGAAATATGTCAAGAGTTTACAAACAGGGAAGGAAAAAAATCAATCTGAAGTGCAGAGCAGCTTTTCTTCATTCTGAAGATCATCCTTTCTCCTTCTCCCACCCCAAAGTCCATTTTTCATTTAATACCGTTGAGGGATTTTTTTTTTTTACAATATGTTTTGTTATTTTCTCAAACTTCAGTGATTTATGTGCTACGATTAAAGTATACCATCTTTCTATTTTCTGGTCTGCATTATTCTTACTCACTATATTCTCCAACACAAGAATTGGTGCTTGGAGGAGGGAACTATTTTCTGTTTTGTTTTTACTGCATGAGTCTTGTGCATATAGCTCCATCTGAAATGATATTTTGCTTTTCATTCTTCAATCTCCAAATCTCGCAGCCAACAATAACCATGTCAGAGTTCTGGTATTTGCCTATTGTTTTTGGAAATGAAATTGGAAAATTAAAAAGGCTGGATTTTCCTTTAAATTTAGCTGTCTCCTAAGATGGAAGAGACAGAGCGTGGTTCAAATTGATGAAACATCTTTGCGAAGTAGCAGAGTGTGCTGGAAGAGATTATGCTCTGTGTTTTTCTCTAACTCTCCATCTGCCTACTAAGCAGAGCCCGTACAATTATTATTCTTTCCTCTACACTATCCTTTAGACATTTTTCTGAACAAAATTGTATGTGGCTTTGCTATTTGCTACCTTTTGCTTTCTCTGGATATTCACTTCAGAACTCAGTCCTTTCAGAACATTTAGCATATATCTTTGATGTAGTTTCTTTTTGGCTTCTCAACTGTTTGCTTGTTTTCCTCCGTCATTCTGCGAAGCTGCTTTTGTCTGAGGTATTTTATTCACTTCTTGGGCCACGTTGCAAAGCCTCCATGGAATTCTCTGCCTTGCTGCTTTCCCATTGTTTATTTTCTTCACATTTTATCTTCTATTGTTTCATATGAACCTGTGTTCTCCTCCTTCTCCTCTTAGGTGTTCCTTAGCATTTCTTGGCAATTCTTGTTACTCTCTGTTCCACTTGCTACGAAGGCACCTTTTGCTTTCTGTGTTTCTTCCCGGTATATCGAGGGGGCCTCCTCCTGGGTGTCTGATCAACAGCTTCTATCTGGCAAGAGCAATAGTCAATTCTGTCCTGCTTTTCCTGAGCAAAAAGTGTAGAGAAAACCCCAACTGGTTAATGATTATGAAATTAGGGCAACATAGAAGTTACTGGCAGCAACTTTCAAATGAAAAGAACCACCTTGCTTCTGTGAAAATTCAAGTGTAAAACATGAATGTAAACAAGATAAAATGATGAGCAGGATGAGGTAAAATAATGACAGAAGACTCCAAATTCTAGTTCTTTAACTCCTATTGTAGTTATAATTATTCAATGCCATTATGGACTGATTTCTTCAATATTACATTGCTATTGTGTCATTATTGATAATTGATTTCAATATCTACACATACAAAAAAAAAAGATTTTTGACTTGGGATTTTTAGACAATGGGAAGCAGCAGTGTGTTTCTCCCTTTGCATCATTTAATAATATAGAGAAATACAACTGTTTAAAGAAAACAGACTTTTCTGATACCTATTTTTTTCATAGATTTTGGCATGTTTGGAGAGTGTAGTAAATGACTTTTTAACTGAGGTGCAGTTTTGAATTTTTTTCCCCAAAATATGTTAAAACAGTCAACCTGTGAAATCTGTTTCTTTTATGTATTTTACTTAAAGGCTATAATTATTTTTTCTCCCTTTCAGACAGCCTGTTTTCGAGAAGAGAGAGATGTGTTAGTGAATGGAGATAACCAGTGGATCACAACGTTACATTATGCATTCCAGGATGAAAACTATTTAGTGAGTGTTGTTTTTATGTATATATGGATGGAAATGCGGATTCTTGGTTGTGATCTGAGACAGAAATATACTTTGTTTATTTGTTAATTTTGTGTTCTGGACTGTAGAGCCCATGTGAACGTCTGTGATTTTGTGCATTTTGTGATTGGTCTTTGCTTTTTTGAGGACTTAAACACACTGAGATGTCATAAATCAATAAAAAGTTATTTCAGCATGGAAGAACGCCACTAAATGTTCATAAATAAGAGTGGGAAGCTGCAACTGTAGATTAAAGTGTCTCTTGAATATTTAATGTTATTTGGTTTTCAAGTATTTGGAAAGACTTGCAAAATGAACCTAATACGAGGGAAAAAGAAATGTATTTGAAACTTGAATAGGCCTGTTGCTTGTGTGCATTTAGAAAGTATTTTTAAAGCTTTTGAAAAACAAAACAAAACTTTTTTTTTTTAAGGATGTGGATCTTTGACATTGAATGGGATGCTCTGCATTAAGTGAATCATGTATTTAAAAATATAATTGTTAAACTTAACTTTGATTCCTGTGCATGTGTTTAACTTCAAGGGCAGGACTTAATATTGTGAGTTACAGTAGAAGTGTTGGCATATTTGAGGAGTTGAGGGTTTCCTTGTCGTTAGGCTACTGTGGCGCTTTTGCAAAGCGAGAGGTGTGGAGTCCTGTGTTATAAGTGCCAAAATTCCTTTATTTTGCTATATCCAGTAACTGAGTTGTACTGCTTTTAAAAATGCTGAAGAATAACCGCAGAAAACCCATATCAGTTATGAAAATCTTAAGAGTTTTTTTTCAATATACTTTCAAAGCATTAAGTTAAGCTCTTGCAGATCTCTGTATA
>VXAK01028427.1:737776-891788 GCA_013399435.1 Arenaria interpres
TGTTTGGTGTTTTTTTTTTTCCCCTCTGCTTTTTTATCATTCCCACTCTACAGTACCTGGTTATGGATTACTATGTTGGAGGAGACCTGCTTACGTTGCTCAGCAAGTTTGAGGACAGACTACCCGAAGATATGGCTCGTTTTTATTTGGCTGAAATGGTGATAGCAATTGATTCTGTTCATCAGTTGCATTACGTTCACAGGTAAGTTATTGGAGCTCCAAGTTCCTGTTGGAATTACTTGATGGAGTGAGAATAATTCCTGTTAAAAGAGTTTAAGCTGGTAAAAAGTATTTGTCACAATAGTAAATAAAATAGAACTGACCTGCCGATACCTTGTGGTTATTGGCGACTGTTGCTGACCTTTTGCCATAGAGTCAGACACAGGAATGAGGAGATTTTATGACTATCTGAATGCATGTGATGAATCTTACACACGGGCATGTTTCAGAGTTAATGATCCGTAACTTATAAAAGCAAAACTGGAAACCTGTTTGTGAAATGTGACCAACTTTGAACAGGTTTGTTGAAGGGTCAGGTTATGTTTCCTAATTAATCTGTTCAACCTATACGGAAGTTGCCAACACACCATTGTGTGGTCTGCTTTGGATTTTTTCATTGTTTTCTTTTGGATTTAATGAAATTATCTTTAAAACAAAGTGATGGCATTTTGCTAAATAAGTGGAAGTACTGAAATTGTGGTACTTTACCTTGGTCTGTAAAAAAAATTATATATGCTGTTCAATGGAGAATATTGTTGTTTGTGTCTAACTTTTTGTGAGGCCATGATTGATTCTTCTCCAAAGCTGGCATCGTTTTTTTCTTTAATGTGTCATTCTCTGAAGAATTCCATGGCAGTTCTTATATGCAGAGCAAAAGTTTTCCTCATGAGGCAAAATTTTCAAATACGCTCAATAGACAAACTTTGCTCTGTCAGAAATAAGTAGGAAAACTCCAAATTGTTCAAGCTGAATAATTAAGTTGGCAGAATGAACGCTTTGGATATATGCATCTATCACCCTTAATCAGAATCAATACTGACCATTCCTTCTTTAACCCTCTCCACTTAACCTGCTTTGCTCCGGAAAAGTTTTGGGGCTCTTTTTGGTCCAAAAGGTGTATTGCAGTTGGTTTTGTTTTGTTTCCTTTGAGACTATGGCTTTTCATGAAAGAACTGTAGCTGAGAGTTCTTTAAGGTGGGGTGGTGCTAAGCTGCAAATTGCTCTCCTGGAATATTTTGAAGTCTGCTAGTTTTGTTGAAGAACTGTATCTACCTGCTGAAAAACTCTTTGTGATAATGCTTTCTGGAAGAGCCCGGGCAGAGTATTTTCCTTAGCAATTTTCTGGAATTTTGAAGAGTTTGTTTAGGACCTGATGTGAAAGGCTTTTGTATTCAGTATAATTTGGATCTAACTTTTAAAACGTGTTTGTGAGTAAACTGGTGAGATGCTATTTCCAGTTATCGATTGAATTGGCAGGTAGAATTGGCGTTCTGTCACTAATCCTGCTGTAATACAGTGCCAGTTCATAAGGGGATGTTTTGCAAAGCTGAAAGATGTAAAGAGCACTTGATTGTATGTTAAATGATCAGCCTTTGAAATGAGACCCGTTCCACTGTTAGTTTTATTAGGATGTTTACAACTGATAAAAGGGAAAAGGAAACACATCGTCTCAGTGCCACTAATGCTCTTTCCCTGGAAGTTTAACTGTGGTGGCCACGGCCTTCTTGGGATTATGTCCCACACAGCAAAGGACGTAGGAAAAGGAGGAGGAAAATACGACAAAAAGATGGCGTAATGGAACAGCTGTAGTTGGGATATTTCAGATGAATAGCCAATATGCATCACGATTTGATCTGAGTTGTAGCCAGTGAACTAGAAATCATGCTTTGGGCATGATTCGTTCGAGGGTTTTTTCGTACAATGAGATAGCAGATTGTTTTGTTTTGTTTCCTTTTAGTGCCCCAGTTCTTTCAGGATAGATTTTCAAATTAACCATACATAGTATTGTACTTTGATTTCTGTGAATGTTTTTGTACCTTTTAAAAAATTATATTTAAGTTTTTATTTTCAGTGTGTCCCTGCTCTTGCTCTTTTCTGTCATTAAGTTTTTGTTGTCAGTTAATTTTGTTTGGGAGTGACACTGATTGCAGTGGGGGTTCATTTGCAGACACTGCAGTGTCAAATGCAAGTCACTTTTCCTTCCTAAAGCACATTGGCCAAGGTTTTGAAGCATCAAATACAAGAAACTTCATCGTTTACTTAAATGAAATTGCTACAACTGTATTTCAGGTTTTGGAGTTCCGAATTTGAATGCCACTTCTGCACTAGCGTTGTGGGATTATGGGGTGAATTTTTAGTATGAAGAAGATAAGAATCTAGGTATTAGTAGAATTGTTCAGAGAAATTACGTGGTGTTTTCGAAGCTGTGTCCTGATACCTATTGAATTGAAGAGGGAGAAAAGTTGGTAGGTAAAAATGGTATCAGTACTACTGGTTTCAGGATGTTTGTTTTTTTTTTTAATTTATTTATTTTTATGCACTTTTTAGTTTAAATAAATATGTGGTATAATGTTTTTGAGATAACATCAATCAGAACATAAAACTTTGATCATTTTCATCTCTGATCAGTTAATTTCTGTGGACAAATGATGTGGTATTTCACCTGATAGTTAAATGATAGCGCAAAATGTTAATAAAATGGCAATTTCTTTCATGTATATCTTAGCTTTTGCTGTCATTATAAATGCCCAGGTGCAGGGCGTTACCAAATGATGTTGACAACTCCAAGAGCAGCTTTAGAAAGAAAACTTCATCTAAATTGTGTATATCTGCAGGTGTTCACAATGGGGAAGAAAGTCCTACGTGTAACTCTCACAAACGCATGACTTCCTTGGGAGTTCGTGTAAAGCTTATACCTACTCCTGCTACTTTAAATTACTGATTTGTACTAATAAAGTGATGCTTGCTTGTAGGCCAAGGTTATATATTGTCTTGTGCCAGTTTTCTGCAAACTGTAGTATCATACAGGGTAAGATTTTACGTTTATTAGGAATCAACATAAATTTGTGGGTTTTAGATTTATAGCACCTTTTCTTTGGTTAAAACCCAAAAACTTTTGGGTGAAAAAAGCCCTCTACATGCATTCATATTAATTTCAGTTTCGAGGTTGTGTTGTTACTTAATTCCTCATGGCATATGTTGAAAGCTTATCTTTGCATGCATTATCAAATACTCAGGTATGGACTGGAGTGAAACTTACCAGCTTAAGCCTGGTAGCTACACTTTATTTATGCATGTTGCCTTACCTCAAACATGTAAAAGCTGCTTTTCCCAAAACTGAGACTCATAAGTCCTCAGTTATTTTATTGACGGGCCAAGTTTCCTCTCTATTTTATGTAAGGTGGAAATAGTGGTGTAAAATGCTTGGGTTTGTCTTCCTAAAGTAGAAAAGACTTTAGAAGCTCTGGTTGCCACTGGCAGAAATTTCCCCTGAGGAATGCAGAAGATGCCTTCTGGGCACATACTAGTCCCAGGCACGGTGAGTGTGCCGCCTGCGGCATTGGGTGGCCCTGCAGTGTGGCTGCGCTGCTGCCGATGGTGCTGTCTTCTGAAGTAGCCCTTACTTCAGTAAAAGTGCATCTGAGTCTGTCTCTGTCCTAAATTTCATTTGGGATGTTCCAGCTTCTTGAATAGCACAGAATTATAAGTGTTAATGGGCTTAAGTTATTTTCATCTTGACTTTCTTTCCTCTGTTTCTTCTGTGCAGGGTTGCACAGTGACCCAGTCCAGCTAGAGACCGTTCAACATTTTGGCTCGTGATCCTCCAGACCACTGCAAAAATATTCATTTTAAATACTTTTCATATATTGGCACGCACCCACGTTAAACAGTCTTCTTTTTCTATTGAATGGTAAAACAACCCTCACTTACCTTCTTACAAAGAAAATATTTTGGAAGGATTATGAAACACCTATGTTAATTATTATTTTTGTTGGTTAAGTTTATGGGAGGACAGTTAAGACTAGAGGGCAAGCTCTCAAGTTACATCCATTTCAGATGTTGTCTTTCGCATGCGAAAAGATGGGCCTGGGAAGCATAAACACACCTACTTCCATAAGGTATGCGAGGTTACAGTTAGCTGGATCAGTGTCTTTATGGATTTCTAGTTGCTGCTGTCTTTTAGTCTGAAGGATTTTAGCATTCTATACCACCAGATGTGTTTCCCCGCCCCCCTCCTCCTCTTTCCGTTTTCTTTATCAACTTCTGAAATTAAGTTGGGCTTCACTGGAACATTTAAGTTCTTAAAATGTAGAGCGGACAAATTCTCTGTGGAAGTGACATCCTTTCTGAGAAATACTGAACATGAGGGAATAAATCCATTAGAGGGATAAAAGAACTGTCTATTGCTTATCAAGCCATGCCTCTTCTTTGCTTTTAACAAGAAGGTACTATTTGTCCTCAGTAAAAATCATCTTAGGGACATCCCTGAAATATTTACTGTAGTTTGCAGGCAGCTGAAATCTGGGATTCTTTGTAGGATGTATTTCACTTTCAACTACAAGTTTCAGTGCCAGCATATCCATTTTTGACTTGCTGAATAAGTGGTTTTCTGTTTTCTGGGTGTATCCCGTCTTTCCTGATCATTAATTTGCTTAAGTGGAAAATTTGGGGGTGGAAGACACATCGAGGGAGTTAGCTTCATTGCGCGGTACGTCTGAGTTGAGTTGGCACAGGGATGAGCCAAGTGCTCTGGCCTTTGGTAAAGTGAACCGTAATTGTGGGTTTGAAAGAAAGCAACAACATATTTTAAGTGTTTACCAAAGTTTGCAACAGACATAATGTCGAACAGGCAGATGAAGATGGCCTTACAAAGTGCTGAGAGTGAAGGAAACGGGGCTAGAAAAATAAGGAAAAAATAACATGAGATTATTTTGATAGTCTACTGAAAATGTATTGCTTTGAAATACTGCATGGTTTAGTTTTACATGGAAAACTGCAGGACAGAAAGTTATTTTAGTGAGTATTTGGTAATCTTGCGCTTCCTTACAAGGTATTCCTTTACAGAGGTAGGAGAGATCCGTGAGTCCAGGCTCTGGGCTTCCTCTCCATTTTTCCACTGAGGAAGGGCTGCGAAGAAAGGTTATCTTTACAGGCTCTGGGCTTTCATTTTGCCCTGTGACCTTATATGCTATAAATGTGGCAACTGCTCCCGGAGTTATCCCCTCAGGGTGGCATTTGATTTGCAGCAAAGACCGGAGGAGGTTAATGATATTTGCCTAGAATTTGTTGGTAGGATTTCCAAAGAAGCCTGTGATGAGCTAGAAGTATTTTGAAATAAAAGACCCGTGTGTGCTTGGAGTGCCAAGGGCTCGTGGATCAGAACATAGAAGACAAATGTGTTTTTGTGGTATTGTGTCTACTAGTAAGAGTATTCATTGAAGTGAAAGCTGTGTAATGGGTGCCTGAGGTTGCACAGACATATATTCTGTATTATTCGAGCAGAAGAAATTTAGAACCTGACTCCAGTGCCTTAAGCGATAGTATCCCTGAGTAGTCCTTTCAGTAGAGGTGCTTTTGCAAATGTACCCTTAGGCCTTTTCTTTGCTTATTGTTCCTCTCTCCCCAAGACCCGAGCTCCAAACATCACTCCTGCTCTGCTGAACAAAGGTTTGCGGTGCTCTGTGGTGAACTGAGTGAGGACAGTGCTCCAAGTCAGAAGTAACTTTACATTTTAATTAACCTGGGTCAATTCTCCAATCTGTGATGGAGGAGAATAGGAGGAAATGGCTTTAAGTTGGTCTTTCCGATAAAATCAATGGTCATCCGTGTTGTGCCCGTTCTTTTTCCCCCTACATCCACTGAGTGGTACTTGAGCTATCTGGTTATTTGTAGAATCATAGAATGGTTTGGGTTCGAAGGAAATTAAAGATCATCCAGTTCCAACCCCCCTGCCCTGGGCAGGGACACCTCCCACCAGACCAGGTTGCTCAAAGCCCCATCCAGCCTGGCCTTGAACACCTCCAGGGATGGGGCAGCCACAGCTTCTCTGGGCAACCTCCTTCCGGTGTCTCACCACCCTCATAGTGAAAAATTTCTTCCTAATATTTAATCTATATCTCCCCTCTTTCAGTTTTAAACCATTAGGGCTCATCCTATGGCTCCACTCCCTGGTCAAGATTCCCTCCCCATCTTCCTGTAGCCCCGTTAGGGACTGGTGGGGGCTCTAAGGTCTCCCCAGAGCCTTCCTTTCTCCAGGCTGAACAGCCTCAACTCTCTCAGCCTGTCTTCATAGCAGAGGTATTCCAGTCCTCTGATGATCTCAACTCTATGATTTTAAAGAAAAAGGGACACAAGAAGCTGCTGGAGCTGGGGTACATTAAATTTTGTTAGCCATAAAACTCTCAGAAAATAAAACCTTTACCTTTTATGTCTGATGCTGGTTTCCTAAAGAAGGGAATTCTTGATTATTGTCAGTTGAGGAACGCCAGCAAGACAAGGAATGCACACCTCTGTTCTTTCTGGTGAGTCCCCACCAATCCTTTAGCTAGAACAATTCTACCTTTATAAGAAAGAAGACTCATAGGGAAAGGAGAAATGTGTAGATGAAGGCTTTTTTCTTCCTTGTGTAGATTGGTATGTTTTCTGGGTGCAGTTCCTTGAAAGGCAGTGCTCACAGGATGGGAGTGCTGTCAGATGGTACGTAATCCTGTTTAGGTATGAACTGGATGTGGTTGTCATAAAATTGAAGTATGTAAACCCTCCTGAAAGTGAAAACAAGAGAGACAGACAAGAAATAAAGTCTGACTGAAAAGGATCCTTTTTAACCTTGCACCTTAATGGGAGAATTCTTAATCCCAAAAGTCTTATATAAAATAACCCGGTCTTGTCTTCCAAGTAATAGTGTTTATAGCGAGGCTCAGTGGATGCTAAATGGGATAGAACTTTCCAGGAGATACTGCTGCCTCCAGCGTGAAGATTCATGTCACTTCTGTGTTGTTTTCAGGAAAGAAAGTCCACATTAGAACTGTCACAGATACGAGATCTGTTTAAGTATCTTAGGAAGTTGGAGGTGTTTTCAAAATTATTTTCAAAACTTCTTTTGAAGACAAAACATCCCGATTTATAAGCTGTTTTTATATGAGTTAAGCTATAATTTTGCATTCATTCTTTTCTGATTATTTCAGACCTGGAGATATTTTCTCCTACTACTTTCTTTGATATCCAAAATCAACAGCAGGAAAGTAGGACAAAAACATTTTCCTTCCTTCTGAATTTTTAGTCCTAGTGACTGTGATTCTGAGGGTGTAATTAGCTCATTGTTTGGTGGTGCGGGAAAGAGTTGGTAATTAACACTTCCAGTGATTTTTCTCCATGTATATACAGCTCTGAACGGTGGAGGCAGAAATGAGGATGGCAGTTGTGTGATGGGAGTCTTCATTATTTTCAAGTTTTTTCTTATATTAGGAGATAAACTGCTTCATGCTTTGTCTTCAGCAGGCTTTCCATTTGATTATCTTTTTGTGAACACAGTATTTCATAGCTACGTCCTTTCAGTGTCTCTTTTCATTTCCATTTATTAATACCTTGTGTGCTCCTCAAGGTTCCCCTTAGAACACCTTTATTTAATTTACGATTATGGGCCCTTTGCTTCTTTCTTTTTATTTAAAATACAATTGGATTTATGTTGTTAGATTAGACAGATTAGAAGCTGCACAGGAAAAATTCATTATCATCTCCTGAATTTGAGTGTTGTATAGATTTGTCATTGCATAAATTAGCAATAATAACTTCACTTTATCATTTGATATTCCTGCAGTGTTAGTATAAAACTGTAACATCAAGATGCTTGAACTCCTTATAAGAAGTGTTTTAAACCGTTGTCTTTTACCTGATTTCTTGCTTGCTCTAGCATTCTCCTCAGTGAATATTTGATGGATTTGGGGTGAGAATGTCCTCACTGCCTGAACTGCCAGATCTGACAAGTAGAAATTTGGGGCTTGAATTTCTGAATTAAATTGCTGTTGCCCCAACCACTAAATGTAATAATTCCTCTTCTTCTGAGTAAATTAAGGTATCCTTGCAAGATATCTTAATTACAATAAATTATCAATGCAAGAATCTCATCTGCATTGAAGCTGTTCTATAGTTAAAAGCGTTTCCCTCTTACATTTCCAGAAGAGCTGCTGTTAGAAGAGCCTGCCCCCATGTTCCTTTTTAATAACAGCAAAATATTACTAGATTTTTAACTTCTTACATGAGGAAAAAAATAGGTCACTTAACATCCAGCAAATTAGAATACTGCTTACAAAGCAGATGCTTGCATAAGGTCATGCTCGGTTCAGTTATGGAAGGTTTCGTGGTTGGGGTCAGGGAAGCAAGACCTTGTGCAGCTTTATCTGAAAAGTTGTATTAAAATCTTTATTGACTCAGGTGCTGTGATGTTTATGCGGTTCAGTTTTTCTTTATTAGCTACTGGGGGGCAGCCTTTAGCATTTCCTCCTGCAGGAGGAAGCAGTGATATTACTACCACTGTAACTCGGTAATTTTTAATCGGATACGGTGTGTAAAATCCAGGAAGATACTGGCTAGAAGAGACAGAAATAAAAAAAGGAGTGGGGGGGGTTAAGTCTGATCTGCAGAATGGTAGCGAAGTTGTGTCTTTGTTGTACGGGAAATTGAACTTGCAGCACAGAAAGGAATTTACTTTTACGCAGGTACAGCTCTCTTAGGATTCTGCTATAGGTTTACGGGCTGAAAATTCAGGCCTGAAGTTCCTACGTGAGGTATTAAAAAAAATTATGAATTAGTTTTATTTTAAAGCAAGCAATGTGCCTTATGTTAAAAGAAGAAAGTGAACTACATATGCAACTTGCATGCAAAGACATTTTCAGTCGCCCTGTCTTTTATTCCTAATAAGTGTCATTTTATCGTGTTTGAGCAAAAAGTGCACTTTTTGGTGTTATTTTTAAAGGTCTGACATGTTTTTCTGCCAAAAAAGCAGGTACTGGGATGTGGGGATGCGTTTAGACCAAATGTATTTGTTCCTTGGTAGTCTCTGGGTACAGTTCCTTCCTTGATCTGTTGCCTTCAAGAGTTTTAGGCAGATGTTGCAGTGTTTATTATACCTAAATCCTGCTTGTCAATATGTTTTGTTTATTTGTTTTCTAAAAACACATGTGTTTTGCTTTCATTATCAAACTAATTATGTCTTATGTCTGTTGTTACGTGGCAGAGGAGTAGAGCTGTAGCTATATGTTTCAGGCTTGGTGTGGCTTATTCCTGCACGTTTCCTTGGCTTTTGGTCAGAATAAAGATTGTCTTACAATGTGTTCTACCCAAACACATTCTGAATGGTTTCTGTGATCATACATTTTTATTAATTTTTTTTATTCATTTTTATTTATGGTACACGCAGGGATACATTTTTATTCTTCTTAATTTCTCTTTTGTAAAAATAATATATATATTGTTTTCATATTCCTTCCATCAAATTGTTATCTTTTTCCTGTGATTTAAACATGACAGGGGCTTATCTATTAAATCGAGCTATTGTTTTTCTGAAGAGTTGCTTAAAAAATATAAAGTATTCCTGTACAAAAGTGTAGTTTTGATCTCTAGTGCAGTGACCTTCTAGAAAAAACAAATTGGTTTTTGCATATAAATATATTGGTATGTTGTGTTTATACAAGCACACTTCACTTTTAATGTGCTTACTTGTGTATATGCTGCAGTATTTTTGCTTAGCAAAAGATAAATAGTTGCCAGAACGATGTCTGCGGTGACTAATCTGGTGCCCAAAAGTCTTTGAGGCGTATGGGAGTTTTACACACTCTGTCTGGGAATATGAAGATAACTAATCATATCCTCATTTGATGTATGAAGAAAATGGAGTACGGGTATAATGAAAAATAAAAACAATGTATAATTTCATATGGTGGACATATTTTCTTTCTTATAGCAGAACAGTAAAGCTACAGTGTTTCAGACCAACTTAATTTTATCTCTGACTGGGTAGATGTATTAACAGCCAAATTACAGCTAAGACTAAGTGGAACATTTAGATTATGAATACTTCCAAAAAAGCTAGTAGGTTTTGGGACTGCAATAAATGAGGCAAGATAAGAAAATCTATATGTGCTGTATTTCAAAGACTGGTTTTGATCATGGGAAAGTGTTGGAAAATAGAAGAACTGGAAAAGATAATGTTTCTTTCTTTAAGTGAGAGTCTCACTCTAACCAGTTTAGTAGTGATGAAAAAGAGCTAAATTTCTGTAGCACAACGACTACTACATTTTGATATGTTTCGTACTCTTGGAGCTCCAGTTAGGTTTTGGCACATTTGACAGCCTGATTGAAGTTTTTTTGTGTAGAAGTTAAAATTTTAGGGATTTATGTACAGATCACAGTTTTTGAAGTTTTTCATGCCAGTTTTGAGTATTGTCATTCCTAAAGTTGTCGTTCACTCTTAAAGTTATCAGACAACTTTAAACTTTCTTAAACTTCAATGATGAGCGTTGTAAATAATATTCCAGATGACGTTTTAGAAAAAAAACCAAAACGTGTTATAGCTGCAGTATTTTACTTTCTCTGCTAGGATATTTTTCCCAGTGAGACCAAGAGTGATGGTTCCATCCCACTGAAAGGGTAGAGGTATGATATAATTATTTGGTATACCCATTCCTTCTCTGTCATTTACAGTTGATAAGGGCTTAGTGTACGGGTGAAGTATCTGATGTTACTGTCAATAGGCAGGTATTTACATTTTACACTGCTAAATTTAACTTGATTTCTGTTATAGTCCTCAGTGTAGCCATTTCTGCATGTTGGATATTCCAGACTTCCCTGCTGTTACTGCTGCTTTCCAGCTTTGTGATAGCTACAGATTTTATTAGTGTGCATTTATTTTTGTGCCAAGGTTATTAACTAAAATGTTAAATCAGTTTCAAACCTGACCCTGAAGGATTCCCATAATAATTTTCCTCCAATTTTATTTTCTTCTTCACAGTACCTACCCATTGTCATCTCTACTTTAGCAAGTTCCTCACTAATATGATTATTAGTCCTGATATTTGTTCTTTCGGTGGTGCTATTACTCACATGGAAAAAAAAAAAAATCGTTTAAAACATCTTTGTATGTGATTCTGTGTCAGTTCATAATGTTGTGACAAAAATTCCCCGATCCTGATGACTTAGCATGCAAAGGAATTCAGATTTTGCTATCAGTGTTTGCATGGTCTAAAATGGTGTTCATCATAATAGTTCTAAATATTATGCATTATGTTTGAGGAAGTGAAAGTTGCATAATATTACAATAGTCTGCATATTTTCTGCCCAATTAATTGCAATAGCTCCAAATAACATTCTCTTGCTATTCACTTGCATCTCAAAGCTGGTTTTCCTTTTTAAGGACATAAAATCCCCAAAGGTATAGGAAATGCAGTAGCAAAAGCATGGTTTACAGTGATGGCTTTTGTCCACTGCAGCCAAAAAAGAAACTATTGTCAAGTTGCGACTTTTGCATAAACATTTATTCAATCTTTGCTTACATTGTTGCTTTAAACCATAGTTCCTGGAAAATACTTGCCTGAGATTCTGTGTTACTAATGTTACCGTTGCTTTTGACAGTCAGATGTTTAGCAGAGTTGTGAATGCTGAAATGTAAAACACTGTGATTCTCATTTGGATATCGTAAGTGGGATTAATTTGTTGCTTATCAAAAAATCAGAGGGGTTCTGAGGATATCATTGGCAAGAGATGCAGCATTTGTGAATTGTAGTATCTGACTTCAAACTAGACCTTTGCATCATTTTGCGCAGATTTAATTCCAATTAAGGAGAATTGATTTGTAATAAACAGTGATGTCTGACCTTTGCATGCCTAAGATAAATTAAAAAAAAAAAAGTATGTGTCATCAACAGTTGTGCTGTCTCCTTTAGAAACACAAACAAAGAAGCTGCTCAGCACAATTTCCCTGGGGAGATAAAAGTCCTGATGTCTCGTTTTGCTTGTTCTGTCATTTTTCTGCTTTTTCTATGAATATACCAAGACCTAAAATTTCTGTCCCATAATTTTTAAAGAAGTTAGTAACTTCTATACTGTGCCATTATCCCCTTGAATGCAAACCGGCTTGCTGGTTTCCCTACTTACCTTTTAAATGTGTTGCCATAACCTTTCTGTGTTGGTGCCTGCCAAAGCTGCCTGTCTGAATGTATTTATTCACGTCTGTCTTCCAGTTCACACTGAATGTGCGTATCTTACAGCATCTTGATGAAACAAACATGAAACCTCTGACACGCTGAAACATTTTGGAGAATATAATGGAAAAAACCTGGATTTTCACTCTGTGTATCTTCCTGTTGTGGGTACTGATTTGTGTGGGTTGGAAGACGTTGTATAATGTTTTGACTGTGCTGGTGCGATTCGGATCAATAAGCATTTCACAGACCTGTTGTGGCTCCGTTATTACTTCCCAGTTCCCTGGTACCAGATCAGTGCAACTTAACGTGTATATAATATTATTAGCAGCATCAAAAATCTTCTAATCCCTCTGTGCTAGAGAGATTGATGAAATAATGGAGTTGTTCTGAAAAATTTGGAAATTCCTGCTGCCGCATGAAAATAGAGAGTGTCTTGAACTGGGATGAAGGTGTTTCTGGTCTCCAGCTAGAAATTTTGACACAGTCTTCATTTAGTTCTTGGGTTCTGTCGTGATTGAAGTTCTGTCTAACTGGTCTGCTTGAACCCAGCGCAGCAGTTGCTGAAGATCAGATGCACATTTAAGGTAAAAATGCAGCTGGTGTGTGAAATAGTTGAGATAACACAAGCTTGTGTGCGATACATACTGAAGGCTTCGGCTTCATTTGTATTTAATGGTAATGAGAATTCTTGGCTGGAAGTTCCTGGTGGTGTGATACTAGTTTATCCAACATTCAAATAGCATCAGTAATAATCTTATTGAGATTTGTAATTACATTTGCATAATATATTAAGCGGAAGGACTCTGAATATCTTATCTGCTCTGTGCTATTTCACAGGAGGTCAGAGCTGGTCCTTTCAATGAGCTTTATTAGGGAGCTTGAAAGCTGACCGCAGACAGATAACAGGAACTGGAAAACTGGGTCTAGCTAAGAGGAAAAACATGATTCACTCAACCAGAATTCAACTAGTAAATCCTTGTTATTGTACCTAAATAACTGATCTCCTCCCAGTATTGCATACTTTATAAAAGTGTCAATAATTGATGGTTGTCTTTTATTATTATAATTTTTTTAGGGTCTTGCAACAAAGTCTTTGAAATACTACCACAACTGAAATGTAGGAAATAAAAGCCACAAAATTCTCCAAATGTGTCTAGCAAGATGCATGTGGCTTATTTTATAGAAGTATGTCTTGAAGCAGAGAGCTGTCTTGCCTGCTCTGGTCTTGCAGGCCACCTCATTCATCTGGTGCCAGAGCAGAGGGTTTCATGTCAGTACAGTGTTTGAGTTGAATTTAACCTCAGTAGATGCAATTTTCAGGAGAGTGGCAGAGGCGTTTTTTGTCATCTTCTAGTCTGGTTAGTCCTTTTGAACTGTGATTTTATATCGATGAGTATTTGTTTATGACATTTAAATCTCAGTGCTGGGTTTTTGTTTTATTTGCTGTAAGTCAGGCAGTACTTTCCCACTATTACATCCCTTGTCTACTCCTCAGCTCCAGATCCATTAGAAGAAAGAAGGTACTTTATATAGACATTTTAAGTGAGCAATGTTTTTATTTGTTAAGGGAATAGGTCTTGTGCTTTTAATCTGTAAACAGAAATAGTGTTAGGCATGTAGATAACTTTGCTTTCTTCTGTTTTCTCAGAATACTTTGGTGATGGTGTTGATAATGTCAAGAACTGTGGAAAAACTTTTTCCATGTTTTGAAATGAATATTGGTTGTATGGCTGGTGGTGAGTTCAGAAAAGCCTCTCCTGGCTGGAGCTGAGGCAGAGGCACCAATTAGGAACGATCTTTGACTCCACACTTCACATGAGGACAGGATGTTTAATTTGAAATGAGTTAAAATTTTTACTTTGTTTTTTACTCAGACTTTTGCTGGAGCAGATCAGGTGTAACACGGTCCAAGGATAGTTTTTTATTAACTCTGCTTATGTATTGTGTTAATAAATCATTTCTAGGTGTAACTGGTCTATTTGTTAAAGTTCTGAACTGCTCTTTCCTGCTCTAAAGACTTTGCTTTTCAATTTGGTGTCAGTGAGAGGAAAGCAATGCTTGACTCTCAGCCAGACAATTATGATAAATAAAGACATGAATCAAGTCACCTAAGTTCAAATGTCAATCAACTCTATAAAAACAAGTGTCAAAACTAGCTAAAACTGCGCATCTTGTGAGTTCTGAAATGCACCTTCTGTAATGTTTCATAGTCAAGGATTTACTCTCATTTTGTTGACCATTAGATGCAGAGTAGACAACTAATTCTACTTAAACGGGGAAGCAACAATGAGATTAACCATAGGTTAAGTGACTGAAAATAGCAACTTTGATCCTCCAAGTGACCAGCTATTTAAATGGAGGAGGATACTTGGCAGAAAACAAGCAGGGGACTGAGGAAAACAAGAAGGGGAGGAATACATGCTTGTTTTTTATGTGTTTTCTTGTACTGTTGAGTATTCCTAAATATTTGGTTGTTCAGTGATGGAATTCTCCCACTGTTTTTTAAACACGTGAGTTCAACCCCAGCTTTCCTTTATTAGTTGCAGTTCTTTATTTGTCTTTAATTCAAGACTTATAATTTAGGCATAGCAAATCAATCATGTCTTAGTCTCTAATAAAAAAAAAAAATAGCAGCACTAGGAGGTACGTAGTTTCCTATTGTAAGTTTTCTTATTGTAACTTTTCATTATGAATTCTGTTGTATTCTGCCATATGATGTACAAATGACAAAGGTTCCCCATGGGTGTTTCTGCAAAATGGATACAACCCGCCTCTTGCCACCTTCCCCTCCAGCTCTCTGCACAGGGTGCTGCTGCTCAGCATTTTAAAGACTTGAAAATTCTCTGACAAGCTCCTTCCTTCTGCAGTTAATGACTTTTGTATGAACACTGAATGTGAAAAAGCACCATAGGAAAAAAATATTAATAAAAGTGACTGTTGCTGAAATACCCATCAGGCTAGGAATTTGAAGCACACCCTCACGTGGGCCACATTTTCCTCTTCACTGTTTTCTGCCCTTTCTGTTCTGTTTCCATAAGTGTTTGTGCTGGGCAGCAGAGAAGGGTCAAGGAGTTGGTCTTTCTGAGCAGAAAAAATCCCCACACTGTATCCCATCTTGCTTGGTTTCCCACGGTCAGATGGCGGATTGTAGCCTCAGTCTCTTATAAAAGTCTCACCCAAATCCTTCGCAGCCTAAAAAGTAGACAGGGTAGAAGAACCTCTGAGTATAAGGAGTCAAAATAAAGATCCAAAACCTCATTCTATTGGCCAGAAATCTGTTACTTTGAATCTAATCTTGTTGTCAGAAAGGAAAGTGCTTACTGTCTCAAAATAGCAGTATAAGAGGAAAAAAAAATTCTTTCAGGAAGTACTAAAACTGTTTTTCAGATGGGCACGGGGGACTTGCAGGGAGCTGCCTTTTCCTACCTTGCCATCCCCCTGGACAGAGTCAGAAAAAAACCCGTACTTTTTTCACATTGAATTAGCGTAACACAACTGAAAAGCTAATACCAAATAATAATGTAAAATATATCTTGTTTTACTTGTCGGGGTAGGACTTCTGGCTCCAAAGATTCTTTACCACCTTTTCTTGTACTCAGGTGTGGGGAAGACCAATGGCCCAGGTGCGGCTGCCGCAGTGCGGTGCATTCGATGTTTCAGTTGAATAATAACAATTATTTTGGAGTTCTGAGTGATATAGTAAAGAAAAATACTACATAATGACAGAGGTAGGAGGATTTGTAGGTTTCTTCATTTGTGTTTTCCTTGTGGATTGATGTCCCCCTTCTGCTCCTTCCACTGGTGGGCTCTTCCGCCCCATGGGCTGTTCTGCCTGGGGAGGACTTTGTTGAGAATTTTATGGGAGGGTCTGGATACAATTCCTCAACTGGCTGTGGAACAGCACATGGGAAACGATACTGCCTTATAGCCCCTTCCAGTACCTAAATGGGCCACAGGAGAGATGGGGAGGGACTCTTGATCAGGGAGGGGAGTGATAGGACCGAGGGGGAATGGTTTTAAACTGAAAGAAGGAAGCTTCAGATTAGATACTAGGAAGAAATTCTTTCCTGTGAGGGTGGTGAGGCACTGGAACAGGTTGCCCAGAGAAGCTGTGGCTGCCCCATCCCTGGAGGTGTTCAAGGCCAGGCTGGATGGGGCTTTGAGCAACTTGGTCTAGTAGGGAGGTGTCCCTGCCCAGGGCAGGGGCTTGGAACTCAACGGTCTTTAAGATCCCTTCTAACCCAAACCATTCTATGATTCTGTGGTTGTCCTCTGCTGCTTCTCTCTTTTCAGTACAAAGCCTTGCAAGTGTACACTGCTGTAAGGTACTTGTTCTTTTTCTTGCTGCCTCCAGCAAGGCTTTGATTCAGCCTGTATCAGCATCAGGCAGGTTGAACTGGCAGTTCTTCATGTGGTTGACATGGAATTAAATGTTTCCAGTGAAATACGGTTTTTCTTCCTTCTCTTGCACACATACATAGATGTGCTTTCACACATGCTCTTACTCTCTTTCTCTGTACTAAAAAATCAGTCACTTTGCATTTCTTGTAGTTATTGGCAGTATCTTCTGCTGTATTTTTTTTTTTTTAGCAACTTGTGAATAGAATTCTTTCAATGCAGTTATTAATTAATGCATTTAATTTTTTTCAAATAACCAAAAGGTAATGAATACAATGCCACATTTTCAATACAGTAAAGAACATGATCAGGCTGAGGGGAAGCAAGAGAGATTATCCTAAATTTAGTTTGATTATTTCAAGAGTAGTATGTTCTTTGCTCTCCGCCGTTCTACTTTTTACCTACTCACTGGGAAGGGATCTTCTTTCCTATTAGCATTTAACCTATATACTGTTAATTTAGGGCACAGTTAAGTAGAAGACATATTTGGAAAAGCTGTGCTTTTGCCTGTTGTTCTTCAGTAGCCCCCCTCTCCGCCCCGCCCCCTTTTTTTGGTGTGTGTAGATATTTGTAACAATGCCTTCCATTAAAAAGGAGGACTCACAAGTATCTGTGTAACTGCTGAGTAAACCTTTATTGGGTGAAGGAAGAAGAAAGCAAAGGATCTGTGCAGCACATTAAAAGGGTTGTATATAGTAGTGTGGTTTTCTGAAGCATTCTTCTTCCTGCTGGGCAGGAAGGTCTTTCAAAAAATATGTGAAATCTAAAGCCATACTAGCCTGGGGGAAAAACAGTAAAACATATAGGATATAACAGTGCTTCTTCACATGCTTGCAGCAGCTATGACAAGTATTCGATGTAGATATTTGTTCTCTTGGGATGACATTGGTTTTCTTCTCATTGTAAACCATTATTTTAGCCTCCAGGGTTTACTTTGCAGCCTTTGCATCTTATCTTTGTTCTGTTTCCCACATAACTGAGGAACAAGAAACAATCTATTTAAATTTTTGTAATGTGCTCTCTATTCCTTTATGTTTTACGTGTCTTTAAAGTATGTTCTACATTCTTCTGTGTATTCCTCCTCCCTGCCCCCCCTCCTTTAATATATTTTTATAGCTTCATGGTGATTTTTATTGCTGATTGAGTACACGGATGGGAGAGGAATAAGATCAACCTCATATTAAGACTGTATATCCTTCCTTTGGCAAAATGAAAAGTGTCCAGTGATCTCAGAACTCATTTCTGTACAGACCTTCCTTCCCCTCGCCTGCCGTAATTCTCGGTGTATTTATACCTGTGTATTTATTCCTAGCGGAAAGTAGAAAAGGATAGGGAAGAGGTGCTGTGGGATGCAGGACGGATGCGGGGTAGTTTGCGTCATCAGTCCCAGAAGTTTTCTAGTGATTTGCAACCAGCAGCTTACTTGAGCTCAGGGCACTGATAAATATCCCTGATAATTAAAAAACATGTGTATGTATCTTACACAGTTACATGTGCAAACACATACATAGGAATATATAATATTACTTGTTAAATTGTCCAGACAGCTTCCAAGTGAACATTCTGCTGTGAATCGCTGTCTTAGTATCAGTGCATTTAAAAGAAGTGCATATGAAAAATGTTTTTTTGACCGCCATCATCAAAACCAATCAAGTTCTGTGTTTATGTTGTCTAATTTAGTCTCAGAATTGAATAATGCAATCAGCTGTTTCGGAGGCTGTGCATGGTTGTACTGAAGTGCAGAGAGCAGAGATGGCATATCCAAAATGAGAATCAAAAGGAGAGAAAGCATTTATCTGCCTAGAAATATGTGTTAAGGTTTTCTAGTGTAGGTAGTAATTTACAGTCCAACAGCTGGGCATATTCTGGATTCCTCTTTAGCCTCTTCTTTCAGGATTTCTTTGACAGATGGCACTCACAGATGGACATAACATTCTTAAGGAGCTTACTCTTTCTACTCCTTTACCCGCCAGTAACTCATGATACTATTAGAAATCTAAAAGCTTTGACATGAATTAGCCTTACTTAGCAGACTTTAATTTTTTAATCTTTAGAATATGCTACAGGGTAGTGGTTGTGGGGTTCTTAATCTGTTTACTTAAGTTCTTAGAAGCCAAAATGGAATTCCAATAAAGTTGACATGGCAAATATAGAGTCTTTTTTTTTTTTTTTAATTGTTATGATAATATTTCTATTCCTGTCTTTTGGAGCAAAAGTGTAGAATGATACAAAAGAGTACAGTTCAGCAACCCAGGAATAGTTCTGTCAACTGAAGTTCATGGAGTTCAAACAAGCTGCTTGGTATTCCCTTGTAATTACATTGAAATCTTAAGTGAATAAACCTGATATTTAAAATTGCCTGGTCAATGACGCTTGTTTCTACCACCATCAGCTTAAACTAGTTTGGTTTTTTAGTAAGTATTTTAAAGTATCATCTAATAGACTGCTGCAGAAAAGAGCAAACTGTGTTCAAGATATTTGAATAGACTTCTATGGCAGTTATTTGTCTGCCACTTTTCTTAGTGTTGTTTCTCGCGATTCTTGCAACTTTGGGCTTGAACCCGAAGGCTGTTATTCTCCACGTGTCGACTCCAATAGCTTTTTTTCTCTGATGAATGTTGCTGGTGTGGAGTTTCTGGTGAGGAATGTGAAACTAGAAGCAGAATGATCAGCTCCAAAAAAAGCATTGTGACAGCTGGGCAGGTTAGAGGCGAGGATAGCGAGTGCCCTCAGCCAGGTCCTCCCCTGCCTGTATTCATAGCTTATTAGAAATCTAGAGAACACCAGATGGAGGTAGAGAAATGAAATCAGGTTGGTTGTTTTTTTTCAAAATGCTGTGTAAGTTAAAGGTTCCCAGCTCTTCCTTCACCAATAGTACATGGCCCACCACAGCAAAACTTCTGGTTCACGGTCTGTTTTCAACTGTTCTGTTTCTCCAGGGCTCCTCTGGTGTAGGCTGCGTGCTAGGTGAGTAGCCCACTCCCTGCCATCACTTTTTTTCCCAGAGGCTCCTTCATTACAAGTTATTGTTGTGTTTTCAGTGTAGATGCAGTTGGTTAGTCACGTAAAGGTGTAATTTCAACATGTATTTTGAACCCTCCTACCTGCAAGTTAGTTGGGTTCCGAAGAACCATCAATAAGCAAACAGTCCTGACATAAATCCTTTTCTTTTGGAGATATTTATGTCTGTTATACTGCGTATGAATTCCTGACAGTGTTCTTCTGTAATAATAAAGAAGCATGCATATAGATACTTTAAATTTACAAACAATTTAGCTAAGGAAAACATAGTGAGAAAAGTAATCCATGCATCCGTGTAATCCTGGAATATGAGGTTCAGGTAAGTTGTCCAAGCTGGAATAGTACCTAGTTTGCATCTTCAGCAAATTCCGTATGTATTGTACTACCTAAAAGTCTTACTATAAACCTTAGTTTAAAATAAATAAAATAATTCTGTTTTCCTTTACTTTTAAGTTCAAAATTGTTGTACAGTGAGTTTCAATGTGATTAACTGGGGAGTCAGGATGAGGATAGAGTCCTCAGTTCAGAAAAGCAAGAGACATTAGGAGAAGCTGTGACTGTAGCTGGGGCTCCTGATGTGAGAAGCAAACCATGCAACGAAGTTGTATTTCCATACAACAAACCAGCTAGCCCATCCTTTAAAATTATCTGGCCGCAAGTGTGAACTTTTTTTGAAATTGGTATGTAATTGGTATGCTTTGGGGCGACAGAGCTATGGTGATCACCATAATTCTGAGACTTGCACAAGGAGACTTGCACGCCATGCCCTGGTGTAGCTGCAGGCTCGTGTGCTAACGCCGTTCTTAGGAGGAGGCGAGTCCCCCCTGGTAGCCAGGACTTCTTATGCAGAGAGAACCTGGGTGTGGATGGCCACTCATGTAGTGGTACCTGTTGCCTTGAGGCCAATCTCACCAGCATTTATTGTTTTAACAGTGCCAGCAATGTCAAAGACTGACCTTGATTGCTGAACGTTTTGGGATAAATAGGGGCTTTCTGCTTGTCAGACTTTAGAGCAGGAAGGGGAAGTTTTTCATTTCAACAAATGTTGTAAGCCTGACTACTGCTAAATGTCAAGAAATGATCATGACAATCACCTTATTAATGCTAAGGCTAAAGATGTGTTTTCTCTTGAGCCACAAGAACTCCTGAATATATCTGCTGCTACAACTGAATATATATATAATATCTCAGTGTTACTGCGTTTCAGAATTAATTTGGGGATCTATGGTAGCATAGGCAGCTTTAATCAGAATTTCAGAATCACAGGATTGTTGAGGTTGGAAGGGACCTCTTGATCTCAAGTAGTCCAACCATCCTGCTCAGAGCAGAGTCCCTGGCAGCAGATCGCCAGGTGCCGTGTCCGGTTGGATTTTGAGTCATCCGTTCAAATTAACCATAACTCTGGATCGACTTTGATCAATGAATGATGCACGAGTATTGTTCTATGGTTATGTTACAACTTACCTTGTTTCATGTAAGAAACGTTTATCTAATTTCCTGAGCATTGTCTCCTCCTTGAGTTCTACAAATTGCATTCAATTAGTAGCAATTTTTACTAATTTCCTATGCTGATGTTTGGACTTCTCAAACCAAATTGGCTTTTGTTTCTAAAAATAATAAAAAAAATCCCTGCTTGTTTCTCCCATCTTTTATTTGCATATCTTTCAAAACTTTTATGCTTGTGCCTCAAATATTTTGCGTCCTACAACCATATAAAAAGCTATTTGAAACTATTAAAATTACCTGAAAAGAAACAGTACAAGGCTGTCATGTTTTTGTGCATGAATTTTTACTCAACAATACTATTCTGTTCAAGATCGATACGTTATTAAACATTCAAATGTTCAATTCTTTATGTGTGCCAATTTTTATTTTTGAGTTGCTACAAGTTTTTTCGTCTAATATGAATAACTCAGGTACGAGACAACCCTGAAGATGGTTACTATTTTCTATATTCTTGCTTTTTTGTAGAAGGCCAGTTCATTTTTTGCTTTTTGCATTTGTTTGGTTTTTTGATGGTTCCAATGTTTGGTAGCAGACTATTTCAATTAACTTCCTTTTTTTTATTATTTGAACTTTTAGCAGTTTCGGGGTGAGCTGGATGTCAGACTTTTCCCTTAGGTCCATGACTGTTTGCAGTAAGGAATTGTCTTTCTGATAATGTTTACTGCTCTTTTATTTTTATTTCATAGGTGTTTAAAATGACATCTGTAAATCAGCATTGTAAGGTACTAAATTTAAGATGCTTATAAAATGACACAGTGTGTTCCTGTTTTTTTTTCTGTAACCTGACAGGACCGTAGAAATAATCCTTAGACATTGCAAGTGACTTTGCCCTGACATCTCTTCAAAATACTGAGTGAGGGGCCACCCCTGGATGTGAGGGGTTTCGCCATAAATATCTGCTCCTGTCAGTTGATTAGTATTTTAGATGAAAGGCACTAGCTACAGGGAGTATGTAACTGCCAAGCCCTTATCAACAAGAATTTTTCAAATCACCCCTTATATTTATTTTTTTTAAAGAAGGAAAAAAAATTGGATATGAACAGCTTTTAAAAATAATTATCCTTGTTTTAGAACTGTTATCATATTTGAGAGATCCATTATTTGAAAGGAAATACACATGCACAAAGCCCACAGGGAGACATTTTTCTAAGGTAAATTAATTCTAGGACACTTTATAATATGATGTGGTGGAGCATATATTTATAAGGCAGTAACTGCTCTCGGTTCAAGTGTTCAGGAATGAGTATCGGTGCCTGAACAAACTCAAGATGTATATGTGTTGGCTGATGTACTCATTCTCTGTTGTTTGTTATTATTTCCTGTATTAACATTTGAAATTCATAAAGAACATTGGATACCTTAAGGTAAATACTGTGTTGTGTCCAGAATACTTGTCTGAGTGGCAGAAATTAAAGAGCAGTACGAAACGGTAGAGAAAGGACTGGGAGAGGACTTGGAGAGGTCACCTAATACTTTTCTGCTGCTGCAAGGCAAGATCAAACTATAGCTAAACCACTCCTGACAGATGTTTGTCTAACCAGTTCTTGAAAAAAAATAAAAATACAGTGGTAGAGATGGTGAAATTTCCCTAAGCAGTTTGTTCCAGTCTCCTACTGTCATTATGAAAGTGTTTTCTCATGTGTCATCCAAATATCTTTCATTGGGATTTGAATTCATTGCTGCTTGTGTTGCCCACGCTCACTGTGGATAACAATTCACCTTCGTATATTTTGCGTCGTATACTTCAACTCTGTGTTCTTTGTTTTAAAAGAGGAATGTAATTACCTTCTTTTTAGTGGATGCAGAAGTTATTTCTCTTAATCTGGATTAGGGATTTAAAAAATCCACTTTGGCAGAACCTGTAGTCTGAAATTTATTAAGTTTGGATTCGGTGCCTTATTCTGTCTGTCATGTTACACGTGTACTGCAGCTAGTACATGAAACCTTGACTTCTGTATTGTTTTTCATTTAGTTTTGTAATAGTATTAAGAATAAAACTTGATTAGGAAGTGTAACAGTATAAATATAAAATTGCACGTACTGGTCAATAAATAATTACTATATCACAGATCTAAAACCTTTATTTTCTTGGTTTGGTTGATGTTTCCCAGTAATTGATGGTAGTCTGTCCACTGATTTTAATGAGATTTAGATTAATCTCTTGCTGCTGAGAGTAGTGAGATTTTTTCATAGAGGTGAATTGCTGGGTGTTCCTGGAACAACACATAATAATGATTTATTATCAAGAGTTAATGAGAAAACAAGGGAGTTTTACAGTATTAAGATACTGTTTAAGAAAAAAAAAAGTTTAACCTTCTCATTGTAATTTTAAAATAAGATTCTTTATATCATTTCTTTTTCCATGTAGTTACTTTGCTTATTAAATCCTGAAGTGTTTAGTCTTTGACTGTTCCTATTGACTTCAAGGCCACTACATCTTCTTCAGTTGCAGGCTTTAGTTTGTTGGCTTTATATAAAGCAGGTTTTGTTTAATATACAAGCATGATGCAACTGTTTGGGTGCTATGTAAATAATAAGGTTGTGATCAAAGTTATTCAAATGATTTTTTAATTCAATTGAAATATGCACTTTTTGGCTCCCACCCAGGAGTGGAGGAGTGTCTGTTTAGGAGGAGGCACGGTAGAGTCTTGATAAGAGGCTCGGTTAATGAGGTAGAACATATTCCAGTTCTCTCATGCTGCTATCTCCTGCAGCCTATCTTCTTGGGATTGCTAAAGAATAACCGCCGACTGTCCAGATCTAATTTGGCTCAGCGCACATCGGTCTTTCTGCCAGACGGAGTGTATTTCCAGTTTTGCTCACTAGAAATTCAGATAAACTGCAGTTGGCAGAATATGGCTACTTTGACTTTGATATAACCCAGGACGTTGTAATGGAAAATAGAAATAAGCTCCTGGACATCAGTGTCCATAGGTCTGACTGTGAAAAAACTGCATCCATTGACCAGGATTCTTGATGGAAGTTCCCCAGCTGTTTTTCCCCACGTATCTAAAGCGGGCTGTCAGTATGGCATCGTTGAATACCTTAATAAAAACTTCACAGGCACCACGTTTTCTCCTCCTTTCATTGGAGTCCTGCCAAAACCAAATGCCTTCATTTTTTTTATCGTGGATGTAGCATTTCTGTGTGAGGAGAAGAGGAGCGTAGAAGAAAAGTCTGTTTGAAACACCAGAAGGGAGTGAAACAAAGAGTTTGCCAAATTTCTGTCCTGACTAAGGATAATCCAGTGTTCTGAAGGAATTTTGGATAAAAAGTCCAGGCGTTCTGGCAGTAAAAACTTGGTTATATTTTTTTAGTGTAGGTAACTTGGCAAAGGATAACGTTTCTTGTTGTAAGAGTGGATAATTATAACCATTGATGTCTGCTTTTAACCTTTTGATTTATACTTTTGGGGAATGCTCTTGCATGTATAATGAGAAAATAATGTGCTGTGAAATCCTCAATTAGTAATAAGTTGTCTGGATCAGCTTTTCTGTGCCAGCAGTTACACCTGAAACTAATTTACTGTTCTCATCTGCTTGTATTTTAATTTGCATCGGTAGCATTAAAAAAATACTGTGCATGTGAAGATTTCACAGAAAAATAATTTAATGTAAGCTATTCACTTTGTTCTTTGCTATTCAAGGATAGTGTGTCTTGGGGCATGTGACCTGTTTAGGAAAATTATGGATTTCCATGCTTCTCTAATGTTCACATTAGAGATAAAAATGTCTTCTCTGAATTATCCCTTTCTTGGATGGAAAGGCATAATTGCTAAACTGGTAGCTCAGCTATTGAATTGCTCCTTGGATTTCAGACAGGTCCATTTCTTCCTTCAGGCTCAGCTCATGTTCCAGTTGTGGAGTTTAGAACCACATAAGCCCCTCTATGGTCATTTCAGTTCTGCCGCTTTTTTAAGAGCTCAGCTGGGTTCTTGAGAACAATCCATTAGTATCTGAAATGTTTGTTCCAATAAGGACATATTGAGAGATGCCACCTTTTTTTTATGTTAGTTACAGAGAAGGACTCACCTTTTCCTCCATTTTTGCCTAATCATTTTCGGGTTTTGTTTTGTTTTTTTAAAAAAAGAATAAATACATTACAAATGATTAACCAAAGTGAGCATATTCTGCATCATAATTATACAGTTACCAAGAAGAGGGATCCTCCTGGTCACAAAGCCTTTAATGCCAGAAGGGCATAACTCACATAAACTCAAATACACGTGCCCATGAGTTGGTCCCCTGGCATAATCTTTGGTATAGTCTGACACACAGTTCTTGCATTAAATGTCACTCTATTTTTTATGTTCTTCCTTTCTGTTTGTCTCATCCCCTGCTTCCATGAGGCTGCCCATAAACCAAAATTAATGTAAGATTCTTCTGTAATCTGCTGTTCCCTGTGCTGCAGACCTGAGGAGCTCCACGTGGTCTTGCACATAAGTGAGTAACGTTGATTCAGTGATTCAAAGAATGACTTAGATGAACCTCAGGAACAGGTATACTTTGAAACCGTAAGAAGATGGTTCAAGTTGGAAGGAACTTAAGGAGGTTGTCGAGTCCAAATTTCAATATGCAAGACCTCACGATTCCTAAAGTTTCATTTAGTATCAGAAATGAATCCAGGAAAAAAGAATACCTTCACATGTATTAAAAATTCTTTTTAGTTTGTTTTCCAGCTGGAATGTGCTATGGATTTAGCATGTCTCAAGAGGGAATACTTTTTCTTGAGTCTTACTGAACAAATGAAATTCTACTCTGGCTCATTAACAGAGAAATCAAAATGAATGGCAATAATCCAGATGTCTGCTGTAGTCCCATTTCAGAATGGTGTTTATATTAACACAGTTAGTATGTCAAATGTTTGGGTTTTAATTATGGCTTAAGAAAGTAAACTGTTTTAAGGAGAGGTGAATGAAGTCATTTGGGTAAACGTGCCAATCTGAAGAGCAGTTCCCCAAATTAAACTAAGAAGTATTATGAAAAATGCTTCATTAAAGATTTTTCAATTTTTTTTCGTAAGGCTCCACACTCATTTTCTGTGCAAATGAAGTTTCCATTATCACAGGGAACAGAAGCAAATAATGAAAATCTGCAAAACAAACATGAAAAGCATCACTTCATCCGAGCTGCTGTGCAGTGCTTATTTTCTCCTCCAGTCAAGGCCACTGCAGCTCAGGAAAACAGAAGGCTTTCCTGTGCTCTGTGTTGGAGTCGTGGTTAAAATGGACATATGTGTTTTTAAAGAAGTTTATTTAGTCCAGACTTCTCACTCCTGTGATGCTATCATCAATCATTAAAAAAAAAAAAGCAGGACAGCAGTTTCCTCAGTTCATATCCCCAAGTGCCAATGCCACAATAAAGTTGATTTAAGGAAGGTTTGTATTTCTTTGGGTGTGCTGGATGCCCATGTTCCCCTAACACACTGTGGAGTGTATTTGAAGAATTCGGACTGGCTTGGTTTGTACCAGGTCTAACTCTGGCACCTTGTGCCTGTGCCACATGGGAGTCCCCACAGAAGCTGCTCTCAGGGGTAGAGCTGAACTCTCTGGGACTTGGTAGAACTCAGGGGTTCCAGAGGGCACAATGGTGGCATCAGAGCAATTCCCCCAGTTCAGTGCTTCTTCCCACTATAAATCTGGTTCATAAAATGGCTTCCAAATGCCTTATACTTCTTGCAACTGAATTATTATTTCATATTTCAATCGAGCAGATCTTCTTTTATTTTAATGAACTAATTACAGAGTTATTATAGTAGAGTCCTCCATAGCCTTCCAGCCAGATGATATTAGTTGCTTGACTGAGCACCAGTGTAATTGTTGGATGCTGTTGAAATGGTTTGCCCACAATCACCCAGTAATTTATCTACAGAGATTCAGCCTAGTGGTCTATTCACTAAACCGTGTAACTTTTCATTACGTTTGCCAGATTTTAGCTACTTGGTCTGGAATTTTCCTTCCTTATTATCTGCCTGGAGCAGCATCATATCTTTCCAGGAGCAAAGTCAAGAAACATGCATTGGTTTTCCTGTATCAGTTTTGAATGAATAAAATAATTCTTAAAAGTCTGTGAGAAAGTCTTCTGCTCTGGGATGTGGAGGCACCGTTGAAATTCAGGAGAGAATCTTCCTTGAGTCGTGGACTTTCTTCTGCCCCTGACCTAGATATATTCAGGTTATAATTTTCCTCCCAATGCGCCAGATCTTATGAATTTCAAAGAAGCATATGCAGAGTTTGGTTCCTGAATGCTTTTCAGTTTTCTTGTGCTGCAGTTTTGCGCTGTTCCGGAGCTGTCAGGATGAAGGGACTTCCCTGCAGTTTGGGGACATGTTGGCAAATCGACGCTGGAGACAGTGTGAAGCCTCTTTGTTGTTAATAGTGCTCTTCCTTTCGGTGCCAAAGAGGGTTCCTGTGCAACAGAACAAAAATTGGACATGAGGAAGAGGATAGTATGGATTAGAGGAGTAGGAATCCAATGAGAAGGGAATCTGGGAAGCGACAATGAGGAAATACTGACTGTTCCTGAGATGGGAGAAAAAAACATTGGTTAAAGGTGTATGTACAGGGTGACCAGAACTTAGGAGTTGAAGAAGCTGAGAGTGAAAGGAGGAGACGGAAGGGGAGGAGATTTGGGTCTGACAGGCTGTTGAGGGTTGGATATCTCCACTTTTAAGGTGAGCCTGGGAGGCAGGGGGTAATGGGAGTAAAACTGTGGCCAAGATGGAAGTACGGGAGGAGGGAACTAGTTCATACAGTGAGGAAACGGGGATAAGCCAGGGAATGTGGAGTGGATGTGGAGGAGGAAAACCATGCTCTGTTTAGAACAGGAGCAGAGTAATTTCTCATCACTAAAGGAGAGTCACTAAATATCACTCAAACAAAAACCTGGAACAAACCTCATAATTCTAATGGAATCTAACAATCTAATGGAATGTAACAACTGCAGGCTCAGTAGAGATGTGTGTTTATGACATATTATTTTTCCCCGTAATCACTACCTTCGAACTCCTCAGTTACACTAGCAATAATTACTCCCCTTCCTTCTTCCCCTCTGGGGCTCGTAATATTCTTAACTTTCCCTTTGCTTAGAGCCTGCTCTGCTCTGCAGATGCCAGCGATTCCTGTCTTCCAAACTGTCTTTTATTAACCCAGTTCAGTTGAATTCAGACCAGTTGTTCCTAACCCATACCTTCTGTTTCAAGAGCTGTAAAGAATTTGTATGCATTAAGTTGGTCTCTTTTTTTATTTTTTCTTCTCCTTAACTATAACAATTGTTCTTATGTAGTTATTACTGAGTCTTAGAAACTTTGCTTTGCAAGAAATACTTGTTCCTCAGAGTGCTCTTAATGTTGTTTTGCGAGTTTGGTTTTGCAGAGTGTTGACAACAGAGTGTGATTTTTCATGTTTTCTGCTATTTCGTGAGATTGAATGGGGGAGGTTGGGATGATGATGATTATTGCTATTATTATTTCTCTTGGGAATATATTAAAAGATAGAAGATGGATAAATGGAGCCTCAAGGGTGACTCATGTTTTTGTTTCGCTTGAACTAGGTCCAGCTTCTAAGAGGAACTTGATTTTTAGGTGCATGTTTTTGCAAAGTGTTTAAAACTGAAGTTATAATTCCGGAGGTCTCAATAGCATGTGTTTGTTTTTATTTAGGAACATGTTTAAGGAATGTTTTTGGTGGGTGAATGTAAAATAAATAAAACTATCTTAATCTGGAGGTTGCAACTCTTTGGAATATTCAGTGTCAGCAGAACTCAAGTGGAAGAACGTTATTTAGAGAATGGACTCAGTTAATTTTTATGGTTTACTTTGTAAAGACTTGTCCATATGCTCAGTTGTGAGCTGCAAAAGTATGATTTCTTAAGTAGCATTTGCTTTTTATTTTGTAAACGTTTCTGGATGTTGGGAAGGTGGTTACAATTTGTTTTCAGCGGGGGACGGAGCCTGTCTTTGGGTAACGTTTTGTTTCTTCAAAACAACATCCTATTACCATATTAATTGTCACTTGGTGTGTAACAGTGTGACACCTTCATGCTATTGCTTCTATAGTGTTGCTCAAGGTGTGGTTACTTTTTGGCCCGTATAAAACCTTACTCTCATGTGTAATGTAAATATCTTAGCTTGTGAATACATTAAAATTTGCAAACCAATTAATGACATTTGTTTGTAAGTTGTCCAAGGAATGAAACGAAGTCAGGGCTTCGCTTGGTTTTAGTTTGTTTTAGGGGGTTTGATCTTATGTCTTGTAAATGGCTGTTCATTGTGAAAGTATTTGTAGTACTTTATTCATACGCTTGTAATTTACCTTTTGAATATAATAGGTAAGGTTAGAGTAATAATGTAATAACATCACGTATTTTAAAAAGGTAGTTCGATGGGTATTTCTAATAACTGTACTTTAATGAAAAGGAATTTCAACATTGGAACATAGTTTGCAAGTTGAACAAATCCGGCTCTGGTAACTTAGAGATCATAGATGCTTTCTAATTCTTACTAAAATTAACAGGCATGGTATGATTTGATCCACAGCCCCTGTCACGAAATGTCCCTGGTGCAGATTTCATCATATGATGAGTGATTATTTTCCACCTACTGATCTCTTGCTGGGTTTGAGTGATAATGGTGTTGCATAGTTAATGCTTGTGCTATTTTTGTATACATTTTTGTACTAACTCTGAAATGCGTTTTATTTGCAGGGATATTAAACCAGACAACATTTTGATGGATATGAATGGACATATTCGACTAGCAGATTTTGGTTCTTGTCTGAAACTGATGGAAGATGGAACGGTAATTTAGAAAGAGTGATATATTCCTAAACACCTTTTCTTCAGTCCTTTGCTAGCGGTTAAAATGCGTGCTAATAAAGAGAAAAGGTGCCTTATGTCAAATGAAATGGAATTGTAGTGGTGTTGGAATGTGACTATCCTTGGTTCGAAACATGACTACACTTTGCTTGGAATTACTGTATATTAAAAGCTTTTTAGATGCATATAGTCCACTCATGAATAAATGAAGAGAAGCGGCACTATCCGTACTGAGTGGGTGTTTGTTGATGAACTACGAATCTCTCAGTTTTGAGCTCTGAGCTCTAATCTTTATTGAAAATGGAAGCTTTAGTGTAAGCAGAATGAGATAACAATTAGCATATCATTATATTTTAGTAGTATATTTAAACTTGCACAGTATATAGTAGGTGTGACTAGAAGGTAATTCCAGTGTGTTGATCACATCCCAGAGTGTTACAAAGCATTTGAGTTAATGTATGTGCTTACCTAATCTATAATTACTTAATAACAACTGTAAGCCAAAGAACTGGCAGTTTTCTACTTTCTCTGGTATTAAATATTTGCTAGAGTTGAGCAGAAGTATGTTATTGGGATGCCTATTAATGTAGTGCCTTGGATCCTTACGTATTTCTTTATGAATTTAGAAGCTTTTAGTGTGTTTAGTTGCTATTTTTATAACGAGAATACTAGGCTAAATATATATATACACGCTCAGTGCCACAAACAACAATGTCTGTAAGGATGGAAGTTGATTTGAGTCCTGGAAATGTAACTCCTACAGGTCCAATCTTCAGTGGCAGTTGGGACACCAGACTACATCTCGCCAGAGATCTTACAGGCCATGGAAGATGGAAAAGGGAAGTATGGGCCCGAGTGTGACTGGTGGTCCCTCGGCGTTTGCATGTATGAAATGCTTTATGGAGAAACGCCCTTTTATGCTGAGTCCTTGGTGGAGACCTATGGGAAAATAATGAACCACAAAGTTAGTGCACTTTCTCTTTCTGTCTCTCTCTAAGCTAATTTTTAATAAGTAATAGGGTAACTGGAAAGCTTGTTCAAAAATAATTTTTATTTTTAGTTTTTATGTATTAATTATATTAATGTTCATAAACGTAGAACAAAAAAATATGTTTCCATAAGTTTATGGTTATGGATTGCAGATGGCTTTGCTTTAGGATAAAGCGGTTCGAAACTGAAAATCTGGATTTGGAAACACGGCTGTTAGATCACTCTGTGGAGTGAGTCTTGGCTACATTACATCACTCCTTTTGCGTTACTTCCTTCTGGCAGGGTCCGTTGGTTGGCTTATGCAGAAGGTTCTTAAATGTTCTTCCACATGGAGGTAGCTGTAGAATTCAACAGTGTATGAGAAATTCAAATAAAGAGAAAAAAATAGGAGGCAAAAAAAAAGCCAGTAGTTTCTGTCCTTTGGGGAAGTCTTTTTCCTAGAAACATTACTGGATATATGTAAGAACCAGAGTATTTGCGCATTTCTTTTTCTATGTAGTGATTTTCACTAAGAAGGGCAATTTTCCAACTTTTTCTTGGTAATAAACTATTTTCTCTTATTTTAATCTTTAAGGAGAGGTTTCAGTTCCCTGCTCAAGTGACAGATGTCTCTGAAAGTGCAAAGGACCTTATCCGAAGGCTCATTTGTAGCAGAGAGCATCGACTTGGACAAAACGGGATAGAAGATTTTAAGAACCATCCCTTTTTTGCTGGGATTGACTGGGACAACATTAGAAACTGTGAGGCACCTTACATCCCAGAAGTCAGCAGCCCCACCGATACTTCAAACTTTGATGTGGATGACGATTGCTTAAAAAATTCTGTAAGTATAGAATTAACGTTTTGACAAATCTGCTTTTGTAGTATACTTTACCACAAAATAGATGTAAACGCAGTTTCTTTCAGTGTGTTCACTGTGTTCTGCGTAAAAAACAAAGGGCTGCTTTGGAGAGCTGTGGAGGGAATGCCTTCAAACACCTGTGAGTAAGGATTCCATCCCTGGAGGTGTTCAAGGCCAGGCTGGATGGGGCTTTGAGCAACCTGGTCTAGTGGGAGGTGTCCCTGCCCAGGGCAGGGGGGGTGGAACTGGATGATCTTTAAGGTCCCTTCCAAACCAAACCATTCCATGATTCTATAACTGCAGTTCACTTCTGCAAATTCATTGTAACTTCACACATATTTAACTAAAACATACATCTGTTATTTGCAGTAGCAAGTTCTTAGTGTCCATGTCTTACAAAAATTAAAATATTTACATGTAGTTAGTCTGCAAGACACAGTATTTCTAGCAGAGCATTGTTGAGGCTTGTACTGAGTTTGCATAATGCATTTTATTGTAGTGCTCTGCTCTAATTGTTCATAGCTCTGTCAGATTCCATTCAGTTCATTCCCACTAAAATATTTCCAGTTTGTTTTCTGACTTGACTTGAGTTTTGGGAAATTCAGGAGAAACATTATAGCCATTTCTTCAGGAACAATCTTAGTGAGAAGAAAATTATTTTGCCTTTGCTTAAAAGGCTTTGCAACTGTTGATTTTTAACAACCTTAGTGTTACTATGCTTATGAACTGGGACTGAGACAGATGATAGAGGTCTCAGCATCAGAGGAATTCTTTGTGTTGTCTCCTTGGAAATACTTTTTTTTTGGGGTGTCTGTTGCGGAAACCTGCTGTTTACATGTGAGGTGAAGCATTTTCACCATTTTTTGCTTTTGTTTTCTAAACTGCCTGTGCATCTCAGTTCCACTGAGCTTCCTAGACCTACGGATAAGTGGTAGGCAATGTGAGTTTGTAAAGGTTCGAGTAATATAGCAACAGGGTTATTTTAGCCTGAGGAGAAGCTCAAAGGTGTGTCTTGGTTTGTAATTCTTTGCTAGGAAAAAGGAGCAATGAAGGAAGAAATGGTCAAAATTCTAATGGAATTAGAAAACCTGGTTGTGTTACTTCTTTCTAGTAAATGTCTGAATGTTGTTCTCTCCAAACAGAGATAACCTTCTCAGAGTTGGTAATTCTACAGGCAGGAAGCCCTGCTGAAAATAGCGTAGAGGAGTAGAGGAGGGAATAAAAGGCGATAGTCTTTGTGCTAAGAGCTTCTTGGAAAAAATAAGGAGGAAATTGGCTTTTAGTATGTGTAATACTCTGCTTTCCTCCAATGGTAGCCTATTTAATTAGAAAAGCTTTTTTATCCCAGCATGCTGTATTTTTGTATATTGCATGCTATTATGAATAGATCTAGGTGATGCCATTTCATATTTGGACTGTAGATAAGGATACCTGTGAATGTAATTAATATGATATTATCACTAACACTTCACATCTGGTTAAACTTGAAAATCTTTTAAGTCCAGTAGGATATTACTTAGTCGACTATCCTATTATTTTTCTAGGAAACAATGCCTCCACCGTCACACACTGCATTTTCTGGCCATCATTTACCATTCGTGGGTTTCACATACACAAGTAGCTGGTAAGTTAAGAGTTCCAAAATTGTCTGTAGGATGGTTATGTATTATTTTCAGTTTCTGTCTCTGAAACCAACTGCAAACAAATACCAAAGAATGTGGTTTATTGAGGAATTTGCTAGGCCATAAGCTAAAATGCCATCTCTCCAAAAGAATGAGTTCTCTGTAGGTAAAACTTACATGAATTTAAAGGTCAGCACCTGTGTTCAGAGGAATTTTGTTGAGAAAGGTGGTTTTCAGACAATATATAAAGTCAACTGCATATGACAAAGTTAAGACCAGATGTGTGGAACCAGCTCACTAGACTGAGCTTATTAGACTTTAAAAATGGCTTTATTTCTAGTGCTCTGATACTCTTGAAGTCAATGGAAACTTTTTTTAAAAACTACTTTTGTTGTTATTTGACATGAATGTGGTATTTGTCATGTTCATCTCTCCTGCTGGATTAAACAGTAACAAGGAAGTCCATGTTATGCTCCCTGCTCATTTATGAAAATAATTAAATAGATAATGTTTACAACCATTGAAAAGCCAGGCCTATGTTTCTGCAAACACATGTGCTTTGTGCTGGTTATGTGCCATATCCTGTGGACTTCAAAAGGATTATTTGCATAAGTAGTAATATGTGTCCACGAGCATCCACAGAATCAGGGCACAGCATTTCTGATATGTACGTGCTCTCGTTGTCACGTGGTAATTTCACACCAGTTGTTGAAAATTGCTGTCTTTAAAGTATTTGGGAAACTTGATTAATTATTAAAAAAAACCACCAAACTGTTACTGTAATCACCCTTACTATCTACACTGTTGCTTTTTGCTATCTGACTAATGTAGACTGTCCATAATGATCATTTTTGATCAGGAGTTCATTCACTTTTATATAATAAAAAAATGCATTGAGGAGATCAGTCATGCTGGGTAAAAATGAATTCAATTTTTAATGACCACATACTAACAAGGTGTTATTTGACTGTATAATAAATTAGGTAATGATTCACAATTTAAACAACTATTTCTTGGGTTTTCGATTTTTTTTTGTAAATTATTTTAAACACAGCCTGTTGTAATATCCAGTACTGTTTTATTTCCCCCCCCCTACAGTGTGCTTTCAGACCGCAGCTGTCTAAGACTGACAGCTGGACCACCCTCCATGGATCTCGATGCCAGCATCCAAAGAACTTTGGAGGATAGTTTAGCAACGGAAGCTTATGAGAGGAGAATAAGACGCCTAGAACAGGAAAAGCTTGAACTTAGTAGAAAACTGCAAGGTATAGTCATTAAAAAATAAATCATTCGATCATTTTCTTGTCTTCGATTAGCTTGCAGCTTTGTAGCCTATGTTTGTACTATGGAAAAAGATAAATATACCTCCTAGAATGCTTTCTAGGAATAAAAGAATTCTCTTCATTATTTCTGTTGACAAATTAAGCTTCTGTTACTCTTTATCCCTGAAATATCTCACATACGTAATTTCTTACAACATGCTAACTTTGTTCGCAACGTGCCTTGGTTCCTATGGCATAAAGATTTCATTCTTAAAATATCTTAAGCACTTTGTTTGCCCAACTGAAAAATTGAATTAGTGAAAAACTGGCACTTTGTAGTTGGAAATTATTAATTGTAGAATCCTCAGTGGACAGTCTTTTGGGATGTCTTAATTTATCAGTAATATCTTTTTGACCTCCTCACATGTCAGGCATGTGATTTGTCCCTCTCTCTTCCATCGTTTTCTAGAGTCCACCCAGACAGTCCAGGCTCTGCAGTATTCAACAGTGGACGGCCCAATAACAGCAAGCAAAGATTTAGAAATTAAAAGTTTGAAAGAAGAAATTGAAAAGTTGAAGAAACAGGTAACAGGTATGCTATAAATATTAATGTAAAAATTGCAATGGGATTTGGCAAAATTGTATTTTGACAAGATTTTTTTCTCGTAATGTAATGCTGGCTTTACTTCACTTTCTAAGAGTCTCCCAGTCTATTTTTACTGCTCATTTCACTCTTGATCTTCATTGCTAGCTCAACATTTTCTACAAATTCAACTTGATATTCAGTACTTCAGTAATTCCAGTTGTAAGGGAGAAGGAAGATTTCAGTGATTTCTGCTCTTATCATTAGTGGTAGAGTTACACCAATTTGAAATTGTGGTGTTGCTAATTTACAGGGGTGTGAATCATGCTCTACCTGAGAACATGTGAAACCATGACCAGTTTCCATAGTATTACCTTTTATTTCCCCCCTTCCTCCTGCAACGGATGCTGCAAGAGTGGACGGACTTCAGCTGAGCCATTTTAATTTTCTTAAAAACTTTTGGTGGAAAGATGATTTGTTACGGTTTGAGCATCGATTGATATTTTTCATTATCTCATTTTCTGTTGAATTTTCCTTGGAAGGGCCCAATTTGTGAGATGTGATTATGTTTCCTTTGAAACCCCAGAGGTTTATAGTGTGCTATTGCTTAGTCCATTGCAACTGAATGTGGAGTAAAAGCTAATTCAAACTGGAGATGTGGGTTTCTGGGTATTTTCTTGAAATGGTACTTTTAGAAAAGTTTGCGTTATCTGGGAGATGGCCTTTGAGGATGAAACTCCAGTGACACTGAATTTTCCAAGTGGCAGGGACTAGTGAAGGGTGTTTCCCGTAAGAGGACACCACCGGCCCATAAGGCTACAGTTCCATGAGCAGCAGAATTGACCAAACTAAACTCTGCCACCAAAATAGGTCCTGCTCACAGCTGTGTGGCCCATCTCTGCATGCCCCAGACTGTCTCTTGACTTCAGTTCACTCAATTAAAGAAAGAACTATCTAGATATGGAGAATTTAATCAATTTATTATCTAATAAATCAACACAACGTGGGCAATAGAAGCCTATGAGGAAAGGGAGGTGAGAGGGGGAAGAATCACCTCTCAGTTCTGCTGTCAATGAGCTATGATTTCTTATAAAACCATACATTTATTTCCTTTCCATTTAATTCCTTTGCTTCTGAGAGTTAACAAAGATTTTATGATAACTAGAAATGTGACTATCAAGTGTCTCAGTACTTAAAGTTTGAAAAGTGCTTTTGAAATCTGTGCAGATAAAGAGCTGAATTTCTTTAATTAATGTCATACTTCCTTTCTTTAGAACTGACAAACTAGTCAAAAAGCAAGGATCTACTTAGCCCGGTATCCTGTGTCTTTACAAAGGCCACTGGAGACGTTTAGGGAAAGATCCAAAGAAATCCAATATATCCGAATACACCTTTGTCCCAGCTTTAGTCACCCAGATTTGGACAATTCATGTTTTAAGAATTTCCAGAGGGAGAGCTTTTATTTCCCCACTGTGTTGAATATAGCTGTTAGTGAACCAATTTTCTGTCTGTTTAGCTAATACCTTTTTAGCCTACTTTAAAGGCAAACTACTAATACTAATATTCAGTATTTTGGATTTGATGCTCTGGACTATATTAAAGGGAATTTTCTCTCTAGTCGTTCATAGCATAGGACTGCTGTTGTCCTGCTCCATAACGATTTCTGCAAATAGGATCTTGAGAGGAGAGGCATCTTCACAGAGAAAGAAAAGGAAGTACAGCAAGATGTTTTTTATTTAGGAAAATCAACAAGGTGGATAGAGACTCTGAGATATTGGGACTAGAACTGTAGAAATGGAAAGGACAAATCTGATTCCTCTTGTCCATCCAAATAGGAAAATACCTGCATTTGATGCCAGAGAAAAATCAGACACAAGTAGCAGTAGATGTGTCTCTGTTATATGTTCATATTTTACCTGTTGATAGGGAAAAAAAAACAACAGCGAGAAAGGTTGGAGGAAACTACAAAAAAGATTTGTTCTGGTTTGTATTTGTGAAGAGACTTCATTCAGTTCGGGACAGTGTCAGGAATGCGAGCAGCGACGCTCACAGAAAGAATAACTTGAACTTAACTTCCAGGCATTTTAGTTGTTGCGTTTAGACTCTGGCAGGAGCATGCGATGTATGAACCACCGACTGCAGCACACAGATTATATGTTGTTAAAATTGTGTAGTCTGGGAAAACTCTGTTAGAGATACGCAGCTGGAGAGCTGCTCTGCTGTGAGGCAGCAGTTTTGTATTGTGCTATAAGCATTATTTTTGAATGTGAATGTGGCTTAACCAGCTCAGGGAGGATCACTCTGCTTTGCGTGATGCCGTGTGCGCTGTGTCAGGACAAAGGGGTTTGTGAAGTTTCTCTCCAGCCAAATGTCCCTCCATTTGCTGCTGTAACGAGGAAGAAGACAACGCGATCAGAAACCTCTGTTCAATCTGGTTTTGGCTCTTTGAGACCACTGAAAAGCAATATATACAAGAGCAGCTTTTGAATGGTACTAGCCCTTCGTAGAAAAGCATCAGGATCAGCTTTAAATTATATTCTTGACTATTGAGTTGCAAATTAGATTTTAGTTCGTTGCTGAAGGTGTTACTCTCATCCTTTGGTAAAGAAAAGAAAAAAACCACATAGAGAAGGGGTGGCAACATTCCCCAACAAAACTGATATCAAATTTAAAAGTAGTTAATGTCTGGTTAATATTGAGAAGGTTTTCCCTTAATTACCCATTAAGAGTTTTCTCCTTCATGCCACATATATATTTGTATATTTATTCCTGGATACAATATATGCTTTTGTTGTTTGAGTTGGAAGTCAATAACGTGATCAAATGAGGAATATGTAGAGTTGTCTAAACCATCCCCAGTCACCACAAAACTTTCCCAGTATATACTTGAATGACTTGATGACTTGTCTGGCCCACAATAAAGCCATTAGTTAGAAGACACTCAGTTGTGCCTTGAGTTGTAACTAATACAAGCTAATTCAATAAAATTGAAAAAGGGGAATGTTGTATTTTACTTGATTTGTTACTTGGTTAGATTGGTTTCTGCCTGTATTCTGTCATTAATTTAATTTTAAAATCTGATGATGATCATGTCTGAATGCTTCCAAATTTAGGGAAGCCAGTTCCGGGTTTTCTGGGTGGTGTTTAAAATACCTAAATTTCCAAATCTAGATCTGATGAACTTTAAGAAGGTTCAGGTGCAGAGCTGAGCTTTATGCTTTGGGCTCATCTCTTGGGCAATTAAATGTAATGTAATAACATCCTACAGTGAGTGTTTGCATATATTAGCTAAAATCTTAGCAACAACTAGGGTGATTAGATGGAAAATTACCATTTCCTACACATACGTAACAACTAGCTTTTGGTTATATTCTTTAACCTGTTTTACTGCCTCTTCTGGAGCTGCAAGTGTAAACACCTGCTTAAAAAGGTAATAAGAAATGAACACAAAATTCTGTCAAATTCAGGAGTGTCACTGGGAGGACCTTAGAAAAACTACATTTTTCTTGTCTATCTGGTTTTCCAGGAAATGACAAGCTAGCATATGCTTTCAATTTTTGAGGTCAAAGTTATAATTTTTGTTCGCTAAGTTACATAGGAGAAAACTTTGAGGAATCTTTAATATTGCCAAATATGTAAAGGGCAGAGATGGAAGAAGAAAACAGAGCCGTGGAACAAAGTAGTTCATGCACGGAAGAGGGATTTATCTTGGCTCAGCAGAGCCATATATAAACTTTCTTTTTGCTGGTGACTTCAGAGCAGACTACATAAGGGAGGCAATTAATAATTTCTGGCTTTGAGCTACATCTCTTATTTAAATGCATTCTTTTAAATTTTTAAACAAGAATCAATGAATTAAAACAACAGTGAATATTTGTCTGGGTATAAGTTAATGGTATTCACTTGCTTATAAAATTCTTGTGTTTCAGAAATTACAGCTCTTAGAAATGTACGTATTTTTATATTTTCTTTCTCCAAGAGCCAGTGTTTTAGGGTTGCATTTATGAAAATGTAGTAAAAAGCTCTTATTAAGAGTATAGATGGGTTCCTGTTCTGTGGGTAAAATACATACGGTCTGAAAACCTGCCACAACTGGAATCAAAGGCAAAATGTCCAGTGATTTCCTAGAACTTGGAATTAAGCTACCTTCATATATGTACATAAATATATAGAGATATATATATAGCTTTAAATTCTTGTTTTGAAGTGAAGGACTAGAAGGGAAAAAAAGCACCCACTGGCTAGAAATTTTCAGTTGCTGAATTTTACGGATTTCAATTTCTCATTGGTAGCATTTGAGCTTATGTATATGACATTATTTAGCTGTGGCGTAGAAATGTACTGTCATTGTATAACTGACAGTTGGCAAGAGACTGACTGTAATAGTTTTCCTGTATTTATAGTAGTAATAAAGCAGATCACATAAACACAAGTGGTTTTCACCCTAGAAATAAGTAAAATTGCCTGAAGTTAATTTTAAGTGTATCAAGAGGGGAACTTTTGCCAGCTCTTGAGTGACCCAATACTTTTACTATTTCTTTATGGGGGAATTTGGGGAGAGGAGGGAGACTGTTTATGATTGCAGTGTAATAAAAGATGCGTTATGTATTACATCACAGTGCATAAAAGTCAAATGTATAGGTCATGTTAAAGCATACATTACAGAATTATGTATAGTGCATGATGATTATAATATGAAAAGACAGGTTATTATTGTTTTTCATGTTGTTTTGCAGCAAGCTGTGACCTTTTAGTCTGTTCTCTTAAAAGCAGATAATGGCAGTTGAAACAACCTAGATAAGAATTGCATTATTTTGTGATTAAATGGAGTCCAGAACAAATACCGAAGGGGCTTCAGGCAGCTTAGACTATGCTGTTCTAGAATACTGGAGTTTTTTCCTTAACATATTTAGAAGTCTGTTGCTTTTTCTAGATTCTGGCCAGCTGGAACAGCAACTTGAGGAGGCCAGCACTGCAAGACGGGAGTTGGATGATGCTTCCAGACAAATAAAGGCTTTTGAGAAACAGGTCAGAACGCTGAAGCAAGAGAGGGAAGATCTTAATAAGGTAAAAAGCATTTTGTCAGCAACTCTTCTAAACCCTAAAGAGTATTTTATTTTTGTTCGTTTTCCTTGAAATAACTTTCAAGTGTAAAATTAATGAGCAGACAACAAATGTGTAGCATTGACCTACTTTGCTTTCTGGCTCTTTTTTTGATGACAAGGACATTATTTAACGTGTTGTATTTATGATTGTTGGGTGGTCCTAGGTTACTGCTAGCAGATAGTGACCAACTAACTCCATGATCCAAATTACATGGTAGCTGCATAGAAGGGGTTATGGCTTGAGAGTAGGGTAGTGGTTAAGAAGACAGAGTAGAGGAGAACTATTCCAGACAACTAATTTAATCTGAAGTATGGGTGAGACTGTAGCATGGAAAAAATGTTAGGAATATGGTATTAAGGTTGTGTTGCAAAAGTGTTTCCAGAAGAGAGATGTGAAAAATTGCCCAAATATAAAAATTCCAAAGTAATTTCAAGTAACTATAGTTAAAGAATACTGGGGTTTATTTCTTAATCCCTTGTTTTCTTACTTATAGCATACTGTTTTTCATGGCTCTTTTTTGGTTTTGTGGTTAAATCAACCTGTAATCAGGTGTGAAATATATTAGCCTGTTTCCCATCATTATTATATTGACCCAGTATTTTAGAGTCCACACTCAATGTGCCATCTGTATTTAACACCATTTGTTTTAACCATTAAAGCTCTTAAAACCTTGAAAGCTGCCAGTTTGTCCAGGAAAGACCATCTCTCTTCTAAAACAACTTGTAGCCATTTGGACTTCTTTTTAACAGCCTTAGAAAATGCTTTTAAATTCGTATAGATGTCAAGAGTGCCAAAAATTAATACTTCCTGCTGCTCTTCTTTTCATCCTCAGACTTGCTTTTCTTTGCTGCTTTGTTCTGCTCCAGTTTGGCTGAACATCATTAAACCATTTAAACTGTTGTTGTCCCACAGTCGTAGTGTAGTAGCACAGATTTAGGACACAGCGAGCTTTGTGAAGGTGTAGTGTTGGAGAGTTAGCACCAGCAGTGTTATTTCAGTGGGTTCTTTTAGAAGAATTATTATGATATATTGCTGTTAATCACTGCAGTGTTTTGTTGCCTGAAACTCTCTGTAATATTTGATATTGTGGTACAGTGTGTGGAAATCCTACTCGCCATTGCAGGTCAGTTTTCAAAACCTTCTAAAGTAAAAATTTTCATAGAGCAGAGTTTTCCACACACTTTTGCTAAACTTTTAGCAGTTGAGATAAGTGCTGTTCTTTTTATTCATGTAAGTAGTTCTTGAAAAACTATGCTAATTACATTTTTAATTAAGAAAGCAAGGTATTTTTATATTTTAGTGCAAGTGCTTGAAAGCCTTTGTTTTTAACCTATAATAACAGAGTAAATTCTGACTTGGTTTATGTTTATGCAGTTTTCCTAACTTCGGTAGTGTAAAACCTGGCCTCTTTCCTTATTTATAGAGGTATACAGTCTGTATAGTGGATGCATTCATGAAAAGCAATGAATCTATAGTTTCTGTTCACTCTGGAGAAGGTGTTAGACGCGCATCCAAAGACAAGAAGTGGCCTTGCAGCTTTCTAGGTTTATTACTTAATTCTTTTTTTAAACTGTAGGAACTGGCAGAGTCTAGTGACAGATTAAAATCCCAAGCCAAAGAGCTGAAAGATGCCCACAGCCAGCGGAAATTGGCAATGCAGGAGTTCTCAGAGATGAACGAGCGGCTGACAGACTTGCACTCTCAAAAACAAAAGCTTGCCCGCCAGCTCCGAGATAAGGAGGAAGAAATGGAAGTGGTGATGCAAAAAGTAGAAAGTTTAAGGCAAGAGTTACGCAGAACAGAGAGACTTAAAAAAGAAGTAAGTGGTGAGAAGACTGTTTAGAATCTATGAAATAGTAGTTATATGTAAGGTTTTGTGACAAAGTAATTTTTTTCTGTTATCTGTAAATCTTTAACTCTTTGATTGTTGTTTCAAATGGTACCGGTTTTGTTTTTTAAGAATTTGAAGTGTCCGGTTTAGTGCTGGAGATTTATCTCTTGTATTGAAAACAGTCGATAGATTTTGAAAAAGAAAAAATAAATTGAAGAATCCTACCTATTAAAAACGTATGTACTTTTGTAGCTGGAAGTCCAAGCTGAAGCCGCAGCTGCTGAGGCATCCAAAGACAGGAAATTGCGAGAGAGGAGTGAACAGTACTCCAAACAGTTGGAAAGCGAAGTAGAAGGGCTAAAGGTTAGTCTCTTTTGATATTACCACCTGCAAACTTACTGGTCGAGTAGGACTTGGCTCTGTTTGATTGCTTTCAGCTGGAGGACAAAAGGGTATTGTCAATTTGTCACTTCAGGTGATGCCGAATATTAATGCCAGTGCCCATCGTGTTATCACCCAGAAAAATGAACATTTGCCTAACGCACTTCTCAGACCGTTGTGTTCACTACTCACTGAAGTATTTCTTAATAATCGATGGTTTCTTGCCAACTGGGTTTCATTATTACTTTGTTTAACTTTACGTGTTAAAAGCATTTTATTTTAGTGTAGGATGGTTGAGTAGTTGAAGACAAGCCTGCAGCTTACGCAGGTTTCTTTTGGGTGTTCTGTGTACTGTGCTGTTCCTCAGCATGGAAGTCAAAAGAAGGATGGTTTCCTCCACGATAGATGTCAACAGATGTAACTATAAAGGAAACTTTTAGTGTATTCTGCCTCTCAGCCAGAAGCTGAGACGTTTTTGCACAAGAGCAGCATTAAGCATGAAGAGTTTTGTTTGTATCAATGAGATTGCTCGTACACGTATGTGTTTTAAGAAGCAGAAACTGAAGCAAGCCAAGAATGGTCACTGTCATTTCATTCTACAATTTAGCATTTTATACAGTGCTCTGAAGAAATCAGAGTTTCTCAAAAATTGAATGAGAGGGTTTTTCATTTCCACGTGAGGATTGCTGTTCATTTACAGCAAAATCCTCTTCCCAATGTTTTGTCCAGTAGGATAATTTTGAAGTTTTTGTGCAAAATGTCAGATTAGGCCTATTCTAGTCTTAATTTGCATTAATAAGAGGAGGGGGTTTTATTAGAATTGTGTGGGACATTTGACAACATGCTGGTCACTGCACAGAAAATTTGGGATTTCTTTGCAAACATTCCTTTATTTTGCCTTCCTTTGTTAAATGAAGATAAAGAAATCCACTCAACATGTAATTTTGATTTATATAGCTTCTGCTGCTGTGAATTCCGGTTGTTATCTGAGATTTAAGATGTTTTCTTCTGCTTTCATGAATCCTCACCATCAGCAAAGAGTTTGTAAGACAGTTTAAGAAGCGAGAAGAATTTATTTGAAATCTTTTTGAGAATAAATGATACGCAGATTTGTAACAACAGGGCAAGTTTATCAGAAGAAGAAATTGGACTCATAACTTTCTTAGTCATATTTCACAGCACAGTAAGCACATTTTGGATCACGTGCGGTTGTTGCAATACTGCATTATCCAGTCAGGAAAAGCTCTGTGTAGCTCCTTAGTTAAGTTCATGAGGTTATCATAGAGGAAAGGTCAATATTTAAAGAAAAAGGAAAGTTTCTCCAATTAAGCAGAATGGAAAAGCCCATAAATGATGGCAGGATGCTGAGGGCTAAATAAAGAGAATTTAGAGAGTACTTTGCAAAGGATGGGAAGGAGGCAGTGTGCCTTCTGTCCAGCCAGGTCCTGCAGCACTCACTTGCCAGGGTTCTGCGAAGCTGTCAGTGAGCGTGTGGATAAAGGAAACCCGGTGGATGTCATGTATTTGGATTTTCAGAAAAACCAGACTCTGTATGAGTCCACAGTGTGCCCTGGCAGCCAAGAGGGCAAACCCCGTCCTGGGGGGGTTAGACAGCATCTAACTGTCTATGTTCCAGGTGATGGGTTATGTCTCACTTGAAACAGGCATGTATGGAAATGTCTGTTTGGATGTCACTCTTAAATTCAGGCAGGAAGAAGCTGAGGGGAAATTACATTTAAGGGTTACCAAATCAGGAAGATATTGGCTAAGGTGAATGGAAATGGCTGTTTACCAGACCCCGGGGCACTGAAGAGGCAAACAGGATGTGCATTTAATACAATACTTCCTCACAGAACGGGGAATGAACTCTTAGAACTCGTTGCTACAGGAGTTTGTGGTTTTGACAGTATCAGATTAGACTAATCTAGGGATTAGACAAATTGATGAACACCATGTCCCTCGACTGTGTGGAGAGGTAGTCTCTAACACCTTTAGTCCAACGGCTGTTGTATTCCAAGGGGAATAGACCTCAAAAAAGGTGCTGTCCTCAAAAGGCCACTGCTTTCGGGAAGACACTGGTCTCACCCAGTTAGGTATCCCTCAACGTTGTTCTTCAGTGGAGCCAAACACAATACTGGAATGGTAGAAGTAGTGAAAGTGTCCCGGATAAGTAAGGGAAGTAGTTAATGGCTTGGACCACATGTGGGAGGAAGGTACCAAAAGAAACCAGTTGTCATTTGTAATAAGTTTCTCATTCTAATCAAGCTTCCGTTAATGTTGAGAAATAGAGCTATATGGAATGACAGAAGAGGAGGACTTTCACTTTCGTCAGAGCAATATTATATTGACTATTGCTCTCTTTCTGTTCTTCACCTGTAGATAGATGTATTTATTGGTAGATTTTAAGGCATTTCATAGGTGTGCTATAGGATCTTACACTTCCTGTTTACTTCAGTCAACTTAGTTATAAGTGTTAGGTGAGCATTCAGACAGCCAAAATTCTGTTTCTGGATTGAATTGCACATACAGAAAATGTGTTTTGGGTAGGTCTGGTTTGGGCCAACTACGCAAGTTTTTGTGCTAATTTGTATGGCTGATTTATTTTTTTGTTTATTCTTTTGTAAGTTCATTTCAAGCAAATTTAGACTAAATTCTGCATGTTAAATGTATAGGTAGCCTACAGAAATGAAATTCTCAACTCTTTCCTTCCTACCTGAGCAACAGCAAATTATTAAATTGTGGTAATCCACGTAAGTGATAATTAAAGCAATTGTAACAAGGAAGACGGCATCTTTCTTAATATGTTGCATTTGCCAAATATTTGTACCATAAAACTTTGGGATATTAGCATGACAATCTTTACATTCTTCATATTCTTAACCAAGGCAAATTATTATTACCATCTACAAAGGGCAAGATACAAGCCTGGAAGCAATACAAAATAGCACTTGTAACAAACGGCTAATCTCATTAAAGACAGGCCAGAAATCCTCAAGATTTTTTAGTGGTACATTCATTTAGGATTATGTTACTTAAATAGCAAGTTTTCCCGTACCACCTGCTCTATTATGGCAGCGTTTAATAGTTACTCTTCTTGTCTTCAAGTGCAAAACTTGTATACTATGTAACCATAGCAGGTGATATACATGTCAATACCTACAGTAATATTGACAAGACTGCTCTCAGTTTGGACTGTTCAGCTTCATACCTGCCTAATGAAGGAACTGCTGTGTGGAGGGTTTTTTAATTGGGTTTTTGTGTGTGTCTGTGTGTGTGCATGAGAGGGAGATAGAGGGAAGATTTCCAGCGTAGTTATGGCATCTAACTATCCATGTGCCAGGAGATGCATTATGTCTCTGTTGCACCAGTTGTCCACTTGAAACAGGCACGTATGAAAACATCGATTTGGAATTTGTGCTTACATCAATTCAAAATATATTCTCTGTTTACGATACTACTCTCATTCTGTAAGCCACTGTACTATACCATCCAGCTCTCTTTTACTGCGCTGTCTTAGGACCTTAATATCTTTTCATTGTGGGAAAAAATATAAAATACCATTAAAACATTTTACATACCTGATAGATGATGTTGCAAAGCCTAAACTTTTTATGTGCTCCCTTGCCATATATATGTAGGCAGTTGGGCACACTGGGCCATAACAAACAAGTTCAATAGTTAACTGTCTGCGCATAAAAGAAAATACCTATACTTCCTTGCTTCTTTAATCTTTCTTTCTCCAACCCCTCTCCTGTTAGGATGGCATCTTCTTTCTCCGCTTTACCGTGCTGCATCCTAAGGGCAGGATTTTACTCTTGGATCAAAACATGTGGCCATTTGGATGAGTTGGAGAAAACAACGCAGTAGCAGCTCATACCGTCTCATACATTTAGGGGGCTTAGTCCTGCTGACACCCACAGCACAGCTCAGCTTTCTCAGAGAATTTCTCATGGTGGAAATTCAGCTCATCTGAATGTTCTACAGTGGCATTTAACTCTTAAAGTCTAGTCATACATCAGCAAAAAAAAATACCTAAAGCCATGTTTAATTAAGGTTAACTGAGAGGATTTTAATATCTCTTGGTAAAAACGGAGGAATAATTAACAAAATATCTTCAAGCCTCCTGAAGGTGTGAAACAGTCACTGGAAGGAAGGAGGTTTTCCAGTTACCTGCACTCTCTCAAAACTCAATGAAAATAGCGTTTTCATTAAGTAATTTCCTTTCCTTAGACTACCTTTAATTACATATTTTAAGAAACAGAAAAAGATCCAAGCCAAGTTATACATGTGTTTACCTTTAAAAGCATTTCCACACTGGGATTTCAGTGCATGTCATGCCACGATCTCATTTTGAACTGATCTTGCTCCTCCTCTATGGTACGGCAGGACATTGAGTTTAGTGAGTGCCGCACTTGGTGCAAATGTGTATGTGTCCTGCAGCAGTGTGTAAAAACTATTGAAATGCCAGAAGACCTCATTAAGAGAGCTATGCAGCTGCAAAAATTAATTTACTCTTATTGTTTAAAGCTTGTTTTTCCTATTAGCTTTGTTTGATGTAAATGGTCAGTTTGAGTAAAATAGGTTGATGCAATCCATACAGTGTTCTGTAGTTGGATTTTAGCATTCAGTTAAGCCTCTTCTTGTCATGGTATAGCTTTTCCACAATTATTTATGCTTTAAAATATATTGACTGTGGATCGTAGTCCTTATTCTCTGTTCCTGAAAGTCACTTGAACTTGTTGCTGCTGTGAGTGGAAGCATTAAAATCTTGTAATTCTTTGGTCACTTTCTGACTTCATTGTAAGGGGAGTCAGAACTGTGGCCAGAGATACTTAAAGTGATGATCAAATTTTAAATGGCTTGAAAACTATTACTGCATTTACACAAAATGAGAAAGAATGCAGTTCAGATTGATGCTCAAACAAATTTTCATGAATATTGAGATAGGTGTGTTTTAACTCAAGTCTGTAATGGGATATTTTCTAAATGTAGACTTATGAATATTGAAGTGTTACTAAGAATAATCTTCAGCATTCTTGAGTGCTAACTTGAAGCTGTTTATTTTAGCAAAAACAGGTTGGTCGCTCACCTGGGGTAAGCAGTATAGAACACCAGCAAGAGATCACTAAGTTAAAGGCAGACCTGGAAAAGAAAAGTGTTTTCTATGAAGAGGAATTATCTAAACGTGAAATAATGCATGCTAATGAAATAAAAAGTCTGAAGAAAGAGCTACGGGATGCAGAGAGCCAGCAGCTTGCCCTCAAGAAGGAGATCATGATTTTGAAAGACAAGTTAGAGAAAACCAGAAGAGAAAAGTGAGTATTGTATGGAATTTACCTTTAAGCTCAAAAGTCTCCCGGTATGTTTCCAAACACACTTTCACTTCCGTAGCTGTCGTGCAAGCAGGTGTGGCTGAGCTAACACCAGGGTTGAAAATAGTTACCTTTAAAAATATGACAGAACAAAATGAGCTTTGTGCCAGTTACCTGAATAATTGGTATATACAGAAAAATCCATAGCCCTGTACCGAAACATTTAATTTTGCACCAGAATTCCTGCACAGGCTGACCATGCTGACGTACGTAACTTGAGTTGCACACTTGCAACTCCGGCTAAGTCAACCCCTGAAGCTTATGCTGCAGTTTAAAATAGGGGGTTTTTGACATTTTTTTTTCTGTTTGGTATTTTCATCGTTTCATGCAAAACTACTGTGTTAGAGATCAATTATTACTTCCGTTTCTGCCAGAGCAGGAACCATCATCTGATGCGGACTAAGGCTAATCCGCCGGGGGTTCCATCCAGCGTTAACATCAGTCATCAGGCTACTGTAGCCATAAGCTGCTTTATCTCCTCTGGCATGGTCATTTGTCAGAGACCTGCTTTTTTCTCTCCCACGTGGTGGAGCTTGTAACTGGCCTTGGGAACATTCCTTGAGGCATTAATAAAAACAAGTTTTTCTGCTGGATAGTGTAGTATTGGAAATGGTCGTAAATTGAATGGTTTCATTTTCATTCATAAAAAATTCAGAATGCTTTAGAGACCCTAACAGATGCTTCTTTTTGCTGCTGTAATAAGATGGCCTATTAGAAAAACCATTGAGAAGTTCCTGCTGAAATTTAACCAAACTGTAGCAAGTCCTTATACAGAAGTAGTAAATAAAATATTTTTCAAAAAAGCTTATGCAAATAGAGGTGGAAACACTGTTTCTAGCAGGGGAAGTAGATCATGCAGCTTAGAATGCAGTGGATGAACTGTTTCTTCCTAGGATATAGCTATTCATAGGCTCGACATATGAAAGCAGTAATTTGCTGCTTTGTTCATGCTGCCTCAGCAGCGTGTTTTCCTTGAACCACAACTTCATGGTCTTGCTGAATTATAAATGCACGAAAGGCTATGCTGTCCTGTTATATGTGAAGGTGATAGTACGATACTCCTTTAATGCCATGTCAATCCAATAGTGTCTGAAAAGGAGGAATATTCAATAAAGAATCATTAATACCTCTTCCTGCATGTTAAACTCATGCTAAAGCTCATGGCTCTGAACACTGACCAGGCCAAAAAACTTCTCTGAGTTTTGACAGAACTGTTCTAGTCTTATACGATGGCAAAAGTTCTAATAGATGTCCATCTAGTGAAATAACAAATGGCCTAATGATGCTGCTCTGCTCCCTGCCGGCTAGTTCAGAAACGTTTCAGTCTAGTTTCTCTCTAGAAATTAAAAAAGAGCCGGACGAAAATTTAAGATGAGTGTTGGTGTAAGAGAACATTTTCAAGTGTGAACAGAAGCATGTCACGTAACCAGAACCCACTGCTTGGCTCTTAATAGGAAGGGCTTCGGCAGCATGTGATGTGTCCAAGCACATGAGGAGTGATTAATGAAGACCTGATCTTAAGTGGGTTTTGTTAAACAGATCTGCAGAATATCATGCAAATCTTAGGACTCCAAAGAAATGCCACTGTTCAGGGTGTGCCACAAATTGACTTCTGTAGTGGTTCTGAGGTTGAGAAGGGAAACCTAAATATTAGGAATAGGACAATTGCTGTTGCTGCTCAATTCTCAGTATTTGGTAGCTTTTCTTAAAAAACCATGGATTTTTTGGGGTGTTTCTGCTTACATGTATTGTTTTAAGCCTTTGTAACCAGGCAAAGCTTTTTGCGAGTCTGCCAGTACAGAGGTGTTCAATGGAAGTGCGAAAAGGAAGCACCTGGAGGCTTTATGCTGGAATAAGTGGAATTATTTCAACAATAGGCTTGGGCTGGGCGTGGTGAAGTGTGCGTATACAGTTTGGGAAAAAAATTTTAGTAGTCTAAAAATAATCTTTAGTGCGTATTAAAAAAAAAAAGGCTTTGATAAGAGGCTTTACTTGCATTACTTCATAAGGGCTATAGTATAGAGTGAACAAGAGCTTGATCAAAATCTGTGTGTGCTTTTTTATATAACTTACATGTTGGTGGTTTCTGTTTCATTTTTAAAAATAGGTATTTTTTCTTTGTTTCCTTCAAATTTAAGCTTTCATACTTTGGCTATTTCAACAGCGTAAATCTGTAAGGGAGAGAAACTTCCTTTCTGCACAAAACGATTGCCCTTTGCTAAAGTCTGATAAACTGCATGCTATTAAATTTGGGAACATAGGAACACAGTATCAGGCCAGTGATCTGTGTAGCACAATATTCCACTTCTTGGAATTGTCACTATAAAATATTTCAGAAGAAGGTGCAAGAAACTGCGTAAATCATGTTTGTAGAATTTTTTTTAAACCTGACATTTAACGATAGATTTATAAAGCAGAGAGCTTTCTAAAACAGTGTTTGTTGTTTTTAAATTGTGTGATATAAAGAAGCCTGGGGGCTGGTGTTTGTTTCAGGTCTACTTTTCTCGATTTCAAAGCAGTAAGATAAAATATTTCTCCACTTTGTACAGCCGCAATAAAGAGCTGGAGTGACAAAGTGATACTATAAAGCTGTATTTCACATTGCTTGCATGTGGTTTGCTACAGTTATTTTACTGATAAAAAGAAAGCTGGATCATGTATGATTTTTTAAACTCGAAGAGCAGATACATAGCTAAATTTTAGATGAGAGAAAAAGCTTGATGGGAGAGGAGGATGCCAGGCTTCAAAGCAAATGTGTTATTTTGATCTTCCTGGCTGTCCAAGGTACGTCTGGGGAGTCTGTCACAGTTCTGGTTTGCTGAGTTGATGTTTGGGTAGGATGGATTATACTCACCTTATACTCTGTTTAAATTTTAAACTTCTTTGTTTCTGTATTATACTACAGCAATCTGACTTAGTGGGATAATGACAATCACTAGTTGAATTAAGAATGTAAAATACAGAAAGCTACAAATATGTTGGGCTCTTTTGCCAATCCAAAGCTTCCTTAATCCACCACCATTTATGGCTGCTTTGAGCCTTAAAGCCTTAAAAGAACAAATTTTAGATAAATACGGAGTAAAAAACCCTAAACAAAACCATAAAACCATAACATCTAAATGAAAGAAATAATGATAAATTAGTTTGGTCTACAGTCTGAGAAATTAGCTTTGAATCTGTGCCTTGCAAACAGAAGCAGGACCTGTTATTAATTCCCCTGAGGGCCAGTGCTTTAATCTCTTCCTGCCTTTTCCCTAAGCTGCTCATCACACGTGTGGAAGCTGTTGATACTGAAAAGGAGTGGTGGAGAATTTCAAACTCGGCGTTTAAACACTAACGATAGTATGTTACTTCGCTAAGGATGTAGTGTTATGTTTCAAAGGATGCCTGGCAACGTAGAATTTCACCGCGAGTCTAACATGCTGTACTGGATTTCAAAGGGTGGTCGAAGTGCTAAATGAATTTCAAATTAGGAGTAGGAAATTCAAACCAGCATTACTCTTAACTGGGTGCACTGTAACCACTGACACTCCTCATCTTTTAAGGGTGTTCTCTCTATTTGGCAGAGTTGTAGTAGTTCTGCATCTCAGGAAAAGAGGCAAGGATGTAATTCCTCAGTTGCATAACGTAAAATTCCGAGTGGTATTCAGGAAAAAAATTTGTGATGCTGCAAACAAGGTTTCCCCTGGACAGAGTTAACTTTTTATCCTGGGCGCTTTTTCAAAGCTTTTAAGGCTAGACAGTGGTATTTGCTGAATGGATATTTATCTGTGGCATTTATAGTATAGTTCCGTCAACCAACTGATGAGCTTTGTGCCAGTTACCTGAATAATTGGTGAAATGGTGAACACAGCACACAAATGCAGTCTCCCAAAAGTCGCAAAAGGAGCGGATGTGAGGTGGGAGTTGTATGTCTAAAACATTGCTGTGCACCACTTTAGGGAAATTGCAATGTTTTTTGGCAAACAGAGGATCCAGCAGCTTCGTTTATTTCCATGTTCTTGTATTCATTGTGCAAGATCAGGCAGGGGTTCTCTACGGAGTGACATCTGCAGGAGAAGGGAAGAGTGGGGTGAAACAACTACTTTGAAACTGTTTCTCAGGAAGAATGGTCTGAACCTGCTCTAGAATTTGGTGACGTTAGTAGGTTATCTGATAGTAAGTACAATCTTGCAGTTGTGGAAATGTCTAAGTTAAAATAATGTTTCTGTGAGCTGAGAATTTACCCTGAATGTCTCAGAATATTGACACACCCTTTGGTTCTGCAGAATTACAGCTGCTCAGTGTTTGAAGGATTCATCTAAAGAATAAAAGACATATAAGTGGATCGATAAACGCTAGCTCAGTGGAGCTCTATTAATTCTATACGGAAGGAGAGATCATTGTGTAATGATAAAATTCAACAGTCTGTGCGTTGGTCTTTATGTATTTAAGTGGATAGTGGGATGAGTAAGAAAATTTATAGTTCTGCTTCATTTTATTTCTTAGCCAAAGTGAAAGAGAGGAATTTGAAACGGAGTTCAAACAGAAGTATGAACGAGAAAAGCTTCTGCTAACGGAGGAAAACAAAAAGCTTTCAAATGAACTTGATAAGGTAAGTGCTGATTTGTTGAGTCCTGAGTTTACAGCCATTGTATGCTATGTACAAACTGGACAATATAGAGCTATATTGGCTATTATTAACTGTTAATTGACAGCAGAAATTAGTATTACACCAAAAGTGGTGATTAATATTTGAATAGGGAGTGTCTGCATGTATCTGAACTTGAGAGTGTGTGCACATATATATATGCCTTTATGTGTAGGAATTGGGTTAGATGGTCTCACAGTTTGGTAAGATTAATTTTAGACAATACCTCAAGCTAAAAAAGAAAGATTATTTCATTGTATGACCCAAATATAAAAATACATAGTTAATGATGTGATTACTTAGAGTGTATTTGCATGTCAATTACTGTGAAATGGCAGGACCCCTCCCACCCATTGAGATTAAGTGTTACTTTGAGATATTAAAAAAATACAAATGATAAAGCATATTAATTGAAGTGTGTTGAGCAAGGAATAATTATGTTTCATGCATTTAGATTATCTCTTTATTGTTCATTTTGACAGGTTATTCAAGTTCATTGTGGATTAGCCGTGTCTTGCTAAACTTGTCTATTCTTTTTGTAATGCATTAAATTTTCTAAAAATATGATGAAAGTACAGTGTTCTTCAAAGTAAGCATGTTTGCATCTCAGTGTTCAAATTAAAGTATATTTTCATACCATATAAGACTTATACTGTATATGCCTATATGTAGGCTTAGTCTAAGGACTAAGTCACTTTGATGGTTTTTCTGCGCAGTCTCCTTTTTTTTTAATTTGGTTAGTTTTGTATTTTTCTTGTCAAATGGCACTTAGTAAATAGGCATTTTTAAATCATAAGCCCATGTTGGTGATAAGCGTGGAGCAGAGTATTTGTATTAGGAGTAAAAAGCAGAATAGATTTAAAACTGGTATTTTTTTCATCATTTTGAGTCGTTAATGCATTTCAGTACTAGAAGAAGCCTTTCACACGAGATTCGTTCTGAGCTGGCCTTCCCGTAAAGTCTATCTAATCCGTAATTCCAGTTTGACTTTCTGAATAATTATTGACCATAATGAGGGTTTATTTCCTGGTACCAGCTCAGGTTGGCTGGGGCTTTTGTCTTGCCGAATGTGCCTGTATGAGTGACAGCCGTGTGAATGCGAGGGAGGTTAATTGCTATGTATAACGTATTGTACTTACAGATGTGCATTTAATTTCAATTTCCCTGTCTGCAAGTAAGTAAAATGAATAATAGGGGGATGTGGGACACCTGGAGAATCTCGAGACTGACTCGCCCCTGTATCTGTTAAGCCTCTCATTCTCCATGGTTACTAAACAAGAGAGAGGATCTGCATTTTTATCTGAGCTATAACAATTCTTGTGCCCTTGCATTGCTCTTTTAATGTAGTTTTTTTTCTATATAGAAAATCCCACACCTGTAGGGTGCAAAGCAGAAACCGTCTAAGAGTTATAGAGGCATTTGGAGAGTAATTCTCAGAAAATTAACAAATTTATTAGAGTAAAAATGTAGTTCTAGTCCTTAAAAATGGCATTTGAGTACAGCTAAGGTCATACATGAGAAGAGATTCTGGCTTTTGTTACATGGTGCTCATTGTGATGGGTGGTAGCAATTTTTGAAGCAGATGAGAGAGGGGAACACGTGGCTTTGAGTCTGCTCAGAGCTGGATTCGCGGCAGCTTTTACCTTTAACACATTGTTTAAATTCTCCTTCAGCTCACCACCATGTTTGAGAGGCTGAGTATGAACAACCGGCAGCTGGAAGAAGAGATGAGAGACCTGGCTGATAAAAAGGAGTCCGTGGCACACTGGGAGGCCCAAATTACCGAGATCATCCAATGGTGAATACTCTGCTCTCATGTCATTGCAGAATCCTCTCCGTACGTGGTCAGGCCGTTACAGAGCTTTTCCCTTTGCCCGTGGCATTTGGAAGCACTTGGGTGAAATCTCTCGCCCGCCTGGGATCCTGCTGTATTTTTGCTTGAGATTTTAATAATATCCAAACCTGGAAAATTGAGTTCCTCCTTAAGAACAAAAGTGTCTTACCTAATACAGCTTTTTTTAAGTGCAGAAAAATCATGGCCGTTGGGTGTGGCTTGTGGCTTTGGAGGAACCATGGAAGGAGCCATGTGCTGGGCTCACGCCTCCCAGAGGGAGCAAGCCTGGGAAAAGCAGTGGCTGAGAGTGTTTGCGTCTCGGCATTAATTTCCTTCATCTGCTTGGCATGTGGCAGAATGAAACAAATACAGTGCAACTTTTATGTGATTTTTTTTTTTTTTTTTTTTTAACAAGGAGGGCATTTGAGACTGCCACAAAGCCAGTCAAGTGATGTTTCTAATAATACTTCTGCTAAATAATGACGTTATGTTTCTAAAGTTTTCTGTCCAGTTCTAATACATTAAGGGAAAAAAAAAAACAACAACAATTTGAAACTATGAAGAGAAAAAGATTGTTTTCTCTAGGTGGCCTTTGCTTTTCCTCTCCCTTTTGTGGTCCATTGCGATGTTTAGCATCTACAAAACCAGTTTGCATCCAGACTTGTTTTTTTTTTACAGATCATCCACTTCTGGGAGGGTGTCATCATCATATACTAATCTTACTTGATTCACTACTTGATATATTTTTCCCCCCCATTTTTCACATCTCATGTTAGTGAAAAAATCTTATTTATTATGTCAAAGCAAGAATGGAAAACATTTGTTTTAACAAAATGTAGTTTGGTATTGTTATAATGTCAGTATAATTTTTTTGTCCAAATACAGAGCAGTTTGGCTTCTGAATATAGCCATATGAATACATAGTAAGAAAGAAGGCTGAACTCTGGGGTTCTGGAATTGTTTTAAACAGTATTTGTTACATAAAATATGAAGTCCATAGAGTCTCAAGGCAATGTATTCGTAGCAGAGGTTAAGAAATACAAAGGGCCAACTTCATGCATGTTCCTTTTAAATCTTTTCTCTCATAACTGTGAAGGCAGTAGACAGCCTGCGTCACCAAAAAAAACCCATAAAAGTTGTTTAGATGAAGTTAATTTCTAGCCACTCAGAAATGTTTATTCAGAAAAAAAAAATATCAATGGAACAAAAGAGACAAGTCTATTATTTCACATTTGATATAGTTTTAAGGTAATGCTTATCTGTCTTAATGCCCCAAGGTAACCAAACCCCGTTTTTCAGATTTACATGTGAAAGCAGTCCTAACATTTGGCAGTTCCAGAAAAAGACAAGTCAGAATTAGCTGTGGATTGTTTTACTTAACACTATGTAAAAACGCACCAACAACCATTACGAAAATCCCTTCTCCAATTTATGAGACCATTTAATATTTGAAGATGCAGTTCGCGTGTATGATAAAGCATCTTGCACTGAGATGTCACTGGGGAGTAAAAGAGGTTTGGGATTGAGTTTTTTGAGATCAGGAACATACAAGACCATCTCAATGAAAGATACCATTTTAGTCATCCTTTAAGATAATCAAGTGTCTTTTAAGAAGTATGAAACTAAAAATTAAAGAATTATGTGAAAAGAAGATAAAAATAGAAGTACTGTGGGTAAACATAAGGAGATAAACCAAATCTTAATTTTCGTACTTCTCTTTGCTTATGTTAGAATTTTTTTCAACTACATGAGGCCATATCTTGGCTCACATTTTTGTCTTATTATATTTCAATTTTCTGTGTGTTACCCAGATAATCTGATTGTGTCCATCCGCTGTCCTTAGAGCTCAGCGCTGCATAGTGACAGTAGGTCCTTCTCTGGAGACTTCTTGCTGTGGAACATGGGGTGCTATATGAAGTATTTAAACATCTATAACAATGATAAACATTTTAAAAGGAAAAAAAAAAACTAACTTTGAAGAAAATTAATCTTATTTAATCAGTCACAAGCCTATGTTTTCCTCAGAACATGTAATTTAAATCCATACTTGTCCTCCTCTTCAGTATGACAAGAGAATGCCTTGGAGCTAATAAAGTTGGGTAAGGCTTATAGGCCCTCTCTTCCAAATGAACAGCTCTTTCACATAATATTACTTTAAAATATGTATTTTGGGTGCATACTTCTGACCTTTTAAAAATGAGTTTTGCCTACCACCTTTTTGTACCGTGATTCATGAAGGATAGGAGGCAGTAGATGGAATTAATTACTAGTTTTGCAAACAGTTTGCTTGGCTGCCTGTGGAAGTAGAAGGGATTTGTTCTAGCCCTGGTTTAAGTAACACAGGCCCAAGGAGTCCCTTACATCCGTTGAGTGCTTTCACATCTAATAGATATCTCTGCCCCACTATTCAAGACCACATTTTGGGTGGTTAAGATTGTCACTTTCTTTACAACTCCTTGGACCCTTCTAAATTATTATTTCTTTCAGATTTTATAACTTCTGAGTAATTTTAGTGGTCTATCATGTTCCCCTTTGCCTTTCCTTTCTTTCATACTTGCATCTTGTTTAGGACAAATATACAAAAGCCTTTTTATTTTGGTTGTTGTTATCCTAAGATGCCATAAATACAGCCAAAATCTTACTATAAATACTTGAATAAAAATTTTGTTGCATATTCTAATGTGGTAGCAGTAGACCCTCGCAGATCCTTCAGCCTTAATGGAGCTATTATATTGACGAGTTTATATTTGCCAAATCACTCATCACTCCTTGACAAGAGTAAGAAATATTGAGGCTTTTATAGTCAGCTATAAATTTTCCTAGGGGAGAAGGGAAAGAGATTCATTGCATAGGAGGTTAATGCAGCCACTTTAAAAAGCGATCTTTTAAATAGCCGTGATACAGTATTTCTGTTCTGTTGCAGAAAAGGAGGTTGATGAAAGTCTTGGTAGTGATTCCCAGAGGACTTGGCAAAAATCGTAACTTATTAGTCTCTCTGGGAGGGATTCATGTAACCTAGTTTCAGAAGTCCTAAGGTAGACAACTAAAATAAATCCCGTGACTAGTACTGTAGAAGTCTCGTTTTCTCCCCGCTGATTGAAAAGGAAGTGTAGACACTAGTTCAAATCAAGAATTCTGAATTGTTGAGTATGTTTCTGTGGATGAGCTAAATCCTACCTCATTTACCCATAGAGGGGATCTTAGGCTTAGATTCAGCTGCGACTGTTGTTTGTCTAAAGATTGAGCTAATATTCTCCTGGTTGACTGGGTATCTTTCCAATCTACTGTACTGTGGTTGATTTTATCTTAGTGATAGATTCCATTAAAAAACAAACATACACACACACACCCAAACCCTTCCAAACACGTCTGCATTAATTCAAGCATAAAAAAGCCCCAAAGTTGTTTGGTNTATAGAGGGGATCTTAGTCTTAGATTCAGCTGCGAATTCAAGCATAAAAAAAGCCCCAAAGTTGTTTGGTTTTTTTGAAATCTGGTCACTCTCAGAAGAAAGCACACACAAATTGTGGAAAAGGTTTAGCAAAAATTCTGGGTAAATTCAACTGTAAAGACTCAAAACATCAACAATTCTGAGATGTGTTGTTCGAAGTAGGAATAATCAGAGGTTAATTATCTATAAAATAGGCATTCTGGAGGGCAGGGAGAAATTTCAGGGTTTGGGAATCACAGAATCGCAGAATGATATGGGGTTGGAAGGGACCTCTGGAGACCATCTAGTTCAACCCCCTGNAGTTTGTGCCCCTTTCCTCTTGTCCTGTCCCTGGGCACCACTGAAAAAAGACTGGCCCCATCCTCTGGACACCCTCCCTTAAAGTATTTGTAGGCGTTGGTCAGGTTCCCCCCTCAGTCCAGACTCATCTCCAGACTAAAAAGACCCATGTCCCTCAGCCTTTCCTCATCAGAGAGATGCTCCAGGCTCCTGATCATCTTTGTAGCCCTCTGCTGTACCCTCTCCAGCAGTTCCCTGTCCTTCTTGAACTGGGGAGCCCAGAACTGGACACGGTGCTCCAGATGTGGCCTTGCCAGGCCAGAGGGACAGGGAGTCAAGTGACATTGAAAATTTTAAAAGAAGTAGTTTTAAAAAACAAGTTTTGTAGGAGATGGCAGAGGAGAAAGAAAATAATTAGGTTGGAGGCTTTGAGCATGGTGATATGAAGACAGAAATTTAAAAGCATTGAGAAACTACAGGAGAAATGGGCATCATGGCCCAGAGACTTCCTTGGGGTTTTTAAATCAGATAAGATGTAATTGTAAATTATCTTGGATGGAGAGACCCAGAGAGACTGAGGTCTCCGCCAGCCTGACAAATAACACACTAGATTGTGGTCAATGGTTATTTGAAGTTTTTCATTATGTTGGCTCCAACTAAAAAGTGAAATTAAATTTTAGACGAGTTTATACTATATCGTCGTTTTTGGTTTTTATAGTTAACAAACTAAGCTTGTCAGGGCACTTACGTTGTAGATGAAAACAGAACCGTTTATCTAATTTAAATTTTCAGCAAGGAAAGAAGTTACTCTGGATGGAACCTAAAGAGCTTTTCTTCCTTTTCTGCTGTGCTTGTTAGGGCTCTCTGGAGGAAGGGAGGGCACGGAGAGGAACATTAGTAAGATTAACTTTACCATTCTTGCTTTATCTTAAAAAAAAAAAAAAAAAAAAAAGCCAAGCAAACCAAAAAACCAACCCAGCAAAACAGTAACAAATCAAAAAACTGCAAAACTCTTGGGTTCACGTGTTTAATCCACGGTATCTCATTATGTAGAGAATGTTGCCATCTAGTGGACAACAAAACTGTAGCTCAGCTCTACATTGTACTGCTTATATTTACTGTCTTACTGAGCAGAGATTTTTGCTAAAATTGACTTCATATGTAAATTTTCACTTTTCTAGATTTCTGTGTGTTTTGTGGGACATCTCTCGGAGCTTATTGCATGTGCAGCTTCGCAGAATTTAGAGCCTTAAGGTTCTGTGCATCATAAACCAAATAACTAAAGTGTTTTCTCACCTTCTGTGAGAAAAGATCTGTACGGCATGATAAAAGTAGACAAAAGAAATCGAACATTTAAAGTTTTTCATCTTTAACTAGAGAAGTTAAAAAATTCAATTTTATTTTTAATCTGACATTGTCCCTTTTTTCTGCAAAGATTTTATGTCACTGAAAATAAAGATCAAATGCCAGTTTCTAAATTTCTTTTTCCTTCTACATCAGGAAAATTTACTTTCTCACCTTGAGAACCTCTCACTGTTTTTTTATTTTTACTTCCATCCATTTCATTATGGACCCTCAGACACATACCTCCCCCAAAAGCAACTTAGGCTACTTCTCACCTATTTTGCCCACCGAGTGGTTTATATGGGCCAAGATCATCCATACCTGGTCCTCAAAATGTGTTTCATGAAGAAGGTCACAGAAAAAAATAGTTGGCACGCTGCTTCCATTGAGTTCTGGTATAGCTTGGGAAAAGCGCTGCCTCATTAATATCAAAACTCTCACTGACTTTTAATAGAGTCAGGACGTGTTTTGGTTGTGGGTTTTTTTTCCGAGGCTCCTCCCCACCTCCTGAACTAAATTGTAGACAGGAGACAAGGAAGGTAAAGCCCAGAGCATGAATAAATGCTTCCTTTTTCATGCTGGTGGGAATTTTGTGGCAAACGGTCGCTGTTTTTCCATTAGCTTCCTCTGGATTAAAGCAATCTTCTTTATGTAAGTCTTAAACTGCCCTCCCAGAAGTCACTGCAGCAGGTGGTTTTTTCCTTTTTCGGGTTCTTTTTTTTCTTTTTTCCCCCCCTCTCTATTTGTTTGGTTTAGGTTTTTCATAAGCTACTTAGTTTCAGTGAGGTAATTTTTTAGCAACTTTCTTTTCTATGTTAATACCTGAGGCAAAGTGAAGAAAGAACCTTCTGCTGCGATTAATCACAGAAAGTTGTTTTTTCTTTGTAACTGATGATCAAAGAATCTGAAAAACAGACGTGTCTCCTCCTTGATGTGTTTACACCCAGGAAACATGTCTCGATAGAAAGAAAGCTCGGGGGATGAGAAAGCCTCTTCTGGCTTATGCTGTTTAATAACATCAGAATTAGACTCTCGCTATTTAATTAGTATTTCTTGAAATAACATCACTGATTCTAACCACTAGTTCTCACAGTCAATTGATACAGTAAAGTTAACCACTGTTTCCACTATTATGTGGTTTTCTGTATTATTATTTTTTTTTGTTTCCTTATATTTTCTAATTTTTGCGTTCTGCTTCTTTCTCTTTCTGGTTGCTATTTTGTTTTTGAAGGGATTTCTGTCTTTTTTTCTTTAGATTCTTCGTTTAAAATACCTTTTCCTTCTTATGTGATTTTTTAGGGTAAGCGATGAAAAAGATGCTCGAGGTTATCTTCAAGCCTTGGCTTCCAAAATGACAGAAGAATTAGAAGCCCTGAGGAACTCCAGTTTGGGTGCAAGAGCTACAGTAAGACTCTACTTCCATATGTCAGATTTTTTTTTTTGTTGTTTGAAAAAACCCTTATTTGATAGTTTCAGCTGCAGTAATTACCTGTCTGTAGAGTCTCTTAGTCAAATGTTAAAATTTCCTAGAGCTTCCCTTCTGAATAACTGAGTAGTAAAGTTGTTGTTTGTCAGTTAATGTCTTTATAATGTGATTTTAACTATTATATTGTTCACATAGCAACTTTATAAACATATACGAATTTGTTGAAGGAAATCTATACTCCAGGTCAAAAGCCTTAAAATCTTTCACTTGTGAAATGTGAATGTCCTTCATAGTTGTCATTTGATTTGAGGCACATCAAAACTAGAATTCACAAAATCTCTTTAATTTTGAGGTCATGACAGCATAAGATGTTCATCTTGCTTATTTAGTACTTGAGTTTAAAAGCAATAATACTTAATACACTTTTTAAATTTTAGATTACTTCAGAATTAATGAACGCATGTTAGAAACAATAGACTGAGAAAGGTAGTTGTTTAAGTCAGTTACATTCCTCATTTTCTGCTTTTTTTGTCGTCTTACTCTTTCTTCTCCCTTTTTTTTTATTCTTTACGAGGACATGCCCTGGAAGATGCGCCGCTTTGCAAAACTGGATATGTCTGCAAGGTTGGAACTACAGTCTGCTCTCGATGCCGAAATCCGAGCCAAACAGGCTATTCAGGATGAGTTGAATAAAGTCAAAGCTTCCTGTATCTCTACAGAGTGGTAAGACTGAACTGTTCTGATGGAAATTTACTTTGATACTTCCCAGGGAGTGTCACCAAATCATGATTTTCACTATCTTGTCTGTCAGAATATGATAATGAATGATTGCTGGTTTCTTATATCCAAATGTAAAAAAGGCTGTCTCTCCCTTCATTGTGTAAGCAGCTGAACACTTACTGGGAAAATTGGAAATCGTGAAGACTTTCAGAGGGGGTACTTTCTTTTTAATAATATAATCTCTCCTAGTTGTGATAACAAGCTCAAATGCAAGCAGGGTTTGGTTTTGTATCTTAGAATGTACTCTTTTTCCATTCTTTTGATAGCTGCGTTGGGTTAGTGGATGAAAATCAATTATTGCAGACTGATTTGAACAGTAATAAGATGTCCTTATAGATTATTAATTCTTTTATGCCTTCCTCAGACCTCTCTCCCTGCTCAACTCCCCACCTCTCCTTAAAGTACAAAATTTATTTTGAATTGGGTGAATGCCTGAGGCAGGGGATTAGTAGGAAGACACTCCATTTCTATGTCTCCAGCTTCAATCTGCCCAGAGCTATGGAAATCTCTTGGAGCCTGGCTTTAGTGGCATGTGGCTTCTCCGTAGCACTCACCAGTGAAACTGGTGCCTGTTATTTCCTTTGTTAGTTTGGACAGAGAAATCAAAGACAACACATGAGCTTTTCTATACCTACAAGAGAATCCTTCAAATTAGAGTTTGAGGCATGTTTAAGAATGAGCTTGCACTGGTGTGAAGTACTGCAAGTCAGTTCTGCTAAAAAAGAAAGATTTTAGTTTCTTCCGCTGTGGTTCTCATTCCTCTTACAAGTTGTTAACTCTGTTAACCAAAGATATTTTAGTAGATAAAATGCAAAAATATGATGAAATACAAAATACATATTGTTTGCATAGTTCCCGTGATATGTTGCAATTGGACTTACTGGCAAACATGGCAAATTTGCCATGAGAGGAAAACTGGTACTGGACTGTGATGTGACAGTAGTTACATTTTCAAATGAGGAATCCCACTGGGCTGAGGGTGCGGAGTTAGTCCTTTGGGTTGGTTGATGTAGGCTGAAGTAGGAACTCAGCTGAAGTAGGACTTCTGAGCCTCATCTTAGCACACCCCTTCTGTTCCTCTTACCGCTTTCTCTACAGAAATGATTTTCACAACAGCAGTTCTCTCGTCTTCCAGTGTCTAAGCCCATAGATAGACATGGACAAGGCATGGAAATGACTTCTAGGAGAGAAGGGGTTGGATGTGATGTAAGGATTTCAAACACAGTCAGAATGAGTAATTTCTCTTCAATCATATTTGAGGAGCACTGACTTGTTCTGCAGCTTTTGGAAAGCAGTTGGTCAGAGCTGAGATTCAAATATGTTACTTGTGAAGAGGGAATTCCTCACCCACCTTACTTGGTGATGTAGATCCTCTAACAGCAGGACAACAGGTGTTTGCTTTGATAGATAAGGATGAGAAGTGTGGTGGAAACGGATAGCAGTGTTACCTATCAGCTGTGAATCAGAAATCACCCAAACAACTAACTGTAGAGTAACTGAGAGGAAAAACAGTTCAATGTCATCTGTGAGCATCACAGGTGCTGTAAATTAACAAATTAAAAAACCCCACAATTTTTAAGCATAAAAAATAAATGTCTTTTTTTCCTCATTCACAGGATACAGACTCACATGTTTACTCATAAATTAGAAGCATGAGCCTATTTAATGAGCAAACAGGGACAATTAATTGCTTGTTCTGTTTTGATTTGGTTTTTTTAAGATACCATACTAAACAGGTCCTAATACATTTCTGAATTAGTTCTCACATTTGATGATATCGTGAAACTTGCTGGGCATTACTTTTTAAATAGCATGCAAAGATGGACAAAGAAAAGTTACTTATATCTTGGGTTCTTGATATTTACACATCTTTTTTGTTTGTATTCTTTTGAAGTAAATTGCAAGAATCTGAGAAGAAGAACATGGAACTGTTGACTGATATTGAAAGGCTGAAAAAGGAGACGGAAGAGCTTAGATCAGAAAAGGGTATGGCAACTGATATCCCAGTAAATAACACGTTTCATGTTGATGGGTACATCTTATCAATTAGGTGTCACCTTGCAACTAAAATATGCCACCAACAGACTTTGGCATATGAAATGTGAGCAAAATGATTGCATGTTAAGATGTACCCACAGCAGTTTCGTTTGCACTGCTAATCCATACTTGTAATCCGTTTCAGTTCTGTTGATATACTTTGAACCAATAAGGGTTTCCTTGAGTTGGAACTGCGTTATTTTTATTTGGCTTGTGGATAGTGATTTACTGCCAGAAAACTTAGAAGTATAGCTATATTTATAATTTTTTTCCCCCTTTTATGATGGGTGAAGATATTTAGGCTTCCATACCGTCATAGCGTTCCTCTGTGAATGGTTTGGGCCTGTCTACACAGAGAGTAAACAACTGCAGAGGCATTTGTAGCATGTAGCATTCATTTGTTTCTGGGATGACTTTGTTAATTGGCTTCATAACGGTGTAGTGAGCAGTGTGGTGATGTTCAGTTTTTGCTGTGGTATTAAGAGTACATTCTGGGATCTTTAATGCATCTAACTTTCAGCATTTTGCATTGTTGCTGGGAGAAGAAACTTTTTGGTAAATTTCAAATGAAAAAAAAAATTCATTTAGAGATGATTAATGATCTGGCTGATTCTTTGCAGTTCCCGTAGTGGCTCTAATATCTGTATCCTATGAGTCACATGGGAAGAAGTGATTTTTATTTTTTTTTTCAGGCCAAATGGAATTACCTAATTTCCTGTAGGGAACTGTTTGAACTCAAGTTTCAAAACCCTGGCAACAATTGCTGCATAGGGATGTTGTGATAGTTTCTCCCTGGAGACAGTAATGCTGTGTCACGCTTAGCTTTCAGCTATAGATTGTTAAACTGTCTTAGATATTACCCGTGGTTACTTGACTTCTGAAACCTTTTGCTTTAAACTATCTGTTAATACTTTATAATTAATATCTGACCCTGTATTTTTTCCAGCTTTTAGAACCTTATTGTTTCTGTGAAAATAGAGATAAACATTTACTCTTTTCTTCTTGTTCTAAAAAAAAAACAACAAGAAAAAAAGTGTACCATTCGAGGAAAAGTTAGTAATTATGGCTCTTGCCAGAAGTAAATTAGTGAGATTCTACTGCAACTATTCAAATATTTTGAAAATATTTTGATAGAAATACACCTTAATCCCAAATCATCATCATTTTTGGATTTGGTTTCGAATCATGGACTGTATAGAGGATTCAAATATAGTCAATGTACAGCGTTAGAGTAACTTCCTCTGTGTGGAAATTGATTTCTAGGAAGGGATTTCTTAGATTAACACTTGAATCCTTTCCTCTTTATAAATGTATTCCAGAAACTTAGAAGGGTGGGGAAAAAGATTACTAAAAATGATTCCGTAAAGTAGCAGGTAATTTGATGATTGTTTTCAGTATTTTACTGGAGTTTCAGTGTAAGTACATTTTAAAGAGGAGAGGGTTCTTTGTAACTTCTTCATTCACTGTGGGTTATATTTAGAGCAAGACACTGATGTGTTTTTTTAAGGCAAATAAGTGACCTTTGATAGCATGAATCTTTGGAGATGCACACAGTCCTGCAGGCTCTGGTCATAATATGTATGTATATGTAATGTATTTGTAGTGTTCAGGAGGCTAGAGTTTGTACACATCTGTGATTTATAAACACCCACACAGCAACCCAAAGAAAAGAAGAAAAAAATAACAAGTCAGTGGAAGCAAGTTAAAATAACAGTCAAGATGTTATTTTATGTCAAGCCTCCGTGGCTCCAGAGGATGCAGCGTCCCTGCTCTGTTTGCTGGCTGAAAACCCAGAGGCATCTGCAGCTTCACCTGGGATGGTGTTACTCTTAAACATTGAGAAGCAAGAGGTGGCAGCCAGGCACAGAGCATGGCTCAGGGAACTCATATTATTTGGTGTGTTCCTCAGACAGCCTGTTCTGTGTGCTTTTGTGGAAGCCTCGCTGTTTGCTAAAGCTGTCTTGTCACAGCAGGCACTGAATTGGACATAAGCACGTTAAAAACCTGTGCCTTTTGCGTAATAAACACGTGCATACAGTCTGTTTTCATGTTGAATTCTCATCACACGCATCCTGGCTTAGAAAAGGTTAATAAACATAAACCGATTGCATAGTTGGGTGTACATATATTAAAAAAACCCTTTTACTCTGGAAAGCAGACCAAATGTGACAACTCATTTCAAAAAATATAGGTGGTTCAGGTGGATACTCAAAACCCTGATTCAGCAAGGCAAAGGTCCTCCATTAAAAAGTCATTTTTCTGTAGCTTAAAAAACCTGCTGCTGTTTTCTAGGTGTAAAGCACCAAGACTCACAGAATTCTTTCTTGGCATTTTTGAATGCGCCTACCTCTGCTCTGGATCAATTTGAAGTAAGTGCACAGCTATTCTACCTCTCTGTTAGTCACTGCAACTGCTGCTGTCACGTGTCATATATTGCTGAGAGTTTGCTACTGTATTTTAGTCATATTGCCCCATTTATATTTGTGTATAATAATATGTGAGAATGGTTTGTGATTTCCAGTGCCGGCTACCTTCTCTTGAACACTAGTGATCATAGTGAATTCTCTCTTCAACCTTCAATGCAGAAATTTTCCTGATTTTGTAGTGAACATGAAAAGCGTAGTTGTTCAAATGTCCTTTCTTTGTATTCAGAAAAATGCTAAGTAATGCAGGTACTGGTTTGGTAAAAATGAGAGAAAATACATAAATAATCTTTGAAATGAAGTTATTGAAACTGTGTATTTATTAGGTTGTCTCCATCTTTTGTTTATTTTGCACAGATCTGTAAAACCCAGATAATTACTATTCATCTCCTCAGATCCTAGATATTTATAAAAGAAATCTGTTGAATTCCTATGTCGCTTTTAGACAAAAGACCGGTTTAGGTAGAAAACCTGGAAGAAAAAAAATGAAATTATATTATACATTTCTTATCTTCTTTTTTTAATCAACAGTAAGCAATGCATCACTTTTCTTTTTAAAAGAGCAGCTGGGGTGAAATATTGGTCAAACTGAATTCAGAGGGGACAAGGCACCACCTTTACATTGGTCTAATACATTGGTCTAAAATTTGCCCCTGGTTTTTCCTGATGAGTGTACAAGGTCATTACATTTAGCTATGAAAGAGCACAATCCCTGATGTCATTGAAGTTCCAAAATTTGCTTTCTTTTCATTCTGTGTTCATAAATTCATTTTTCTCTCTTGGAGTCCTCACAATTAACACCATTTTTTTAATTTGCTTTTTAATTATTTATCCTATAACTTACTTTCAATATAAAAATCCTGTTGGAGTGTAGGAATATTATTTTACTGAGTGAATGCTGGAAAAAGATTGGGTTTTATTCAGGTAGTTTATTGATTAATTGTCTGTGAAAGGCAATTAATGAAAACTTACTGGCACTAGTTATTTACAGTTCTTTATTTTTGCACTTTTATTTATATTGAACAGTTTTCTTCATCCATCTCTCTCTCTCTCTCTTTTTTTTTTTTTTACTGCTGTTTTCATTAAAATAGGATTCCTTTTCCTCCTCTTCATCCTCATTGATTGATTTTATGGATGACGTAAGTCTTTGACTTTCAAACCAGTAAATCCCTCAATACCAAAGCTCAATTAATTTGGAATATTCAAACATTAATGCAGTCAACTTAAAAAATCTGAAGTGCAGTGGAGAACAGAGTATTTCTATAATAGCATACTTACAGCTATTTATATAGATAGATGTTCAAAGTAAATGTTTTTCTTTAGGTGCAGGTGAAAAATTCTTAATTGCAAACAGTCTTCCTCAATGGGGAGAAGCTGCTTTTAGTCCTCACCTACTGATATGGCCAGTAGAAAATGGTTCCAAAATAACTGGCACATTTTTAATTTATTTAGTTCTGTTGCTTCGTATTATTACTTTATCATTAGTTGTTTCCAAAAGTTTTCTGATCACTTCAGTGAAAATGTTTTCCTTGCGTACACTTTATTTCTGTTCACTCAAATAAAACAATGACTCTTTTTTAGCCTAATTACTTACTAAGAAGTAATTTTCACTCTAACTGAAGTAACTTACTTCTTTTTATTGCCATTTCTTATGATAGTTTTTAATAAGGGCAGTGTTTAAATATTTGGCCTAGTTCATTGCATACTAAGGGAATTGAATTAAAAGATGAAAATTGACTGCATTATATTTCTTTCAGACTGAAGTAGTAGGCACATAAAAATAAATAGTAATAAGCTTTTTTTAATCAAAGTATATACTGTGCATCCATGGTAGAGAACCACCCATTACAACTCTGTGGGTATGTTGTGTGTGTACGTCTGTGTGTGCTTGTATATATGTGTCTACACATACATACATATTTATAGAGATGTATTTAAAATAATTCTGTTTGCATTAAAAGGTAATGTAATTAATTTTAATCTAGAAATGTCTGCTGGGAAGGATGTAACAAAGAGGGGATGGTACATGGGCCTGATCTACTGATTGCATTTCATTTCACAAGCTCTAAAAGAATCTTTTCTTCTAGATGCTTTTTTTTTTTTTTTTCTGTAAATCAAGTATTTACCTTAGCCAAAACGTGAAGGTAATTTGTGGTACCATAGTAGAAGGTATTTGTCTGCACTTTTATACAGCATATAGAAAACCCTGTCTTGCTGATATTGTTGGGATTTTCTTACCCCAAAAAATGAGAGTACAGTTTCCTGTCAAGTTAATGCTACAATAAATGAATAATATTTACATTCTTTACCTGGATTAAAGAAGTGTTTTCTGTGTTGCCTGAGTATTAGCAACATTTAGTTTGTAGCAGCAGGTTCTTTCATAGAAAGTTACCTTAAAAAATATCTCAGACTCTCTCCTAAAAGCTGTTAAAAGAGAAATAAAGTACATATGTGGTGGAGTAGATGATAATGTTCTATTTTGCAAGGGAAACCTTAGGACAAGAAAATTTCCCTGGTTGCCATCTAATTAGTTTTGAAGGACATAAGTACTTTATTTTCTATTTAGTGTTGGGTGGTTGGTGGGTTTTTTTGTGGTGGGTTTTGTTTTTGTTTTTTTTTTAAAGAAGGCAGCATGTTTTTTTCATGCTTCAGAAAGAGCACCCTGCAGACAAGTACAAGACTTGTTGAGTTACCTGTCTTTATTAGAAAAAGAAGTAACGCTGATGTCTGCGTTAGTAGGTGAAAGGCGGTGTCATTAAAGTTGTGCTTAAAGTCCATTCTGTATCTTTCATTTATTGGACAAATACTGGATTAATTCATAGTGAGATTCATAATATAGTCTCTTAATTATCAAAATGAATGGTTATTTGTGTTTTATCTCATTGAGTTGGTTCAATATCAATGTATTAGGCAGCCTTAAATCAAAATAAGGATATTTAAAAAACCCCTCCCTGCTGAATGGGACCTCCATTCCCTTTCCCATGTCTCTCTTTGTAATTACCTTGAAGGGTAGTGTTTCTTGCAGCATTTCAAGAAGAATTAACCTGTGCTCAGTCATACCTGAGAAATGTGTGGGTTCTCTTTATTTTAAGACCAAGGAAGAATTAGAAGTCCTCAGGTCAGACTCACGCTGCAGTGATGAAATTGCTGAAATCGCATGGATTTCAGTCTCCATAATCAAGAACCCAAAGTAACTGTTAATATTACCAGTAAATACAAATATTACCAGTAAATACAAACATTACCAGTAGCCTGTAGTGCTTCTCCAGCCTCTGTGCTTCATTACAGAATGACAGAGAGAGTGTAAAATTATATACAGATGCAGTTAGATCACACTTGTTGTAAGATCTCTTGTCTGTTTAACATATAGAAGTGTAAGCAGCGCTAAGTCTAGCGTACTGATTACATTTGGAGTTTACTAGGGTGGGTATGTCTTATGTGTATATCATGCCAATAATGGCATTCTTTATAGTTCTCTGTGGATGACTGGAGTTAATTTTAATTGTTTCAATGAAGAAAATGGTAGCTTTGCGGTTTCTGCTGGAGAGAAGTAAAAATAAATGTCCTGCTGCCTCTGTGGCCAAGAGACACTGAGAAAAAAAGTAGTAACTCACTATTTAGATGGTTCCAGCTATCCCTCCTCAAATCCAAAGAAAGATACTTGGTCAGGTTGGCAGAACTGATGCCTAAATCCTCATATCAGAAGAAGTTTAAATGTTCAGAAACAATCTCTGTATCTCTTCTGCAGAGAGGAGGGGGCAAAGGGGAGCAGGAATAGGTTTTGCTGTTCCTAGTTTCTGGTTTTGATGGGGAGGGAAATCACCCCCTGTGATGAATATAGACTAATTTCTAAATCTTTGCCACTGTTTCTCCTGTGTGTTGCAGGCTGTCTCTCAGTAACCTCATCTAGGTGTTAAGTCTCCTGTGTTCACTAGAAGTGTCTGAGAGTCAAAGCGTTGGGTTTTGGTTTCTTGCCAGGTGGATCTTTGTGTATCCCGCTAGCTACTAGAAGCAATCATCAAAACATGAATTTGTGATTATTTACAGCAATAAAATGGAATCCCGTTTTCCCTTGACAAAATTATTTTCCCCACTTGCTAGAAAATACTATTTTTCCCATTTTCAACATATCACGAATTAAAAATAGATTTCTTAAATCCTCCTGAAATCTTCCCTCACATCCAATCCCTGTGGGCTTTGGTTAGACTAAATAAATCTGAATTTTGCTAATAACCACAGAATAAATCATGTTCTGAATTCTCACTATCAAACAGAGTAAGTGATAGTAGTGTCTGGTGAGAGTCCTGACTCTACCTGCACATTCATAATTAAGCTTAAAATAATTCTAATTCTTAATGCTACTTTAAATTGGAATTATTGTGTCTCCAAGAGATTGCTTTATTCATCTTATTCAAAGTACAGAGATTCTAACTGCAACTTATTAGTGTAACATACTCTGCAGTTTCACTGCTATTGTCCAGTGTAAAACTGCAGACTTTAAAACAGCTGTTCCTTTTTTTATGTTTCTTCCCTCTTGTTGCCCCAGACTATCTTGTTTCTAAAACACTTGTAAAAATGAAACATGTTTGTGTGTGTCTCGACACTACCCCTGGTGATACAGAGCCACGAATTCTGAGCTGATGTATGTGTCACTGTTTGGTTTTGTAACATATTCTCCTCCTTTCTTTGTTAAAGCGCTCTCCTTCCTGTATTCCAGCTAACAAAGGCAGACGTGTAAGAGGCTGTCTTACTCTATGTAGCCCTTTATTTTTTGCCTGTTGTGTACATGCCTTTGTTTAATGTATGGATCGTGTATTTACCTCACTGCATGTCTTGTGCTGCTGCTGCCTTTTGCTGCTGCTGCTGCTGTGCTTTTTGTTGTTTTACAGCTGTGGCCTAAAAGCTTTTGGAGTATTTAATTTAATAACCCTATGAGCAGAATATCACAGTAACTGGAGAAGATGCTTTGGGTACTTTCTCATTTCAATAAGAAGGCTCTTTGTGAAAGCTGACCAGGTAGACGAGCAAATATCAAATGTTTGTTTCCTTGCTCTTCGCAGGGAGAATGTGTTGAGTTATGGGAATTGCCTATAGAAGGTAAAGTTTGGCATTTGGGAGGCATGTCACAGCAAAGGCTAGAAAATATCAGAGTACAAGAGATAAACAAATGGGAAGTGGGGAATTGAGTAAATTGAGCATTAAGCAGGGCAGGAAAAATTCATACAAAGAAAACAAGAGTTGGGTGTGTCATAGTTGGTTAAGCTGGAGCGCTCTGTGGTGTTTCAAAAATCAAGGTGGATTTTTAAAAATGGTGTTATCAAAGCTTTGTCAGACTGAATTTCTACCAGGTATGTCCATTTTAAATTCATACTGGCACTTTTGTTACTTTTATACACCTGTGATGATAGGAACAGGAAAGCATACAAAGCATTTATATTTAATCTTCAGTAAATGGGTGCTAATGCCCAACAGCTCTAACAGTAACCTCCCCTCTGCAGTTCAAAGCACACTGCTCAGTGTTTTAGGCAAGTTTACAGAACTGCTGGGTTTTGTCGGCTTTGGTTCCGCTTCAGAAGTTCTTCTCTCCTCAAGACGTGTTTATACACTGGCCCCTTTGGCTCAGGCCTACACAGCTGACACCACACAGACAACGAAGCCCAGGCCTGTGGAGAACAACCAGGCTATTACAATTTGGTAGAAAATATTGAAATACGCTTTTGACAATCCAGTAGATTAGTTTAAAACTACTTTTAACAGTGTTAATGTGGTCCATGTAAACTTTTGGCCACAGTTGAGTGAGGTTAGTTTTACTTATTAAAGCAAAGAACCTGGAGTTTACTGCAGTTTAAGGCCCTGTTTCTGCAGTAAAGGTGGTGGTTAAATTGCCTTCAGATTCTGTGGCGGTAGATCAGGTTCTGTGTATTTTGTGGACTTTTTGTGTTCATAAGTAAAGTAAAAATACATTTGTTACTGCTTCAGCAGTTGTCTTCAACCACAAAGGCTTTGTGGCACATTCCAGGAAAGTTCCATCATTCATATCGTGCTTGTACTAAATTTTTTTAAGAATCACCATGAAAATTCCTTGGTATGCAGATGCTACTTTGAAAGGGAAAGCCTTTGGAGTATCTGGAAACATTTATGAAATGGTAGATTAGATCTCTTGAGTTTAACTTGCAGAAGAAAAGGAATGTCTGTTTCTTGCGATGAAAAATTTGCCTGTAGTTACTCATTTGGCTTATTTTTTAATAACACTTATAAGAAGAAGGTAGAATTGTTCAAGGTTAAACAGTCTTTAAGTGGACTCCAAGTTATCACGTTTAGACTTGATTAAAAAAAAAAAGTTTAAAGTAATTGAAACAATGTTGTGTGTCTGGGGATTTACTACTTAAAGGCAGTAATACTGGATGAGGCTTCCAGTTATTATTATTTGCATCTAATAAATTCAAGCGCAAAATGTTTGCTTTACTGCTAATTTTCGCCTCAATGTGTGAAACACATGATCTAATGTGTAGAAAACAGGTGTATCCAGTATGAGATTTTCCCGTTTTCATTACAGAAATACTTGCAGGCATCTTAATATGCCTGTTGATTAAAATGATAAGCATTCTCCACCAGATAAGGTTTCTTTGAAGGCTATGATAAAACTAGAAGCCATCAAACTTAACTCACTGCTATTGTGGGGGGGAGAAGGGAAAAGAGAGAAAAAGAAAAAAACAACAACGGCACCTGTTCACTACCATGACTGAGTTTCTGGGGAACAGGACTGTATATGCATGTGCAAGATTGGCTTGGCAATATATTTTATTCCCTAAGAAGTAGCAAAGTCTGTGGAATTCTTAGTATGATGTCAATGACAAGGAAGATGAAAAAGCACCGGAATGTTAAAATGCTTTCTGCTGCGTATTTTAGATGGCGTGCAAACCAAATCCTTAGTAATGGGGGGCTGATGATGGATAGCATTGCTCCAGAGAATCCTGCATTCTCTAATTTTTCAGCTGCACTGACAAAAGATAACTTGTTATCCAAGATACCTGGTTGTACCTATATGCTTTGTTGTTCAGTGTAGTTCTGTGTTGGGCTTAGTTTCATTGTATATCAAGGACTAGGAAAATACTCCCTTGAAGATACCATATTCCTGGTAAGAATATTTTTGGTAATTCAAATGGGGTACAGAAAACCCCTCAATTCCCTGTGAATATAATTAACTCTAACCTCAGGAAATATGTTATTTGCTCTGCCTTTTCTCCTTATTTTCTCCTAAATATGTTTGCATTGATTTAGATGGGCTATAAGGGAATTCACTTCTAACAAATTTTTACTACCAGTGGGCAAAAGCCAATAGTGTTTAGAAAATGTTCACCCTTTAAAAATGCTGAAGTACAAGTCTCCTCAAGTGTTTATCAGGCCCCTGAACTAGCAGCTTTTGTGCATGTGCTCTCCTCTCAGCAGAAGCCTTGGCGTGTTCATATTCAATAATTTTCATTGCATTTTTGTACATTAATTAGGAAGTTGCTTAAAACTGAATTTTTATCCTCTCAGTTCTCTCTGAGGAATCCTACTGCTTCCTTATCTTATTTTGGTAAGAGTGAGGATTCTTTTTTAATGATGTCTGTTATTTATTTTTTTGGTTGTTTTTTTTTTTCCTCTTGAATTATTCTTCTAGATTGATTCAGTTGAGAATTTTACATTGTCTAATACTCCATCACGGGATGAAGATAGCAAGTCTCACCTCCATTCAAGATCAAGGTCTCCTTCTACAGCCAGTGAGATTGAACCAATCGAGGTACTTCAGTCAGTGACAAATTTTTGTCTTTTTTTTTATTTAGGGGTTTCACTCATCTAAAACTTGCTATTGCAAATCCTTTTGTTTAGAATGAAGCTCACTTCTCTGCAGCGAGACTATTTAGGACCTAACCTTCTGCACTAGTGGTGAACTGTATTTTGGGGAATGTTGCATTTCCTTTCACATACAGTTAATTGATTAGGAATGGGAACTATGTTGAATCAATTATTAGATATGTCTCTCTTCATAACCTATCTTCACTCATGAATATTTAAGAAATGTTGGTGCAAAGTTAAAGTTACACCACAGTTTCTAAGAGTGCACTTTGGAGTCCTGCTGAAAGGCTTGTCAATACAAAATATTAGCCAGGCTCTGAAACTATAATAATGTATCCCCTTTCCCTGTTAAAAAATTTAACTCTTGATTATTTTACATTAGAAAAGATTCAATCAAATGTTTAAGATAATACAAAGTTATTTTTGATGTTTAGAAGATCAGTCGTACACATAATACTGCTGAGAAATAAGATTCGGTTTTCTGAGTCCTTTCCTACCTTAGTTTGGTTCCATTGCTTGTAAGTTTGGGACTGGGGTGGGTGGGACTTTGTAGCCTTTTTACTTTATTCAAGCTCTCTTTGATAGTGTGTATTTGATGTCTTATTTATCCTCTGGGGACTATGTTCAGGTTACAGATCATCCTCCCCGTTCGCTTCACACACCAACCATGAGGACACCATATATTGGATCGGGACTCTCTGCACCAAAGGTATTCAGTCAAACGTTCATGACTTCTATATAGTAAGGGGGAAAATAGCACTCCCGGGCAACAGCTTCAGGAGGACTGTTTATCACAGTAATCTTTACCAGAACTGCCTAGAAGGGTTGTTTATGTGCAAGCTGGTTGCTTTCTGAAACATAAAACTCCTCATTCTTAAATTATGTGGTGTGAAAGGGGATTTGATTATTGGAAAAACAGTGGTTTGGACACTAGAAAGAGGTAAATTAACCAGGACATGAAGAAAGGAAAAGAGACTTGAGAGAGTGTTTTCTGGCATGTGTCTGACCAACCTGCCTTTATTCCCTGTGTGCGATAAAACTGGTGTTGCTGTGGGCCAGTCTTGGATCAGCACATCTGTGCGCTATCTAGATGCTTATTTTTCAGAAAAGGCAAAGAGTAACCCTAAAATGAACCTGTAGATTTACATTTTTATAAGTAACATAGAGTGAGCACTAAAGCCAGCACTGCAGCACTGGGCTGGGAGAAGGAATTCCAGTTTTTCTGCCTTCTGGCTTTTTATTTGCATAAATACTGATTTTACATCAGTAAAATTGTATTGAAATTATTTTGCTGCTGGCCAAATAAGCCAGTCAATGTATGCTAATTCAGTGAATTGTGTATATTCAAGCAAATGAGGAATAAAATGCAAGCTATTAAAGGAAAAATCTTCTCATAGAAGTACCAGAAGTGCCTCAATGGCTTAGGAATCTTCTGTATTTTTTAAAAAATGGCAGTTTTTCTGCAACTGATCAATGAAGGAAGTAAGTTTTTCTAATAGATCTGTTTCTCTGCTTCAAGAAATTGCAAAATAGCAAAAAACTTCATTTGTGTAAAGGAAAACCAAAAAGTTTGAGCAGACTGTTCTGTTGCAACATTGTAGTAGATCCAAGTAGATCTAGATCTTAGTAGATTTAAAAAATGCTGTGAGTGCACTTGGAATCACGTGAAACATTTCACTGTGCACATCATTTCATATTTGCAAATATTTTTCTCAGTAACTCATGAATATTTGCTTTCTAATTTATTATGTTCCCTAAAGAACTTTCTTACTTTATGACTGCATCAGTTTTTAGAGCTGAGTATTGTTTCAAAGCAAGACATCCACCTATAGACAGAAAGCTTCCATTGTAACAGTAGAACTGTCATTAAATATGGATGAAGTTTGAGTCCTTAGGTGTGACATCTTATGCTGTGAAAAGCAGGAAAGTGAGTAAAATTTTAATATACCCACTCACTAAGGTAGTTTGCAGAATTGTCTTATTTGAGATCACATACGTTAGCCCAGTTTTTGGAGAGCCTTTGTGATCACCCTATGCTGTATCCTTTCTCCACCTACCAGTGGATTTAGATGGGATTTAGTGTTACTTCACTGGGAGTTTTTTAGAAAAGCAAAGCAGCTTCTTGGATTTTAGACAAGGCCTTCCATGAATCATATCATATATGACCACACTACATAGTTCTTTAGCCTTGCTATCATAGTATCAGCACTGCCATCCTTGAGGGGCGAGAGAGAACTAAAACACTTACTCATGTGGTCTGTGTTCCTGAGAGGACCTCCAAGAAGAGAGGCCCTTTCAAAATCAACATCATCTATACTCTTGCTTTTAAAATGGGTTTTTTGAAATTGCATGTGCCTGACACCATAAAACTGAACTCTGTCGTGCTTTCTGGCATAAAAATTAGAATTTTGGAAAAAGCCTGATATTTTTCTTTAAAGGCAACACTTCTTACAGAGGAGCATTGAATTTGCAGCTTAGAAACTACTGTGGTAGGTTGACCTTGGCTGGCCCCCAGGTGCCCACCAAGCACGTACATACACACATTCAACTTCTAGAGTCTAATGGAATAATTTTGGCAACTTTCCTATCTGCAATGGAAGCAAACACATGTTCTGAGACAAGATCTGGTTTCCATGGTTTTGTTTACAGAGGATGGGTTTAATTATCAGTAACAAGCACTGATAAGGAATTTTTTTCAGTTCATGTGTTAGGAGCTCATGTCTCATTTCAGCAAAAACAAATAAGCTACTTTATTTGCTCTTATATGTATGAAAAAATAACTGCTCTTCGGAAGTGTTACAGGTATTAACATCTTTGTCTGCTTGTTTCACAGCCTAAAGCCCACCAGTTTGTAGTGAAATCATTTAATACCCCAACAAAATGCAATCAGTGCACCTCTCTGATGGTGGGTTTAATACGACAGGGCTGTACTTGTGAAGGTAAGCACTTGTGAAAGCAGGAAATGTGAACTGAAGTTCTTAGAGATGCAAATTGTACGGGGAATGGTGTGGAACGCTAATGTAGGAGTCTTATGTTTATATTTTGAATAACAGAATATATTTTCATGCTTCAGTCTTTTAGCAGAAGAAGCCAAACACTCTGAACATCTCATGTAACAGGTTACCTGGAGACACACTTCTTCCAGTTGGTGGTAGAAGAGCTTAGTTCAGTTTGCTCAAAATAGCAAGTAGGGCCACAGTCAGTGGTCAACACCTTTGCGTTCTGACTCAGAGCAAGATGTATAGCTTTGCCATTCAGTACCAGTTCTGCTGCTTTCCAGAAGTAATTTGTAGGTTTGTGTGTACACAGAATGACACTCATAATTTAGAAGAGCTTTTTGTTTACTAGTGGAGTTGTGCCTAGAAGAAATCATAGAGATTATCGCAGTATGAGCTTCTGATTAGGGTCTTTGTTACCTGAATGAAACCAGACTGTGTATCCATACACCTCTGGAAATGAGAGAATCCGAATTTAAAGCAGATAAAAGCACGAACTGCTGCTGTGCACACTTGTATTTCTGTTTCGGTGTAGAAAAGTTCAGTGGAACTATTCAATTGTTGGTCAAAAAAAGGAGAAGATTCCTTTATAAATGTCATCATCGCTATCATAGCTTTTGCATTGCACAAGAAATAACCATCAAATCTTTTTGTTTTTTCTCCTCCTCACAAGTGTGTGGATTCTCTTGCCACGTGACCTGTGCAGACAAGGCTCCTGCAGTGTGTCCAATCCCTCCCGAACAGACGAAGGGACCTTTGGGAATAGATCCACAGAAAGGCATAGGAACAGCTTATGAAGGCCATGTCCGAGTAAGTATCAGGTACCTGCATTTGGGGCACTTAGATTAAATTTGTTGTTTTCCGGAGGTGGAATTAAACTCTAATTGGGGTGTTGGGGTGGGATGGATTAAACTATACGTTTAAGTAACAGTTTGGAAACTAAGATGTAAATCTTCACAAAGCAGCTCAGTATTTTCAACTGTAATTCTCTCTCCATCTGTGTTGGCCGTTGTGCTTTGAGTTGGTCTTGAATAGCCTTGATTTTTGATCGCATACAAAACGTGCAGAGAATTGATCAGATTTTATCTTGCTTAAAGGTACCCAAACCAGCTGGAGTAAAGAAAGGTTGGCAGAGGGCACTGGCAGTCATCTGTGATTTTAAACTCTTCCTATACGATGTAGCAGAAGGCAAAGCGTCCCAGCCCAGCGTGGTAGTGAGTCAGGTCATAGACATGAGGTAAGCTGTTTGGTACCGTGTGGGAGCTTTTCAGAGGCACTGGGAGGTTTTTTCTGCTTTGCCTTTTTGTGAAATCAGTAAGCAAAATCCAGAGCGTTTATGAAACACTGTAATCCATATTAAGAGCCTCTAATTTTCTGGAAAAAAGCAGTGTTTGCCATTAGCCTGAACTCCACTTGTGTGTTCGCATGTGGCAATTTAAACTCCCGTTACTACATCATGTGCCAAAATGCATCTGTTCAGCTGTGTAAAGATCTGGAATAAATAAAGAAGGAAAAATACATTTTTCTGGGGTTGAATAGAGTTTTGAAAGATAGCCAAAACTGTTACAAGATAAAACCAATACAATTTTTGATTCAGAAGGTCTAAATAGTTTGTTCCCGGTGTTACTGAAATAATACCAACTTTACTGAAGGCTGAGGACATTTAACACACCAACTAAATGCAGCTCATCTCTGAACTAGGTTAGTTTATCCAGGGAGCCTCGAACAGCGGTAGTTTATAGCTTCTGGTGGGTTTGGATTTTTGTGAAAGAGTTGGAGAGGTGTTCTTGGCCCACACTTAAGTTTGATTATGTTTGTTTATTTTTAAAAAAAAAGGTTTCAATTTAAAAAGACCCAGATACTTTGAATAGATTTATCTCCATCAACATTTACCAGTAATTAATTATGCAACATTGCAATTGTGAGTTTCATCTGCAGATGAAAGGATAATTTGAAAAATTAGCCCTCAGTACTGTCCTGTTGTGTCCTTCACAAAAGAGGACTATTGGTACTATGGAAATATAAACCCAACCAGGCAGTTTTTACTCTTTAACTCTTTTCCAATTATGTTTGTGGTCTCCATAAGGGATGAAGAATTCTCAGTGAGTTCTGTCTTGGCCTCAGATGTCATCCATGCAAATCGAAAAGATATCCCCTGTATCTTTAGGGTAAGTATTTTGTCTTGAACCCAGTCACCCAGCAGTACAGGGTTTCACAGTGTGATATACGGTGTGTGTTCACTCACAGCTTGCTCTTATTTTATTTCCTTGACAATTCCTGGCCATGTGGTATCCATGGCAGCAGATTCAATGCGTAAGGATCTGTACATACATCATTTTTGTGGTAAAAATAGCACTGGCACATTTAGACCAGTTCTCATCTCCCATTTACATGGCTTTTTAGACTTCACAATAAGACGTACTTTTCTCAACCTCCTGTTAGTCATTTGAAATTCTTCTGTTCTTCTTGCCTTCTGCTTTACAATTTAATTTGTGGTGTTTTTCCTGAAGCCCTTATTTTCTGTATTTTCTTTGTATACAAGCATTGGGTCTCTGAAAACTCCCATTCATCAGGTAATCAGTATAGAAATCTAGTGTAAAATGCTCCTCAGAATTTATGTCTATTACCTGTTGTCATCATTGGCCATCATTGGCTTTTTCTAATATTCATCTTATTTTTACGAGATATTCTGTTAAGGCTTTGACCTCAATTAAATATCTTTGGTGTCTTATTAATTCTCCTATCATTTCTTTACTACACCACTGTATTTCGTTCCTTGTTTTTCTGGCTTTCAGACCATGCATCACTCTGCATGCTGAGAGGAGATAAACCTACAAAAGGGGCTTTCGCTTTTATCTATATAACTCTACCAAATACATGAAAAGGTTCATAGATCATTCTTCAATAAAGACTATTCCTATTTCATGAAATTATTAATGAAAACTATTGGTCTTAAAAAAAATAATACAGAATACTTTGTAAGAAATGCTTTTCATTATAAAATTGCTGCGAGAAACAGATGACTACCTTATTAAGGGCAGACATTTCCGAATAATAGAATAAATACAAAAGCATTTAGAATAGACCCAAATTTTCTCTGTTCTTTGCTGAGTTAGTCACATCTACAGGTTTTTCTGGTGTGGGTCTTGATTGAGAATAGTGTTTTCTACTAACTAAGGCTAAATTTTTTGCATTCTTAGTTCAGACAGCTAATTAAAAGGACACAGGCATCTGATACCCGTGTAAAAATTCTCACGAATAAATTTTATATCACTTATGACTTAAAATATGTGTTTGAAAATTTTCCAGGTCACAGCATCCCAGCTCTCTGCGTCCAGTAATAAATGTTCGATCCTGATTTTAGCGGATGGTGAGAATGAAAAAAGCAAGTGGGTGGGAGTGCTGAACGAACTGCACAGGATCTTGAAGAAGAACAAACTCAAAGACCGCTCGGTCTATGTTCCCAAAGAAGCTTATGACAGCACCTTACCCCTCATCAAAACCACACAGTCAGCAGCAATCATAGGTATGGAATGGATAAGAAGGTAACTCTAAGAAATATGGGTATCCTAAAAACATTCTCTTCTTTTAAATGGTGTTATCTACTGAATAGAGTAATACGTAGTGTTTTTATCCCAGACAGAAAAGCGTACGGGTATAAGAGAATTCACCACCCAGTACTTTTGTCAGATGTGTCCTCCTGTTTACACATATTCATAATTATGAATAATTTGACTGAGGATTGGATATTACTCTTTTGTAGTCTGTAAACATCGTTCCTTAACTGGGCAAAATTAGCACTATGGGATAGACTATATAGTAAATAACTGACTTACAAAATCAGGTTGTGGGACCAGAGAGAAAATGTAAAAGCAGAGAATAAATGTAGTAATTTGAAACGCTACTGCGTAAAATATGTTAAACATGGATTATTTAAATTATTTAAATGTGATATTATGGTTATTCCAAAGTTGGTAGTGCACTTCAGTGCTCTGAATGGTTTGTTAAAAATTATGTTTCTTGGTATTATTTCTGCTATCAGTAGAAAAGGCTTATTTTTTCAGAAATTTGAATATTGGGAGGTTACCAATGGGTTTTTGTCACATGAATATGTTGGATTTGGCTTTATATCTGTTTATTTCAAGATATTAAAAATTTGTCTCTGTTAATCAGAATTATCAGTGTTGTTGAAGAAGTATTTCTAAAGAAAAATACCTTCTTTTTCTTTTTCCTTAATATCCTAGACCACGAAAGAATAGCTTTGGGGAATGAAGAAGGGTTATTTGTTGTGCATGTCACCAAAGACGGTAAGAGATTGGAAACTGGTAAAAATTTTGTTAATATTAAATAATCAGAAAGTTATTTTGAAACCTTTTTTTCTTGTTCAATATCCTCTGGTTTAATTTTTCTCACTTTACTACATTGTCATCTGGACAGCCCCATGTGAGAGCTGATAATCAAGAACATGCTCTGTGTGCTTTCTGGTTTGGGTGTCCTTTCCTCTAAAAAAGATCTAGCATCTGGATTGCAGCTGTGAAGGTTTTGTTCCCTGATTTGAAGTAGGGTTACTACGCAATTTAGACTGGGTTGTTCAGGACTTTTTCCAGTTGGGTCTTGAAAACCCCCAAGGATGGAGGTTCCACAGTCTCTCTGAGCTGCCTGTTGCGAAGTGTAATTATTCTCTCAATTTAACGTTTTCTTTGTATATCCAGTTGGAACCTCCCCCATTTCGGTTTGTTACCAGTTTATCCTCTTCTCCTGCTGTGCACCTCAGTAAGGAGCCTTTTTTGTAACTTCCTTCTTGGTATTAGAAACTAAAATTTATGTTCAGTGTTGTAAATAGATGTAATGACAGATGCCCAAGCTAATTCAGCAAGCAACATGTTTAATTGTATGGTTCAGTTCTTTGAGGGTTTTTCCTTTATTCGGTAGTTTTGTGGCTATAACCTGTTTCTTTATGTGAATACGGAAATAATACAGTGGTTGCTACTGCATCGGATCTGCTCCTCCCTTTTTCTGGTGAGGAGAAGGTCTATCCAGCATTGCCACATCTGGTATTATTAAAATACAAGTTTTGATTCTGTACTTTTAAATATTTCAGGGAAGCAACAAAGGGAATTTCTTGGGTTTACTTCATGGTTTATCTTTACAAATACATATGTTTACATCAATTCACACTTCCACATGATTTACTTGGATTCGGAGGGGTTTGTTTTTGTTTTTTAGAGATTATCCGTGTTGGTGACAATAAGAAGGTTCATCAAATCGAGCTTATCCCGAAGGAACAGCTCGTTGCCGTAATCTCAGGACGAAACCGTCACGTGCGGCTTTTCCCCATAGCTGCCCTGGATGGAAGGGAGACGGAGTTTTATAAACTGGCAGAGACAAAAGGCTGCCAGTCAATCGTTTCCGGACACGTGCGCCACGGAGCTCTGACGTGCCTGTGCGTAGCCATGAAAAGGCAGGTCCTCTGTTACGAACTAAATCAGAGTAAGACACGTCACAAAAAGATCAAGGAGATCCAAGTCCAGGGGAACGTCCAGTGGATGTCGATCTTCAGTGACCGTCTCTGTGTGGGCTACCAGTCGGGTTTCTTAAAATACCCGCTTCACGGAGAGGGTGCCCCGTACAGTCTGCTCCATCCAGACGACCACACGCTCTCGTTCATCGCACAGCAGCCAACCGATGCCATCTGTGCAGTCGAAATCTCAAGTAAAGAATACCTGCTGTGTTTTAGCAGCGTAGGGGTTTACGTTGACTGCCAGGGCCGAAGATCTCGCCAGCAGGAACTGATGTGGCCCGCAACTCCATCGTCTTGCTGTAAGTTGCTGCGTGTTTCAGGGTACTTGCTGTTATACATTGAAGTGATCTCTGCTAGGTTTAGTATCCACAGGAAGGGAAGTTTGAGGATAATTACCTGGCAGGTAAAAGATCACATTTACTCTAGTTTTGACAACTCTGTGTAGCACGAAGAGGAATTGTGGGTCAGGATTTCTAACTCTGATGTCCCATTGCTAAATACACAGCAAGGTCTTACAGCCAAAAGCATCAGGTCCTGAGACCTTTGTGCATTCACCACCACTGATACTGGACTGTTGTTCTTTAAAATCTTACAGTTTCATTTGATTTGGCTCAGCGTGGTGATTCAAGCTTTCTTGATGTTCAGTCATCAGGATCTGGTACTTTTGACTTCCTTTTCTCCAATGCTATTTATTCCTACTTACTGGATTTTTATTTTCTTTCCTTCTTCATTCTTTCCTCTGCAGTTTTTCAGGAAGAAATTCTTTCCTGTGAGGGTGGTGAGGCACTGGAACAGGTTGCCCAGAGAAGCTGTGGCTGCCCCATCCCTGGAGGTGTTCAAGGGCCAGGCTGGATGGGGCTTTGAGCAACCTGGTCTGGTGGGAGGTGTCCCTGCCCGTGGCAGGGGGATTGGAACAGGATGGTCTTTAAGGTCTCTTCCAACTCCAACCATTCTGTGATTCTATGATTTTTATTGACACTCTTCTTATTCATCTGCTCTGTTTGCTTTTTTGAAATACCAGTATTTAATTCCCCCAGCCCCATTCCCTTCCAAAATGCAATGTATGGCAGGCAGTATAGAAAATATATTGCATAACCTTAAGGGAAAAATACTGTAATTTTTCAAGTTTTGGTTTCCAGCAAGAGCTGTGTTAAACATTTATTGCACGTTTTTTCAAAGCTAGGGGTTTATCTTTGTGACGGTTGGATGGAAAAAGAACCACAATGCCCGTCGTCTTCATTTTAATGTCCTTCTGACTGGAGATAAAGATTGGCTAATTATTAGCTGAGAGTATCTGTGAATGAGCCCAGTCTTATATTTGTTTTTAAAGTTATCTGCCTTCTTGCTCTGCTGTGACAGCAGTACAGTCACGTTGCAGAGGAGACAAAAGGTTCACCTTGGTTGACTAAAGCCCTTCTGAATGTGGAAGGAGCAGCTTTTACAGGCTGTGTGTCTCTTTTGTGGTTTTCAAGCCAAGAGTGTGGTTATTGCAATGGACTCAGAGAATGAATGAATCAAAAGATTTTGTGATAGATTGAAAAACAAGTCTTTTCACATATAGTTCGTCTATAGTGGTCATTGATAGTTATGGAAGTTTTTTGCTTGCTTTAAATGTAGTGACTTGATGTTATTCCAATTCAGAATGGATGTATATTTTATAGCAAAACCTGTTACATTTAAACACAAATTAGATGCTCTTGTTAGTTAGGCCGAGCATGGCCGTCTTGTTGCTGACGTGGAAATGCTGAATTCTTCTCTAAAAGTGGTCCCAGTGTAACAAATTTAATCCTGGGGAAATGTGCCAGATGAGTAGCACGAGAGTTCTTTTTACAGTTCACAAAATAAGAGAAGAAAATTAAAGCTAGAAGGGAACATGGAGATTTTTATGACTGTGTCATGGTGCTTACTTCCAGCTGAAGTTCATTTAGTATAGTCCGAAGACTAAAAGCTCAGTTCATTCAAATGACAGTTATTAAATAACAACAATGTGTTTTCCTACCACTTCGTTGACAAAATAGGAGCTCTTAAAAATAGGGCTTTTAGAAGAAAAAACTTTGAACCGCATCAGTGTTTGGCAGAAGAAACTGTAATCCCTCGTAGTTCAAAAAGGAGTTTGGTTCTGCAAAGTTAAAAGTCATGGAGGTTTTAGGGGTTTTGGTGGTTGTGATGGTTTGCCTTCAGAATAAATTTCTTGGCCTTTTTCGAGTTAAAACACATTTTGCAAGAATTGTTGTCGTATTGTGGAGCGAGGTTTTTTGTAATAACTATGGTTAAACATAAGAAATAGTATATTTTGAGCCCTGTCTAAAAGCACGTGACTCTATATCTAATCCTTCCCCCTCAGGTTATAATGCACCATACCTCTCTGTGTACAGTGAAAACGCCATTGATATCTTTGACGTGAACTCCATGGAGTGGATTCAAACTATTCCTCTCAAGAAGGTAACTTGCTTTTTTCAATATCAGTTAAAGAATATGTTAGATGGTCAATCTGGAGAATATGAGTACGTTAGAGTTACTGATATTACTGTAGAGAGCAGTTTCTTCCTATTAATGGCGTATGGCTTCATTGGGGCTGATTGCATCTATGTTATTGCCAGAAGATGATGGATGTTAAGATAATTAAACTGGCCTTCAAAAGTCATATCTTCTGGTGCTTGAGAACATTGTAGACGGACACAGTTAAAGTATTTTGGTTCAACCAGTACCAATATTAAAACGAGGATGATGTGAGGTTTGGATCACTTATCAAAAGGAAGATTTTGAGAACTGACACTTTCTTGGTATTTAGGAGGTGTTTGCTTAGCTGTATTTGGAAATAAAAAGTGTTTGTTTTTCTTTCCCCCCATAGTTTAGACTAACTTCAGCTTTGTCTTAGTGTCAACATAATTCCTTTAGCTGTTGTTCCAATGGCACAGAACTACAAGAAATTGTCCTTGTGGTCTTGTGTTAGACACTCAGTCTCTCTGCATATCAATTTCCCGTGTCAGATGCAGACCAGGATATCATGGCAATGCTGTAAGGATAAATAACGCAAAGATCAAGATGCTCAGCTATTAACCATCTTAAGGAGAGAAGAATAATCTGGTCTTTTAGAGAAAATTTCCTCTGCTCTTTCTGATGTTCAAACTTGGAGTTATTGAACAATTTGGGAATTTTTTTCCTGCACAGCAGAATGTGATTTAGTCCTTTGATTAATATTAGACTCAAGACCACCCCTTTAATGAATGAAGCTGCTTTCGACAGACAGGATTTGCTACATCAGACTCAAATATGGTAGTTTATTACGAAGAATTATAATTTGCAGACTCAGAGAGTGAAACGTGTCTTTCATTCTGAAGCTGCAAATCACAAATACCAGTAGGCTTTAGCAGTCCGTGTATTCTCTTATCCAGTTGCAAAGCGTAACTGTGACATGATACGAACACAAAACAAAAGCACAACTTATTGCTGTGTGTGTCTGATAAACAAAATCAAATTGTTTCATGAAGTAGACTTCTAATGGGACTATTTATTTAAATGCTGGGGGGAATGGTGTTAAGCCTATGTCTTTACGTGGAATTTTAGGCAACTCTCTCTGTGCTCATTCTCCAAACAGAAGTTTAAAATCTAAAACGGTTTTCAACTCTGCTTTGTGGCTTTATTGACTCACAATTGTCGTTCTTGGGAGCAGGTGGGTGTTACTGGAGACACTGCTCCTCCCAGCCCCCTGTTTTTCTGCGGAGCAGGCTTTGCTCTGACCGATCACACCGCTCCGCTCCCTGGGTGGCTCTTAACAGCGCTCCTTTTATAGAGTTTATAACTCCCCTTGGAGCTTTCAGCAGAAGATGCAGTATGTAAATGTGAGTTATGACTATTACAAGGACTGATTTTCCTTGTTTCAGGTACGACCCTTGAATACAGAAGGCTCACTAAACCTTTTAGGCCTGGAGACAGTTAGATTAATATATTTCAAAAACAAAATGGCAGGTAAGTAAAGAGAAGCCAATTTTCATCATGCAAATTTTTGTTTAGAAAGAATGTTTTTCTTTGGCCTGGATCTGTGCATTGTAGAAAGGGATCTCTCAAATGTATGTCCGCTTGTTAATTTGGGAGAAAGCTAAAGCTTATAGATTCCACAGTGATTGCAATGATATCTGCTATGCAGCTACTCTGAACTTTTTTTTCTCCTTTTGAATATTCAATGAAGACTTGAATGAAGACTGGAAATAGAAAATGGAATGACTAAACACTCCTTCCAAATCTGGAGTCACCTGCCAGAATGCTCTCTAAAAATACCTGCACAGTTAAAGGCTTTAATAATGATCTTGGCAGTACTAGATTAAAATTAATATTGTACTTAAACCTAAACAAGCCTTTCACAAGGATCAGACAGTAATAGAATATTATGTATTCATAACTTGTTATAAGGGCCACATACAATTGTGTGCCATAGTTTTAGCTTCACAATTCTACTTTTGTTATGAGTCGTTTTGACCTTTTTTTTCTTTTTAGAGCCCGTTTCATAAGCATCCTCCCAAGTAACTTTTGTAACCTTTTGCTTAACCTCTTAGGTGAAGAGGGGGTGTGCTTTGTTTTAACAATCGAAAGCTATACTTTTTTTTAAGACCTATTCTGAAAATACTGGAAATAAACACTCTTGAAATATAGACTGCTGTTGGCCGAGTTTCAGTGTTTATTTAAATTGCTAGCAAACTAGTACAAAAGGAATGACAGTGGTAGAGAGGGGCAATATGGTGGACAAATTTATAAAGAATCTTTAAGTCTATTAGGTTGAAGATTGAACACTAAAAGCAGAGCAAAAGAGAAAAAAAACCTGGAGAGCGTAGGATGAGAAGTGAGTAAGTAATGCTTCTCGCTGCCTTTCAGAAAATGTTGCCAAACAGTAAAATATCTTCCAGGTGTATCTTCTTAAAAGTCTACAAGGTGATTTTATTTCCTGAAGCTACTTCCTTGTAGATCCCACATGTCATGAAATCTCCAGTTGATCTTAAAAAAAAAAATCTAAATTCCCTACAAAACCTGTTTTGGCAGTGAGCAGTAGGTGTTGGGTATGTTCAAGTTTATTAAGTGTAATTTTAGCCTCCATATATATTAAACAAGACAGAGTAGCTGCAGCATTCATTCACAGTAATGCTCTTATTGTGTGATTACCGCTGCTGTACTTTTCATGTCTTTATTAAAAATGCGTTGGCTAGACCTACACATACGGAAAAAATATCTTCCCTTTTCCCACAGTTGCACCAAAATACATCAGTGGTCAAACATTTCAACGGGAGTAGTCTCTCTGGAGCAGGGAATGAAAGAAAGAGTGTCTTGCATTGAGTCTGTCAGACAATTGGCAGAACAAGACTGTTGCGGTGATCTTCAGTGAGAGCTGCCAAAGACAGTTAGAGATAGAGGATTGAGATCCTTTCCCGCCCACCTAAAGGTTTTGTTGGAAAGAATGAATCATAGAATCATAGAATGGTTTGGGTTGGAAGGGACCTTAAAGATCATTGAGTTCCAACCCCCTGCCATGGGCAGGGACACCTCCCACCAGACCAGGTTGCTCAAAGCCCCATCCAGCCTGGCCTTGAACACCTCCAGGGATGGGGCAGCCACAGCTTTTCTCGGCAACCTGTTCCAGTGTCTCACCACCCTTACAGGAAAGAATTTCGTGCTGAGATCTCATCTAAATCTCCCCTCTTTCAGTTAAAAAACGTTCCCCCTTGTCCTATTGCTCCCCTCCCTGATCAAGAGTCCCTCCCCATCTCTCCTGTAGCCCTCTTTAGGTGCTGGAAGGGGCTCTAAGGTCTCCCTGGAGCCTTCTCTTCTCCAGGCTGAACATCCCCGACTCTCTCAGCCTGTCCTTACAGCAGAGAGGCTCCAGCCCTCTGAGCATCTTTATAGCCCTCTGCTGGACCCATTCCAACAGGTCCAAAATCAGTGATACTTTGAGAACACAGTTGCAGCAGCTTGTGTGTGAAGAAGAGTTAATTCTGTTGCTATGCAACAGAGTAGATAGTTTTAGACAGTAGATTTAGTCAATAGTCGATTTGTTCAGGTTTGATGGGAAGAGGGTGGTGTCCAGAAAGATGAATTTTCTTTGCATTCAAATTCCATGAGCGCTTAATTAATTGTCCCACCATCATCATGTTTATATTGATTTCAGAGGGCGATGAACTGGTGGTTCCTGAGACGTCAGATAACAGCCGGAAGCAAATGGTTCGAAACATTAACAACAAGCGCCGCTATTCTTTCCGAGTGCCAGAGGAGGAGAGGATGCAGCAGCGGAGGTCGGTATTCAACATGTCTTCTGTATGCACGTGTAGGTCCTGAGGGACAGTCACCAGTGCCAATGTGGTACTTCATGTGTCACTTTCTGGAATGCCCGTTCAGATATTTCTGTCTCTTCACTATCACCACGTTAATCCTCAGTGTTTAATCTGTGTTTATACCAGTTTGGATATGGATATGCACTGGATACACGGGTATTCATTAGTTCAAATTAATTATGTGAAACAGATGTAGTTTGGAATGCATGTCTCCACATACTGTATATAGGTATGTAGGTGTGCACATATACTATATATATAAAAGATCTGTAATAAACACTTTGCGAAAGGAGATTACGTTGCTGTTTATACATATGGACTGATTACTTTCTGACTCTGGTTCTGCTTTTCTTTCTGAAGGCAATTCTACTCACAGGAGTATTCCAAGGCAAATGCTTTTTTGATTTGTAGATTTAACTACATTCTCTAAATCTCAGAAAACTCACCTCTTCAGAGGACATAGGACTTCAGGATGTGTTTTTAATAGAAGTCTTTAACAAGTCACAAAGACTTTCCTAAATGGCAATAAAAATAGGTCAGCACTACTCAGTGCTCGTAGGGGGTTTTACTGACCATTTATTATCACTCACTAAAGGTGACGTGGTGCTGTGCTAAACTCCACTCCGAGAACTGACTATTTCGGTTTTCTAGCTTCCAACATCTTCCACCCATGGCTGGCTCCCAGCTTTCCTTTCTTTTTGGCTCTAAGAAAAAGTCACAGCTGTGCACAGTGGAGATAAAATTCCAGTTATTCTCCTTGCCTATTGTGAGCCGAATCACGGTTTGGTCTTTTAAAATTTTATTTATTCTGAGTTCTGAAATGCATCCTTGCCATTTTGAAGAACTTTTAATTCTGACCACAGACTGAGAAAGGTACTGCAGTATTCTTTTAATCCTATTTTCATATTTTGTACTTCATTTACATCTCCACTTTATAATGCATCACAAATGAGTTCTGCTTTTACTCATCTTACAGAGCTTTTTATCAGCTCATAGTGATTGTGTAGTCTTTGAATGTTGGGAACTACTGAGCGTGGGCTGTTGGCCAGCAAACAGCATTCTTTTTTTTTCTGGTCCTTTGTCCTCTCCTCAAGCTGGATGCTTGTCCATCCCAGTCCTGATAGCAAGGGTTTATCACTGTTAACATGGTTTAGATAGTTAATTTCCATTTAAAAGTAGCTGATAATCAAAGCCATACATGTTTTGTAAATGTCCATCCTCCCTTGCCTCAAACGAAATACCTAAATAATGTATTTTCTCTTCCAGGGAGATGCTACGCGATCCGGAAATGAGAAATAAATTAATTTCTAACCCAACTAATTTTAACCACATAGCACATATGGGTCCAGGAGACGGTATACAGATTCTCAAAGACCTTCCGATGGTAAGTACCAAAGTACATGTGAAAGTGACTGACTGCGACAGAGGCTGTAAATAAGTGAGAGAAAGACAAGTACAGTTTTAAAAGTATATACAGAGTGTTGATGTGTTTCATCTCAGGAGCAGCGTAACGAGGGAAACGGAGCTAAACATGCTCTGTTGTACGTGGAAAAATTTAAACAAAGAGGATGACACTTGAACATCAAGGGGAGGAGGAGAAGCGGCTAACGCCTCCTGGGTTTTAAGGCAGGTTGGCCTCTGCTGGTGATTTTTGTGATCCATACAAAGAGACAAAATTAAGAGGATTTGAGCCTGTGTTCTTTGCAGGAATGGAAAGAGAAATTTCTTTCTCCACGAGTTGTATATCCAGCTTAGCCTCTCTCTTCGCAGCCTCTTTTCCTCTGCAGTTCAACAGTGTGTAGTGCCCCTGGGTAGTGCCCACATTTCTTTTCATCCCAATGATGCTATTTTTCATTTTCTCTCCAAATTAACTAGTCTCAATGAAACAGAACTTCTCGCATAAAAACTAACCTTTTAGGTTGAAAAGTGGAAAGAGAAAACATGTAACAGCACACACGTGTTTGTTTCCACAAAACATTATGTAGGAAATACTCACCTGGAAGTTACTGAAATTTTTAATGAGCTAAGGACCAATTAATAGTTTGTTCATAGGAGAGTGTCATAGTTCTTGCTTCGAGATACTTTGAGCGTCTTGTTGGTGTGTTCTGTATTGTTTTCTAAACTTGTCCACGATGAGACAGATGTGATTTGGAAGATGCTAATTAGCACTGTAAGAAAGATGAAATTATATGGTATCAAACAGATTATACGGATTACCACCATAGGACAAAGGCATCACTGCAGAAGTCCTGTCTAAAACGATCATTGTTATTACTTGGAGTTTGTGCAGAAAGCAGCAAGTAGATGCTGAAATTGGGATCTTCAGATACTGAAAAGCCCAAAGAAAACGACAGTGAGACTGGAAAATAAAGCCATGTGCCATAGTGCCATGGGCCTGCACTAGTTTAGGAGCTTAGGAGCGTAACGTCTGGTCTCCAGATACTCGTTTTTCCTCACTTTTGCAGCAAATGGTACTTCTGTGTTACACTTTACCATAAAGTCTGCACATTGTACACGAGCCCTTCTGGCGCTGTGTTTTCCTTAGATGAGAACATGCAAGGAAAGAACAGGATCTACTTTAAATCTCATATGAGATACCTTCTGAGAAAACATTCAGTAACAAATATACTCAGTGCAGTTGAGCAACAAACAACATTGTGTGTATGTTTATAAGTGAATAAATAATGAAGGAGCTGGTTCTAGAAAACACCTTACAAATCCAAGGGAGGTTGGGATGTAGTGTTTTCCTTACCTGGATGTGAGTACAGGTATGTCTAATGTTAAAGAATGATAATTTGGTGCAGGACAGGATGTAGATCAGAATCTCTTTCATCTTTCCATTTCTAGAGTGTTCTTTAAAATATTTCTGGGTCTTCTCAAGCCGAGAAGACAGTCTGGTACTGCTAAAGGTAGGGGAAAGGACATCCCATTCCACACCATCAATAGCTGAAAGTTCATGGGAATAAAAAGTTGTAAGGACTCTTAATCAAGCCTCAAATCTGACAAATGTAAAATGAAGAATAATTTTATCTATAGAAGAGGATTTTCTAGACTTACAGGGATTAATATTTCTTCAGCTTTGTCATCATTAAATGGCTTTTAGTTTAAAGTCATTCTAGTTACGCAAGCCGTGTATTAGCTCAGAGGTCATGTTTGAAGCTTGGACTGGTACTTTGCTTCTTACCAATCAGTATGATGTTTCGAAAGACTTTCATGAGTTGCTTTCCACACTTAAATGTGATGAGAAGACATTAGAAATGTGTACAATAGAAAATTGATTTCTCTGCTGGTTCCACTGCTGCAGCTGCTTTTTAAAGTTACTATTAAAAAACTCATTTTGGCAAGTAGGTATCAATCTTAATGCTAGGAGGTGTCACTGCAGATAAAGCAGATTTGATGGGTATTTTTCCAGCAACTCCTTGTAGTATCATACTATATTTGTATTGCTAACATAAGAGATACAGAATCATGGGACTTGAAAGTGTGTGAATTTTAAAGCATTAACGTGAGGTTAGGAAATAAATGTTCTATCAAGAGCTACTTGGGTCCAGACAGCTTTTTCTTTTCCAAGAGCTTCCTGTAAGGTTTTTGGCTGAAATAAGTTTTCTTTTAGTCGTTTCCAAACTACCTACTTTGTTCCTCAGGAGCAAAAATATAAGAAAAAGAATTGCGCGTGCATGTGATGTTACGTATTGAGTATAATGTTTTATTTGAAAAATAAATTTAGAATTAAAAGAGAGGATAGAAATAGAGAGAGGACAGTCCATGGAGAATTAGTACACAAGGTAAAGAATACCCTTCTAACCCCGCGTACAGTTTGTCTGTAGGAGGGTTTCTTTACAGGGACACAGAATTATTTCACTGGATTCATACCTTGTCCAAAAATGTGAATAGATTTTTTTTTTGTTGTTGTTCTTCTTAGTACATGTGGTGATTTTGCAGCTAGAACATGATCTTTGTATTTTTAAATAGATCTGTATGTTTCTGAAGAAAAAGTATTTAAAGACTGTGGGAAAGATCACAGCATTTCACTTTGCTAATGCCTATTTCTGTTTATGAAAGTGAATGATAAAATACATTTTTGCATTTAAAGAGGGCTACCACTAGGTGGAACAAGTAGTGCAAGGCTAATAGTTTTCCCTCATTCTCTTTATCCAACTGTTTTAGGTCGTAGAGCTTCTTTTTTTTTTATAAGACACAGGAATGCAGAAAGTGTATGGAAGAATGCAGTTTCTTCTGACTTACTTGAGCAATTTCAAATTTGGCTGGATCTACTGATACAAATGTCTTCATCCAGCAGTGACCTTTCACTGAAGTCGTGTATTGCTGTGGAGACAATAAATAGGTTTTAATAGGGAATAGATATTTTAATCTCTGTGTTGGATGAGATTGTCACAGGCTAAACAGCCAGCTCTTAAATAGTATCTATCAAAAGCCCAACTTTAAAGACTTTAATTTGTGTTGTAAATACACAAAATGAAAATTGGGTGAATGGAATCTTTTAAACTCTTTCAGGCTTTTTGATACGTTGTACCAGGTGCCTCCATGTGTCCAACATACCTGTCTGTATGTGATGGCCCTTGCTGATGCAGCCACACGAGGGAAAGATGCTTTCTCTGTGCGTTGTTTCTAAGGTTTCTGTGGAGTAGGCACACAACATGAACGCTGAGATATATTTATGGGAAATTGAGGTCTATTAACCTAGTACCATGTTGTCCTTTCCATCAGTGGACACCCTTGACTTCCATATGGCCCTATGTTTGGGCAGTAGCGAATGTGCCCAAGGCTCGGAGTGAGATCAGATTTAAGAGAGAAAATATTAGAGGTTATCAGGCAACTGTAAATTTGCATCCTTCTTTTCTTCATGGCGAGCAGTTACTCAGGGGTCTGGCTTTGACAAGCAAGTTTGTGGGCTACAACACAACAGAAACCAGAAGTTCTTGTTTGCTAAAAGCAGAGCCGTTGCCGGTACATATTTGTATTGTATTGATGTGGATACTAGATCTGGGTCATTGTCTTGTTCTGTACAATTTAGAATCGTTCCTGTTAGTATATCCCCAAATTTATTTATTGACATGTTTTTCTTCCCTAGCAGCCTGTCACCAATTAACTGGCCGTACAGTCTGGCCTCCCTTCTGCCCTCTTGTCCCCTGAAGCCACTTTATCGTGGATGCTCCTTTGTAGTGAAGATCTGAAATCTGGAACTGCACTTACTGCAGCACAGACCACCTCTCTGTGTACATCAGATGTACAGGATTGATTTTGCTTTCATATTCTGCATGCCTAAGTATTTTACATACAAAAGCTAGTCTTGACTGCCATTATATTTGAACATTATGCTTCAGTTTGACCTCATTATACATGAGCCATTATACTTCCATTCCAGGTGATGTGTGAAGCTTTGCTTGTTTCAAATGAGAAACTTTTAGAGTCGATGAATACTTACCCGTATTTGATATTCTTTAAAGAAAGTGGGAACCTCGTGCATGCATCTAATGGTGGAGTCCGTGGAAGAAGTTCCATGGAGGATCGTTTTAAAAATGTTGCCATACCGTGGCTTTCTCACGTTCATGAATGCTGGCTAAATATTTTCATGGTCTGCAGCTGGCCTACCCTCTGCTTTTTACCTTGTGATTTTAGACACTCCCTTTTCTCCCATATTGGCTTTTAGAACCGTATCTGCTGTTGTGAGCAGATAACTCAGCAAAGTCTGCTTTCCGGGACCATTCTTGGAATGGTGGCTTCTTCTGCTGATATTTAGATGCTGCTAAACTTAAATAATAACGATTTAATGTATATTATGTCTTATATACCATAGTGTGGTAATTGATGTTTTGGTTAACATGCAAAGCCTCATAATAACCGTGTGTTTTAAAAAAAAAAAAAAAAAAGTTGGATTTTACCAGCTGAAATGAAGAGAACAATAACAATAATGTTTGATAATATGTATTGGGATGTGACTTAATGTTCTTCCAGACTTTAATACGTTCCACATACAAAAAGTAGTGCCTTAGGTTTAGTGGAGGGGTAAGCTGTATTTTTACCATATTTTATTTTTTTAAGTCTTAACATTTCTAATGTTGCTCAGATCTGTTTGTTTTAAAGTAATGAAATCAGTTGGATAAGGGGAAGAGGAACTTTAGAAGCTAGAAATTAGAAAAGCTGTTGTGATTTCCTGGTGGCCGTTGGGTAACCCATCCCCTCGCAGGCTGACTCGCTGAACGTGTACAGATGGCACAGAGAGGGAGACCCAGCCTTGAAACGCTCCCCCATTAAATCTGGATTTAGATGACTTTAAATTACACAAGCACTTACGTCAGCGCATTCTGTAGAGATGAATTAGAAACTGTTTCTGTTTTAACGTGCAGGATTATTTCTCCCCTCTCTTTCTTTACGTCGTATTTTGGGAGCACGTTGCTCGGTTGACCTATTAAAAACGTTTTGAGTTTCCCAATGCTTTTGCCACCTTATCTGCCAAGGGCCTCAGCAGCGCAAAGTCTGTTCATCACAAAAGTAAGGCTGCAGAGATTGTGCAGGAGGACGTAGGCCTTGTGTCGTCTGTCTACAGCAGAGTCAGTTGTCCCCGTTGTCCCACACTAACCAGTTCACCTTCCCACCCGACCTGTGTCCCTCTCCTGTCAAAACACTGTGCCCTCCTGTTAGAAATACTCTGTGTTTGTTGTACGGGTGATACCTTAATTTTAATGGAATCGCTAAAATGCATGAATAACAGAAGGAAATCACTTACGACCTTTAACTGTTGTGTATTCTCATCTTTTCTTCTCCCCACAACATCTCACCTGTGTTCACCTTCCTTTGTTTGTGTTATCTCGATTTTAGATTGTAAGCTCCTCAAGGCAGGGAACTGATGCTTCTCAACTGTCTGTAAAGCACCTTTTTCCAACTGTGGTGCTCTTTGAAATATCGAATAATAATAAATATTAGAATCGATTCCCAATGAGTTAAAAGTTTTATTCGTTTTTAATGTTTTAGCAACAGCGAGGGTGGCAGGCCCGTATGACACCATGTAAGGAAGGTGCTGAGGGGACTGGGGGTGACGATGTGACAACCCGTGTGTTGGCGGGCGAGCAGGGCTGCTCTGTGGCTGTCCCTCGGCGTTCGACTGCTGGTGCCGGTGTAACCTGTACAACCATCCTTCATTGCTTTTCTCTCTCTGTTGTCTTTGATAGCAGCGTTCCCCTTACCAATTCCCTCATCATCACTCCCGCCTGATCTCCTCTCCGAGCAACTTTGAGCACATCTACCACATGACTGTTAATTCAGCCGAAAAATTCCTCTCTTACGATTCCATACACCCTGCATTTTCCCCGCCTCCACGCTCTGTCCTCGGTACTCCAGACTTTATGGCTCTGAGGGTATGAACGGCCGAGTCAGGTGTTCACTCTACTAACACTGTGTGGTTTTCCTTTTGCCTGGCTGATTAACACGGGAGAAAAACCCTCGTAAGCGGTTTCCTTCACCCCTTAACTTTCTTTTTGTCCCAGCTGATTTATTTTCTGCTATCAGCTGTGGTCTTTCCACAGCTCTGCCGTGCCAAGAAACAGATATTTCGTGGCTTTAAAAAAAGCAAAGAAGTGTGTAACAACTGGGCTGAACCTTTTGCTATGAGAATGGCATTTTAAATGGCAAGGAAGGATGTGGGAATTTTGAGTGATACGTTATCTGTTCCACAGGGCTCATTGTTAAGCAGTATCAGGTTGCATTAAGAGAAGGTTCTGGATCTTTGTTGGACCAAACTTTCAAACGGTTTGTTTGTGATGAAATCATGTGCAGGGCAAGAATTTTCACACCGAACTGTCCACAGGTTGAGAGAGAGAGAGAGATGGTGGCTCAGGGAGTTTCTAGATTAAATAGGTGATCTCACATGTACAAGCAAGATCAAAAATTATAGAGAGTGGCAGCTTGCTGAGGTAGACCCTCTTAATTCTGGTAGTTTTAAGCAGGGGCTGAGGTATATACAATTTCTGTAGATATCTTTCCAGTTGAAATGTCAGCTGGGGGAATGGAAGTGGTCTTCTCTTTTTTCTTGGATTGTGCCTCCTGGTCTGACTCCGTGGGGGTTGCTGCATCTGGTAGAAACACAAGCCACGCTAAACCAGACACTCAGGTCCATGCTGTGCGTTGTAATGGTGGACCCTGCTGTGGCCTGCAGTTCTGCTGGGGACAGATTCGCAGATACATGGGAATAATCTGTGAGAGGTAGATGTATGCGTTGGACGTTGATTGCTCAGGATCTGTACGGGTCTGAGCCATGGTCGTTGCTGAGATGGAAGCGCTGCTGGTGGTTTCTGTGGCCTTTGGACAGCCTTTAGACGTGGCAAGTCCTTCACTTGTCTGATTGCTCTGAGTGCCTTTTGGTTGCTGTTCTAGATCCAGGAAGGTTTTTTGGTACATTCCTGAATATAACACTAGAGAGAATTTAAAAACACAGGAGGAAAAGTAATCTCTTCCATACGGCTCCTTTGACTGGTCGTGTGCATGCTCACGTGTCACTGTTGTGAAGTCCCAATTATCACAACCGATTATATTCAAAAATGAAGTTGCAGCATTTTGGAAGACGTGCCCGGTGCTGACAGGTCTGCATCCATCCTGGCTTTTCTGGTAGGAGGAGAGAGGCAAATACACAGGAGGGATGCTGTATTGAAATGCAGAAAAAAAAAAAATATACAATTCTGTTAAGCCAAATTGAAGTTTGTTTCTCTCTTAGAGGGTCATTAGAGGGTCACTGAAGTGGTATTTCAGGTCTAGTTTTAATAGGTGTTTTTTAAGCCAACTGGACTATAAAATTTTCTATGTTTAATAGGCAGTGATGTATCACCGGACTGTGACCCACCCTCTACCTTCCCCTTCTCGTGTGAGTAGTCTCCCCGGGATCAGTAAGGAATGACCCCTGGTATTTGGAACAATAACTCTTAATTTTTGCTTTAGGAGCATCCTTTATCCTAACGTTACAGCCTATGAGCAGAAATTGGAGGGGAATAAGAGGTGAAGTGGGCAACCTGGAGTGTTGAGATCTTGTCCCCGTTGGCTCCTTAGAGCACTAGAGGTTGTCTTGTGTGAAGAAAAGCGTTTGTCTCCTTTGTGGCTCGAGGGTAGAGATGCTGTAAGCCGTGTGGAAAGCAAGGCTTGTGAGTTTTGGCTTTGTGTCTGTCCGTCCTCCCTTCGTGTTTAGAGGTTTTACTGTAAGAAGAGGAGCACTCCCTCTGAGGTGACCATAGTCTGAGGTACAGATGGGATATCGGAACTAAACCAGCATGGAATCCGTAGGGGAGTTGAAAAAAATAACCCGTTAAAGTAGGCTTTAAGAGTCTGTCATGTTATTTCATGGAAGAATTAAAAGCTCAGGTTTAGAATGTGATGAACAGAACGCTAACAAAACAACAGGAAGCAGCATGATGGATAGATGAAAAAGGCCAACAATTCCCTGTGGCTGCTGTCACTGTTCAGGCAGACCCTATATGTACATTTTCGCCCCAGTGCCTGAGAAGGCAGCGTGGGAGCAGCTCGTCTGGGTGCAAGTGCCGGGGCTCAGAGAGACTGCAGAGCCCCGAGCGTGGCAGCGATTGCACCTCCTTAAGCCCCAGCACCTCCCTTCTCTGCCTGGGAATGGGAGGCACCAAAGTTAGTCGGGTCTTTCACCCTATTTCACAATGATTTTTGGTCTCTTCTGTCACCTTTCTCCACCTGGTTCAGCAGTGGGAATGAATTTTCCTGCTAGGATTTGAATTGTTGCTCTAAATGAGGGGTTTTTGTCTCTTTAAGTAAAGCAAGTTCAGGTTTCTCTCTTTTTTTTTTTTTTCTTTCTTTAATTTGTTTTATCTTGCTGCATTTTGCTGCTTTATAACTACCGCTAATAACCGCCGTTTATTTTTCTTTGAATCCCCTTCCTGCATCATGTGCATATCACTTCCAGGGGTTTTGGTCCAAAATGCCAGGGTCTCTGGTGTGTTGCTTATTTTATTTTTAGAACAAAGAACAATGAAAGATTTGCTTTGTGGAGAACCTTTCTACAAGGAATTACATGGACTTTGCAAACTGAGGTCATGCAAAATAAACACCATTAGAATACACTGTTAAAAGAAATGAGTCTTTTTCACACACCCACTCGTTCCCTCCTTCCCCTGATGCCTGTACGTTGTCTGCTCAGGGGAGCCCCCCTTGTGTGTGTACAGCCGGGATGCTGGTACTCGTACCTGTAACTCAGATTGTTTATTGGGTGACGGAAGGACACAGGAGCAGAAATGTAGTATTCTTTACTCCAAAGTAGGTTGGTTGTTCACATTTAAAAAACACAGGGCGGGGGAAGGTAAGCGAGAGACAGTGGTGTGGTCGCAGAAATGATTAAAGAGACTTTTTTAAGCCTTCAGGTATAAACCCTCACTGAGAATAGCACAGCAATGGGGAGGGGGAGAATTAAACAGGGCTTTTTCATTCGTAAGGTCTCCGATTCTCTTTCATTGGTGTCTGAGAGAGATCTGTGAACAAGAAGAGAGGTTTTAATTCTTTCTTGTTAAAAATCAGCCACTTCTATCCCACTGGGAGAATGAGAAGCAAAAGGTTGACTGTAAGAGCAGAGGGGTCTGTTGTAGCAGTGACTTTAAGGATCATTGTAAGACTGGATTGACAGCAGGTTGGTAAAAATTATCTGATAAAGTCTGAATTGCATAAAATCTGTTCCTTACAAAACCTCTATTTAATTTTCCAGATAGAGAAATGGGCAGTATCTGAGGGTCTCTGAGAATACCCTTGTTGGGGGGTGGAATCTTTGTTCTGGTTTGAAATTTCCATAACATCTTAGCTTAAAAAATCATTGCATTTGCAACTGTTGTTCCATTTGTGGCTCCTTTATCTCAGAGTGAAGATGGAGAAATATTTAAATATAAATAGGAAGAAATTAACAGTTACTGCAGGGGCTGTTTCCAAAAGGGGACATAAAGCAATGCTCAGAGTTACCTGCAGTTCTTTTCACGTTCTCCATCTATAAAGGTTGCAAATCGCCTTAGGAGCAGAATGAGGTCTCATATTTAGCCAGAGATGAAGTGATGCACGTGGGCATTAGAAACTGCCTCTGGGCTAAGAAGGCAGCTCGTATCCAGAGAGATGGGCTAAATAAGCTGAGGAGCCTTTTCCCCTAAGGTCGGCTGTGAGTTAACAGAAGCAGGGAAAAAAAATCTCCCAGAACTTATTTGAAAGTACCCTTTCCCCTTCTGTTAAAGACAACTTACATTTAAGGAACTACCGTTTTCAAGTGGATAAATTGTGTTTTGTCTCTTCCCTCAGTAAAAGACCGCTCCAGTCCGATAACTTACAATTTAGACAATAACCCTGGAACTCTCAGGATGCAAAATAGGAGCGATAATCAGAATACCTAGAAAACCAGTGGCACGTGCTCTGGGTCATCCTCTTTGAGCAGGCTGAGAACAGGAGGCTGATTCTCACTTTGGCTCAACTGGTGTGGGTCTGGAGTAATGCTGTTAATACCTTTGGAAGTACATACGAAATTGAAATGCAGATTGATCCACTATGCGTTCCTAACTCTTCAGGCACTGGGGATTAACGTGGTTATTGTACAAAGTTACACACGCACGGCACAAATGATGGCATCAAAGAGAGAAATTTTAATAAGACCCTTGGTGGAAGCTTGTGTTCAGAAAGAATGCAATATGCGCTGTAACTTCAGTATATCTATAGCAGCTTAATTAGGCTTGCAAAGCGTCCTGTCAAGGAAATTCTTGAATTATTAGACATACTCTTTCAGTCGTCTGCATATGTCCATGTAATTCAGCACTTCACTGTGGCGTTGCGTGTGCTGCCAGGCTCTGCACTAAACTGCAGAATATTATTTTGCACATTTTGCTGACTTGCTGCCCAGATAATTCAGCTCTGGTAAGGCTGGGGTTTTAATGTATTTTGGGGCCTTCCTTCGTAACACCCAAGGCTGAGCCAGCAGTCGATAAGTAACCGTGTCGCTGTGTGTGTGTCTGCATTGCAGAACCTTCGGCCTCAGGAAAGTCGGACCGTCTTCAGCGGCTCTGTCAGTATCCCATCCATCACGAAATCCCGCACGGAACCAGGACGATCGATGAGCGCCAGCAGCGGCTTAGCAGCACGTAAGCAAACAGATCTGTGTTGCTTTGGGGTCTGTGCACCAGTGGTTTTTTAGGGAAATGGCTGCCTGCGTTTGCTTCTATTCATCCTGCCACTGGAGAGGCTTTTCTGAAGCGCTGGCTGACTGTGTTCCCATTGAGGGCAAGCACAGTATTTTAATCTCGCTTTCAAAGGAGCACATGAATAGGCAGCCAGCGCTTTTGAGAGTCCCACATTTTGTAATTTGTCAAACTTTTAAAATCGATGTTAGAATTAAAATTACATTCTTACCCTTGGGACTACTTTGCTGCTGCTTGCCTGTTTTTAAATCAGGGGCAAGTTGCTCACAAGCTCCACGTTTATCAAATTTGTTGCCGAACTGCGTAGAGCCCTTGGTGCCTCTCTTGCTGCTAGTGCAAGAAGAAAGCAATAGAGAACTGGCTGCTGGTACAGAAGAGTGTCATTGCTTTGGAAACACTTTTCCTGGTGCTGCCTTTGTGTGCCAGAATCAGTGCAGTGACCTGTGCTGACACCAGGCGAGTGACAAAATAATGGACCGTGTGAAAACAGAGGCAAGACTGGTGTCCTGACTTTTCTAGGATGGGTTTTTTTTTTTTCCCTTCCAGTGGCACATGCCATGGCTGTGGCACGTCGCCAACAGCTTGCAGAAAGCCTGTGGCCACCGTGGTCTGTACCTGCCGGTACAACCCACCGACTCCACTGGAACTAGGCTGTCACCACAGCGCTTCCTACCACTGCTGTCCTTGTGGGAGCTCAGTGACTGTGTCTGTGCTGATGCTGACATGCCAAGGGAGGGATTTTTCCCTAGGAAAAACTGCAGCTGGCAGCAGCCAAGATAAAAACCTGCACGTGGGAGCGTCTTGGGACCTGCTGGAGGGAAGCAGAACTAACCAGAGAAATACCTTAACAAATTTCTAGTGTCTTGAGTGGGCGTCTGTAACGCGGTTTAATTAATTCCTCCTCACGTTTTAGGATCGTCTGCACAAAACGGCAGTGCTTTGCGGAGGGAATTCTCAGGAGGGAGCTACGGAGCGAAGCGCCAGCCTATGGCGTCGCCCTCAGACGGTTCCTTATCCTCCGGTGGCCTGGACCAAGGCAGCGACGCACCAACAAGGGACTATGAGAGAGAGGTGAGTGACAGGAGAAAGAGGAGAAAATTGACGTGTGTTGATAGAGATGAGGAAGTTAAATTCTGTCATGAGTTTGGCTACGAGGTTGGGAGTTATTGACAATGAAAATTTGGATTTCCTGCATTTCTAAGCTATTCTGACAAAAGACTGTGGTCAAACTGTGTCAGCTCTGGTGTTTAACATGCAGAACACTCTCTCTGTGCTCCTTACCTGGAGATACGTGGGTGGTGAGGCTTCCAAAAATACTGGCCCAGTAGAGGAACAGCTTGATAGTGACCCATCATAGCTCAAAGTGGTGATATTCCTTCTGCCCTTTATTTGCAAAGACTCTTAAGCTATTTTAGCAACCATTGCACAGGAAGCATTTTGTACTCAGAGTGCCTGAAGTTAACAAGGTAATTTAAGAATTATTTCATTTGGAGCAGGAACTGTATTTAGCAATTTATATTCTGTGCGGAACAAGACTATCGTTATTATAGAACTGCAGTCCTGCCCAGTGCTGAACTCGGTCCCCCCAACCAAGAGTGGGAGGATTCGATCCAAAGTTGGCCAGTAAAATTTCCCCAGCCCATTTGCTTAGCAAGGAGTGAGAAAATTAGAGATGACAGAGGCTTTTCATGGTACTGAACAAATCCTTTCAGTTGAAGCTGGAGGGCAACCCAGACTCAAGTTGAGACATAGTTCTGTTCTCCTGTGCTCTGGAAGATCCAACTGGAATCACTTAATTAGGATGATTTGAATTAATATCCTGGGAATGACATAGAAGAGGTAGCTGTGATGAAGCCCGTACCATAAAGATTCCTCAGTTTAGCGCAAAAGCATCTCGGATCATCATCTGTGAAAAGGCAGGAGCCATTGTAGCTTCCCAGGCAACCTGAAGTTGCACCCTCTGCTGCCCAGGAGGCCCTCAGCAACACGCAGACGGCGAGAATCCCACAGAATCCGTATGTCAGCATCAGCTCCTCCTGCTGAAACACAGTGATCTGGCCACTTACTCTAAGGCTCCCCAGACCAGAAAATTCTGAGCCAAAAAAAACACCAACCCCTCAGTGTTTCTGGACACAAGCGAAATACGTGGAGGCCTTTGAATGCAGTCACCTGTTGCTCAGAGACCCTCGGTCACGCCCAAACTTGCTGTCCTGTTACTTACTGGTGTTCTTCTGTGTCTTTGGGCTGTAGGACTCCGACTCTCCGAGACACTCTACTGCATCCAACAGCTCCAACCTCAGCAGCCCTCCCAGCCCGGTTTCTCCTCACAAGACCAAGAGCCTCTCCCTGGAGAGCTCTGACCACGTGAGTTGGGACTCATGAACTGCTTCAGCATTCAGATTTGACGTCACAGCAGCTTGCTGTCCCCATGGCTGTCCCCTTCACTTGTTCCAGTTCTCACCTTCATCACCCTAACCCTCCCCATTCCCTGTCTGAAAGCGATCTGGGAGTGGGGTGCAGAGGAAGGTAGAAGCTGGTCGTCTTCAGCACCGTTTGGCACTGCCTCACCCTCCCTTCCCCAGATTTGACAGCAGCAAAGGAGCAAAGATAGGATCTTGGCAAATATCAGATGCTGTAGATTTGTATTAGTATTGGTTTCATTTTTGTGGTTACAGCTGCTTCCTTTTTAAAGACATATTTATCCCACTCCACCCCCTTCCACTTCCCAAAAAGTAGCTTAAGTAGACCAGAGCAGTATCAACAAGAGAAAACTCTGAGGGATTTTGTTTTCATACAATAGCTCGTCGTACTGTACAAAAGTAGCACAGAGACTCCTTCCCCTGCACGGGGAACGATCGGTATGTCAGAGGCACATAAAAGCTTTCAGCCACCACGTTTGAATGTCGATCTGATTGTCGCCAGCAAATCCTTATTGATTAAAATGATGCATATTTTACTACAGTACAGAGTTTAAATAAATACGCAGATGTTAGAGTAAAATACGTATGTATATATTCAAAGAAAAAAAAAGCATTGTGTATGCAGCAGAAGATGGATGCTTATTTAAGAGAGCCTTTAATTTAAGATTTGTGTTGTCCCTGTTTTCATGCTTGGTAATATACAGACTTGGAGGCCTGGCCTAAAACCTTTTGAAGGACAGATACATATTCCTTTTGCAGGACAGATGATACTCCTTTTGCAGGACAGATATTCCTTTTGCGTAGCGCTCGCTGCACTGCCAGGAGAGGTCCCTGCAGTGCTTTCACAACATGGCTTTACTTCTGGCGGTAGTGTAACTGAAGCTGTAATTCCTCCTTTCGTGTTAATCCCCATCCTTTGCAAAAATGACAATGATTGGAAAGCAACCCCCTGCCTCGACAACCGAGGGCACCAGGCAGCCCAGTGGCTGCCCCGGTTTCTCATGTGCTTGCTGAGGAACCTTAGGGCGCGCTCCAGGAGAGGTCCTCAGGGCAGCAAAGGGAGCCCAGCGCAGCAGGATTCAGCAGGAAAACTGTTCCCCTGGCTCAGCCGTTGACCAGGTTGGACCCTGCAGGGAGCAGTCTTCCACATCTCCTTGACCATCCCTCACCAGAAAACTGTCACTCTTGTTACCAAATCCTGGTGGCCACATCAGCCCAAACGAGTGCCCTTAGCCCAAAGCCGGCCCTGGCTGGCTCTGCTGTCACTGTAGCAACAAAGAACCTTGAAGACTGACCTCACACTGTGGTAGTGGAAGATGCCCTCGTCGCCCACGGCTGCCACGCTGGCAAGGTTGGTTTTCCTCTCCCTCCCTACCCCGCGCTGTGGGTGTGTGCAATTCCCAGTCGTTTCCCTGTGCTCACCTGCCCTTTGGTTCCGACAGCAGGGCGGGCTGGAGGGCGGAAAGCCTTGTGGTGGAAGACAGAGCCCCACCGAAGTTGCAAAAAATAAATAAAAAGCTGAAGCTGGTCAGGCAGTGCACAGAGTAAAGCGAGAGACTGGTGTACAGACGGATGGTAAGAGGGAGATGTCTCTTCTCTGTAGTTAGCGAGGCAGATGCGGTCTTCGTTTGGTGGGAGTGTGTTCAAACGAGCCTCTCTTCTCAGTAGTGCTGTTGCTGGCTTTATACTACCACCATACTCAAACATCTAAGGGCTTTTTGTATTTAGAATACTGGGTTTTGTGGGTTTCGGAAACTTGTTACGGCTCTCATTAAACCATTCCATGTTCTTGTGCTCAGCAGTATCTAGTGTTTCACCCACAGAGAGACGTTTGGAGTTTTCCAGTTTCCGTCTTCCCTAATAGAAGTTACGGGCAAGTTCAAACCAAGTGCAGCGATTTCCAGGTATGATCTAAATGCGAAATAGGGAATGAGACACAGATCGCCTAATCCATTCAATCTCCTAGGCAAGATTTCTCTTTTACACCGAATCAAGAGGCTTGTCCGAGTTTAAGCTCATTCATTCAATGTTATTTTGGGACAGGAATTCAAGAGATTTTTTTTTAGAACCTATCATATCACAAGCCTGTCTCTCCCCTGTTTGGGTTTTTTCAGGGTAGAAGCTGGTTGTGCTGTTTGTTTTCACTTCAAAGCTACTACTTTTGCAAGCCTGGCGTTTAATATTAAAAGCTTTAGCAAACAGCTAAGCACTTGAAATTAATTCCTCCTGAAAAAGTTTGCAGTCTTTCTGAGGGACAGAAAGGCCGGGCGTTACTGGCGTTATTAAAATTCCCCATCAGCTTCTTTTTAAAGGCTGTGCATTTCTTTGAGTATGGCTTTTTCCCCACAATTCCCTTCTTTTTGGTGAAGCATGTCCACACACTTTTCAACGCCTTTGCAGACTAGTTTTGTATTTACTGTACGTTGTAGTTAAACATTAATCTTATTTTGATGTTGAGAGAAGGCATTTAAACAGCAGTCGTTGGAGACAGAGCAGCCTGGGGGACAGTCCCCTGAGCGAGGGCCACAGGATCTTTTCTTGTGGATTTATATTTTTTTTTTGCAGTTGGGCTAACGCTCTCTCTGAAAATGGAACCCAAAGAGCCACAATACGGCAAATGATGAAGTCGAGTAAAACCCTGTGTTTACTCCGTTACGGTGCCTGCAATCAATTGATATCAAAATCCGAGGTTTTCAGGCGGAGCGTAGGTCAGCTGCGTCACAAAACTTAAGCTCTGGAGGGTGGGAGCTCCACAGGCCGACGCTGTTTGTCCAACGCAGTTTCTAAGCCGTGGCCATCTCCTTTAGGATGACTGGATTTAATCGCTAGTTTGGTACCGTGCATTTTTACACGCGTCTGTCCAAAAGAGAAACAGCAACTGGTCTCTCAGTTGAAAAGCAAATGACCACAGCGCTTATTCGAAGAGAGGAAAATTGTCCTAGGACTTGAAATAGTTTCCTATATTGGGGGACCATTTGATCGTACGCTCAATTTTAAACCACACTCATCTTTTTTTTGTTGTTGTCGGTATGAACGCTGAAAGCATTCGCGGACTGCAGCTGAGCTTTTTAATTACTCGTTGGGCTAGGAAAAGGAACTTGGTCATTTGAACTGTCAGACTCTTGACTGGTCTCTCACAGACAGTTGTCTCTTAAGGTTTGACGTTTGCCGCTTTGCACTGTAGCGTCGTTGCTTCAGCGTCCCGGGTGGAGGGGCTGCCGTTTGTTCTGGGAGCTCTAAAGCCTCCCGCTGCGTTTCTGCCCGTAGCGTACGCTCTCTGTACACAGGATCTATCTAGCTTGATTTTTATTTTTTTTNTGAGACTGAAGGTGTTTGCATTTTTGACGCTGTTTAAACATATGGGTTGTTGGGGGGGGGGTTTTTTGCAATTTTTTTTTTTTGCAATTTTTTGTGGGTCTCTTTTGATGGCAACAAAGGATCTGAACAGATTCAGGCAGCTATTAAGGATCCCGGGTTATAGAACGACAAAGGTTTGGTAAATAGGTTTCCCCTGCACGCGTGCGCACACAGATACGTGGCTTCCTTCCACATTTCATAAACCCAAAAGCAGGGTTCTAGTACTTTCTTTGCCTTTGACCTGTAGAAGGCGGCTGGTGGCTTCTAAAAAAAACATTCCTGAAGCTGCGGTGAAGTTGTTGCTGCTTTTCCTCTCAGTTAGTTGCTGTGGCTTGTTAGGAACCTGCGTTTTGCCCGTTTTCCTGGGTTTCAAAACTGAGACAGGAATGTTACTGCTTTGATTTGATTGCGATAGAGTTACAAGCCAGGTGGGTTGTTCTCAGGTGTGGGGCAGAGGGAAGTCAAGGGTCTTGTCGTACCAAAAAAGTCCAAAACGCACAGTGTATTTATAGAAAGGTCAGCCTTTCACACCAAAACAGGTGGAATATTAACACAGAAACAGACTCTGGCACCACAGTGGCCTTGCCTGGCCAGACCCTGAACGACAGGACAAACATGCTCTTGGGTAGAAAGGTGGGGTTGGTTTTTTTTTCCCCATTTTATGCAGGCTGTTTCATGTTAAATGAATACATTAAGGGTAAAATTTATTGCAGTGCAAGTACCCCACGCCTCCTGAGCCTTAGGCTGAGAATCAAAGCAGCACGAGTAGCTTCTTAGTGGCTTTCTTTGTTAATAGGAGTCAGTTCCATGGAGGAAACGGGACAACTTTCTGCACTAACCCAATTTGTACCCTTCCACGGGCTTTGTGTCCACGCTGTATTTGACAAACACCCCCAAAACCTACTCTGCTGCAGCCTTTCCAGTCTAAATTCTAACTCTACTTCGTCTTTTCATTCCGGCCGCAGCTCAGTACAACCTGTTTTCATTCTGCATTTAAGAAAGTCTCATCCACAGGGAAGAAATCCACAAACAAACCAGTGTTGGTATTTCAGAGCAATTATACCTGCCTTTTTATGTATGACAGTTTCATATCATTTATTTTTAAAATAAGGGTTTTTTTAGGTTTTTTTTTCATTGTAATATTATTGTACAGTTTTGCATGGCATAGATGTAATCACTTTTTTTTTGTTTTAGAGTATAAAAGCTGACAAGTGTGCGTGTGGGGGAAAGATTCTGCTTTTTGCCTCTTCTCACTCTTTTGTTTAATGCCCTCAATGTTGTAGGGGACATTGTAAGAGATTCTCTGCTACAGAACAATGATGTAGATTCTTTTGCACAGAAATATTTAAGGTGGAGAAGTCAACAATGTAAAAATGACTTCCCACCAATATTTTATGTTGGTAACACACTTAATATTAACCTACTTTGATGTACTGCAATAAAACAGGGAACTGTTAGAAACGCAGAGGTTCTGTCGTCTTTTCCTACCTCCCCACATTAAGCTTTGAGGAGGAAACGGAAAGGGGAAGAGTAGTGTTCTTGGAGATAAAGCCGGCGTGTTGTAACATCTGCACCAGCACACAGTGAGAAGAAAAGGAATATATGAGAAAAACGGATTTAGCTCTAACAGCTTCCAGAAGAAATTACCAGAGCCTTGAAAATTCAAACGTTAAGCCACCTTTTACTGTAGCATATTGGATTTCAGCAAGTACAGTTTTCCTGACCTTAGGTCCTGCGACAATAGTTGTAGTCCTCGTTCCTGCTGTTCCTCCTTCATTTAGTTAGTTCCACATCAAATGTTTCAGCTTGTCCTGGCATTAGAGCCTGGATTCTTAGTTATTTCTGAGTTACCAGCAGCAAGTTGACTTTGATGCTTCTTTTAAGTGCATCTCAAAATACCTGTCAAGTTTTGCACGTGCCCTGACCCTTCCATGCTGTCCACAATTGGGCCTGGGACTTTCTTCCTCTTCATTTATTCATTATCCCATCCCTCTCCTTCAGTCAAAATTACTATTTTCTCAGCTCTAGCTTGTTTTAAGCCGTGGGCTCAGCCCATGGAGGCCACTGGGAGTCTCCCCTACCTGCTGTAGCTCTGTGAAATACCATCTGGTTTCCTGTGCTCTGGTTGGTTTTTTTTGCAGTCACTGCTGTATTTCTGATTTCCCAGGGTTCCACAGCTGCGAAGGTCTTGGGAAATGAGCTTTCTGTCGTCAAGGGATTTGGACATGAGAAAAGCAGACAGTGAACTGCATTTTAGGCTTCCTGTTCAGCTCCTCAGCATTCGTTTTCTGTTTTGATGCAGCCGCCAGATTGACTAAAGAAGGGAGGTAGGAAAAAAAAAGTCACTGCTACCACACATAGCCTGAATCTTGATTCTGTAGAATGGAAAAATCCCTGTTTTGAAAGATTTAACCTCTAGCTTGCCCCATGGATGAAAAAGCTGTTTTCTGCAAGGGATTTTTCTAGAACTTAGAAGCTCGTTGCAGCAGAGAAACGTTCCTACCCTCAGCCTCTGTGCGTAGTTCAGAGCAAGCAGTGGTTTTGCTCGAAGCCAGAGCAGAGTGTTTCTGGCTCACCTTTTCTCCACAGCCGTTTCACTGACCTGCAGTTCCTCCTGTCACAAATTTCTCTGGACACAACTACAGAAATTATTAATGCTTTTAGAACGTACACAAGAGGCCAGGAGAATTAGGGACCGAGCTCTAACTAGCTCTCCTAATAAAGAAACATCTTACCTCCTGCTAGTTGCTACCCTTTAGGCAAATGCAAAAACAACTCTGTTGTTCAGCTTGATGTTATTCTGAAACACGGTCTCTCTCAGGGGAAGGGAAATGGTTGCTGAGAGTTAAACCCTCATGTCCCGGCAGGGTATACAGAACATCTGTGCTCACGTGAAGAAGCCCACACCAACCCCACCTCGTTGTGCTCACTGGAAAAGAGAACAGTAATGCCCTTTGTGGTATTTTGCTTTATTTGCAAGTTCCCTGAACTTGGCTCTAAATCTTCAGCTTCAGAAACTTTGCTGGGAAGCTCACCTAATCCAATTCCCTTGTCAGCTTTTTATACTTTGCTTTTTAACCTTCAACGTAAGCATTTAATATCTCAAACAATTCCACAGCTGCAAGGTCTAGATCCAAAGGAGAAAAACTAAACAACTTCTAGCAGAACCCAAAACAATAAGGAAAGTTACTCTCCGGGTGTACAAAGTTGAGCAGCTTAATGCCAAACTATTACTTCACTGAACAGCAGAGTTCACTCTTCTCAAAGAGTCAGGGATAACCTGACCAGTACTTTTACTTGAACTAAACAGCGCTGGATCTCTCTCAACCAAGTCTTAAACAAACCAGTTTACATGTTTATGATCTTAAAGGTAATAAGGGTAATACAATAACCTGTTTTCTCTTTCTTAGAGGTCCCTCTTGAGAGAGACCATTTATTCACTTACCTGTTCAGTTTCTTATGTACTGAAGATTAAGGTCATAGGTTAAGGTCATTTCTGGGCTGTGATAACTGAGTAGGACCAGCTGAGCCTCTCCTAAACACCTCACCAGACAAGGACACCTGCCTGACCAGTACCAGGTAAGCACCGACTCCAGTCGCTCTTTCTTCACAAGTGGAGAAAAGGCAAAAAAACCTGTCCAGGAGACAGGTAACAGAGTGATTAAAACAAAGGAAGACAAGAAAACAAGGCAATTACCAGGAATTTTCATGGCCAGACAGATGTTCGGTTTCACTGTTAGTACTGGTGACGCAGAAAGGTGAAGGAATAAACAGGCTACAGATAGATGGCTTTACAAGGGTCATAGTGATTCTTTGAGCAAACAACTGCAACAAGAGGAGATTTGGAAGCATCTCCTTCTGCTCAACTCCTGTTCATCCTATAGAACAAGACACAGTTCTCTTGGCTGCTCAGTACCGCCCCAGAAGATGAAAAAACTGCAGGCAGAAGGCCCACCACACAAGCACTTTTTTATTGCAATCAGGAAGTTGTACAGGTAACAGGCTTTGTACAAAAAAAAAACCAAACCCCTAAGGAAGTCACTTTCCTAGCTTGAACTCCTATAGTTTCAAACTGTGCGTCTGGTTTTAAATGTGTGACATTTCAGCAAAAGCTTGAAATGCTCAGGAGAGACATGACGTGTTTGTCTGCCTTGCCCTGAGTTCTGCGTTACAGGAAAACGGAGGGAGGGACAGACAGACAAGGTTAGGAGTCCAGCAAGCAATTGGTGTCGGGGTGTAGCTTATCATCTAAATCGCCCTCGGGAAAGCTGATACCTACCAGACAGTGAAGAATCCCACTATTTGTGCTCAGATACTGCTCTGTTGTTTGGTTACATATTTGACTCCCAGAACCGAGGCAGGTTGTGCGAGCGTACGTGTGTGTTTAAAAGAGACTGGCACTCAACTCTTTAAAATATTTCCTATGTTTAGCTTGCAAGCCAAAAAAAGAGGCAGAAAGCATAAAACTTCATCCTATGTACACACACACACAAACACAGCCCTTGCATGAAATCCACGTCGGTAAAATCCAGGAGGATACTTAGACTGCCACCGCTTGACTTACAAACCCAGGAGGGAGGTGCTGAGTGTGTCTGTGGGAGGGTACACCTTAGTATTTCATTCTATAGTTCACAGTATGAAAACTACTTGAAAATCCACCTTAGCAGGAAAAGAGGGAAGGTTATTTTAAAAAAAAACAAATGATTTTTGGAGAATTACAAACAGGTTTCGATATTAAATTCTGCTCTTGTCCTCCTTCCCCTACTTGTTATAAAACCCAATCAATACGCAGCCACCGTCACAACGTTAAAAACGCATTCAAGGTCGTTGGCTGGTGCCTTGAAATGGTACAGAAGCGCTCGAGGAGGGTTTCCTGCAAGCTGCGGCTGTACCGGCAGTCAGTGTAGGACAGACAACAGCATGAAAGAACAGCTTTGTCCTCGCGAAACGCACACTCGGCTTCCAGGGCACAGGCTGCTGCATCTCAAGAGGATGGAGAGCTGGGGTGCAACGACGTGGGAGGCTAAAACGCTCTCTGCAAGGCCCAGGGGAACTGCGCCCTCAGAACGAGACATCTCAGTTCATTCGTACTACTCCTCTGGCTTCTTGCCCCTGCTGCTCCAGTATTTGCTATAGGCCTCTTGGAACATGTTTTTGCAGGGAATTTTGGCCTTCAGTTTGGTGCAGATAAGGAAAGAACCCCCCATCTTCCGATGAAGAGAGTAGGTCTCCTCTGGCGGAGGGACAAGCCGATGCTTCAGCATGACCGGGATTAAACCGTGGATCTTTTCGGTGGTGCTTTGGTTGCCGAAATCAAAAGGTTCATCAGATGCAAAAGCCTCTCCCAGGATGAGGACAGCATTTAAGTGGGCATCTTCCATTTCCTGCCCAAAAGGAAAGAGGCATCAATCACATCAGTAGCCATTTTAACCACCCGGGAGGAGAAGGAGAAGGAGAAATGCTAGCGCTAACAGCAGCAGCTCAGGAGAAATACCGAGCTGTCCCCACCCCAAAGGTGACCTCCTGCCCCCCCAGTAACGCTGATGAACATTTGGTTAATACAGTTTTGAGCAACCAAACCTTCCAGAAGGCCATCAGCCCCGTCATCAAGCGTCAGCAGTCCACCACCACTAAAAGCAGACCCTTCTGCTCCATACCTTGACTTCATAACCAGTGAGGAATTTCATTTCAATGGACTTCTTCAGCACTCTCTCTCTGTCCATGTCAGCAGCAGCCTTGATGACCTGAACAGGAGGAACACTTTCAGGAGGGTTGGGGATGACCGAAAAACATACAGGACCACTTTATACTACTGCCCGCTCGCCTCCCCACCTCTGGCCTCTCCAGGGGTCTGCAGCTTGGCCAGTTTAAGAGCTGCTGGCAAAAAGAGACAGCTTCTGGCTCTCCAAAGCTCTTCCCAATAGGGCTACACATAGCCCAGAGAACATAAGAAACATCAAAAATGCTTCACAAGTGACCCCATCCCCCAACAAAATAGTAGAGCCAAGCAGGAGAGACTTTAGGTGACATCTGCTGGCCCCCACAGCTCAATTTATCAAGCGCAGAACATGGTGATAACAAAGGAAGCACGTACATTTATCGGTCTGTGAGCAAGCTAGAGATCTCGGGAAGAGACAGTGGACAGGAAACGCAATCCCTGCCTCCCCTTGTGTAAGAATCACTGAATCCCGAGAGCTCCGATACACCCCGAGTCTCCCCGTGAGCAATGGTACAGTTCTCTGTGCCTGTCATGCCATTGAAGCATCCAAACTCAGCCAGCCAGAGGCCTGCAGCGGGCACGCAGGAGGCTACAGTAAGGGATGAAACAGGAATGGAGATCTCTCTCTCGCCTCCAGCCCTGCTTCTCTCCACACCCAAAGTGGATTCAGAGGTATAGAGCCAAGAGATAAGCATAATTCTGCAAATACAAGACTCCCCCAGTCCAGCACTCTAGGACACGATGCACGTCCTCACCTCTATGTAGACATCTGTGAACTTCTCATCAAACCCTCGTGTTGCTCCAAAGTCCAACAGGGCCACCTGAAAATAGACAAGCCCATCTGTATTAGCGTCAACCACTTAAGTACAGTCTGACCTTCAGAAGACTCCCGATGCCTTCAGGAAGCTCAGCTGGCTGGAGAGCCTTTCCACTGCGGCTCAGCTTCCCCCAACTCCTCTATGCCCTGATGGCCACACAGACATTGGCACTGGTACGTGGCAGAGGAGGTATGGCCTGTGCTTGCATTGTCACACCTCCACTCAGGCTTTCTGTGTGGGGACAGAGCAGCACAAAACCTTCTCCCAGCACTTCCCAACACAGACCTCAGGGATGAACAAGCGATTCCACCTGACCTGCAGGGCACAAGCGAGCAGCCAAACCGACAAGCAGGACATCTGCAATTGCTGCCCTTATCTTCAGCACAGCACTAAACAAGAGCATCCAGCCACAGAGTCCTTGGCTCAGGAGCACTCTGGTAGAGCACTGCCAGCTCCGACTTCCCACTGACCAGCCTCAAAGCACACCCCGAGGGTAAGGAACCACCTCGGACTAGATCTAAGGCCAAGGATGGGCAACCAGCGCTACAGGAGCCGTGCTCTCCCACCCAGGCCAAGCGAGGACAAGTGGCAAAGGGACAGGTTTCACTGTCCTACCTGCCCAAGGCTCAAGGACAGGAGTCCAGGAGAATCTCAGTAAGGGTTCTTTACCCTCTAGGAGTGGGGAATAATCAAAAGTTGGTGAAAACCAGCTCTTGTACAGGCAGAATAGCAGCTGCTTGGGCTCACCTTATGCAACTGTGGGTCGTAGAAGAAGTTCGACCAGTTTGGGTCAGTCTGCATGTACCTGAACTCAAACAGCTCCCGCAGGCACAGGACCAGGATGTTGTGACAGATCTTGAAAAGCAAGAAGAGAAAGCAGCAAGTCAGGAGGGCAGCAAGCCCTACTCACACCTGTAATTTAAAGCGGGCATTAGCAAGCAGGGAACACATCACCAGGGTGGCAGTAACTGTCTGCTCCATGCTGCAAAACTCCTCTCAGCAACTCCCAGCCCACAGCTGCCATGGGACATCCTTAGCAGACAGCACAAGACACTGTGTGAGTTCAGCCCGAGCTGAACATCATCCACATCGGCCCCGGATGTGCCTCCAGAGATGCTGCTACCCCATCTGGGATCATCCACCTGCAGGTGGTATCTGTGTCCTGGTCCTGCCTTTCTCCTTCCCAGCTTTGACTACACACTTGTTGTTGCTTTGAGAGCAAAGGAACATCTTCACATCCAACATTACAGCCTACCCTGGTGGAAAGTCCTGCAGGACCCTGGCCAAAATGAAGCCAATGCAACTCAGGGGAAATTAGATGATGTCCCAGGGCATTTGAAGGCCTTTAAGTTAAAGGCCGAAAAAAAGCGAAGAGGAGAATCTCTTCCAGTAAAGCTGCCAAACAACATACAGAGCTAGGACCAAACCATCACTGACAGGGGTCTTCACTAGAGACACACACCCACCCGCCATGTACTTCTCAGCCAAGTCTTCTGCTGGGCTCAGAGCTGGCCCAGCTCAATGTAGGAGGAGCAGACCCACGCTTTGGGACCAACAGGCACGGGGAAAGCGAGAGCAGGAGTCCCTGGAGAGCCCACTGCTGGATTACATACTGCAGCAGGGCTTTTCTGTGAGGATATTGAAGCTGCTCAACAGAACTGCCAGCCTCCTCCTGCCCCTCTTCATCTCTGCAAAGCCGAGTGAAACATCATATCAAAGCGGTAGGGGAGCACCAAACGCGAGCCAGACCCTGCTAGAGGACACTGCCAGCTGGGTCAAAAGGCTGCGGGTCAGCCAGGACAGTCACTTAAAGGAAAGGAAGGCTGTTCCTGGAGCAACATCCCACCTCACAGCCTTTTTAAAGCAGACCTGATGATCGAGCAGCTCATCGGAGGGGCTGAGCCCTAAGAACAGGCAGCTCGGGGGTGACAGGCAGCCAGCTCTGGTGTAGCTTCAAGTCCAATGTGATGCCGAGATCTGTTTATCTAGAAGAACATATTCTGCCCTCTTCCCCACTGACCTGCTAACAGCTGACAGCTCACACCAAGGCAACAACAAGTCCAAATACCAGGACAGTTATTTCTGCTGCCACAGCAGCTGCTTGTCCCACCACAGCACTCCAATCCCTCGCTATATTCAGCACCAACGCCTCCCCGTCCTCACACCCCCTCTCCTGTTTACCCAGAGCACAGGTCAGTCCCACAGCAGGAGATGACACTCAGCCACTCACACCAAGATGATTCTGTGCCCCTGCCCGAAAGAGCAGCTGCAAAACAAGACCCCTCTCTCCCCCCAGCTCACAATATCTCCCAAATCTAAGGTCATCAGAAACAGGGCATCTAGGAGTTACGCAGCTGGGCTACCTACCCTTCAGCCGCCCTTGCCATTCACCCCCTCCCTCCTGAATGCTGGCACCTACAAGGTCTAGACATGGACCTGTTGGAACGGGTCCAGAGGAGGGTCGTGAAGATGCTCGGAGGGCTGGAGCACCTCTGCCATGAAGACAGGCTGAGAGAGTTGGGGTTGTTCAGCCTGGAGAAGAGAAGCCTCCAGAGAGACCTTAGAGCCCCTGCCAGCACCTAAAGGGGGCTACAGGAGAGATGGGGAGGGACTCTTGGTCAGGGAGTGGAGCCATAGAATGAGGGGGAATGGTTTTAAACTGGAAGAGGGGAGATTTAGATTAGATCTTGGGAAGAAATTCTTTCCTGTGAGGGTGGTGAGACACTGGAACAGGTTGCCCAGAGAAGCTGTGGATGCCCCATCCCTGGAGGTGTTCCAAGACCAGGCTGGATGGGGCTTTGAGCAACCTGGTCTGGTGGGAGGTGTCCCTGCCCATGGCAGGGGGGTTGGAATGAGATGATCTTTAAGGTCCCTTCCAACCCAAACCATTCTATGATAGACCAGCCTGGGAGATTCCAACATCACTGCCAAATTCCCTACACAGATATCTCCCAAGAGGTTCCAGGCAATCCCCAACTCCAGCCCCACATCACACTGCTTAGGGTTTGCCCTTCCATGAAGTGACCCCTGGTCTACCAGCCATCAGGCAGGCCAAGGGCGCTGCTCTGAGCAAGGGGAGAAGCAAGACCACCCCATGGTACCTCATTTCGAATCTCCTGGCTCAGCTCAACAGCTTGATCCAAGGGGAAGCCGGACACCAGCTCTGTGGTCAGGACGTGCTTGCTGCACAGCTCATCGACTACTCTTGGGACGTAAAAGAAGGGGTGGTCTTTCAGCAGCTCCCTAGGGGATGGAGAAAGGAGAGGAAAAGGTTAGGAACCCCAAGAGCAGCCAGGCCCCTCTGCAGCACCCCACACAGCCCCTTCACACCTCCTCTCCCCACACCCCAGCTGTGGCTGCCAGGAGCTGTTTCCCTCAGCAGTTACAGTAGGGATCAAGTCACCAGAAACCACGCAGCTCACAGCGGCTGCCAGCTCCTGAGGTGACATCTCTGAGCAGAGCAGTGACATTAGGAGGGGTACATTAAGGGGTTCCTCAGGTCACCCCACTTCAGGGTCTTTTCCAAGGGGAACAATGCCACAGGGGCAGTTCTGCAGAGGGACAGGAGGGACATCCAGCCTCCAGCAGCTTTTCCTGGTCCAACCTTCATGTAAAACCAATCTGGACCCCGCTGCTAGAGCAAGCCAAGGGAGCAGGCAGTGCCAGTGGTGTGCATTACTGAATGAAAGCTGCTGAAGAACCTCCCAGACTAAAGGATGGGAGAAGCTTACAACAGGCTGAGATAAGGCTGCCCAGAACAGCACTGCAACCTCGTCTCAGTAGTTCCGGGAGACGTTTTTTCTCTCCGTGGTCTCAACCTGCAATACCTTCACACATGGCACAAGGGCCAGGCTGATGCAGAAGGAGAGAGGGCACACTGTCACATTTCAGCTGACTGAAAACAAACCTGACTGAGACAAGGTGGCAATTCTAGGAGACAGCTCAGGCCACAAACACAAACCTTTCCCCTGTGCTATGTCCCAGAGCAGGGCATTCATCTCCCCATCATCCCTGAAGTGAAGCTACCCCTCCTGTGTTTCACACACACACACGCACAGATGGGAGGGGTTGAAGGCAATTGTCTAAACATACTGGAATTTCCTTGCGCAGTCAGCTTCTCTCTGGTAGTCACACTCCAGGGCCAGCTCTCTGCTCAGGACTTCAATCAAGTGCTCAGGGAACAAACCTGAAAGTCAAACAGCAGAGAAGAGGAGGCTTAGAAAAAAAGAAAAAGGAGCCCCTCAGGCTAAGCTTTCCAGAGCTGCAGCTGAGGAGCAACCTGCTCATCCAGCCGACTCTGAGCTGACGAGTACAAGAGGCCCCAGAGAGCCAAAGCGTATTTCCAGTTACATACAGGTTCTGCACCTGCTCCTAAACCAAGGTACAACCACACAGTCCTGCAGCAGGGCTCCATCCTGCCCCAGCTCCCACCCCACAGCCCAAGCTGCCATTCCTGGTGTTGGCATGGCTGTGCAGACACACACACACCCCCCAAGGAGTAGAAGGACCCAAACACCACCCTGGGCAAAAGCAGTTGAAAAAAAAAAAAAAGGCTCCAAACAAGTCAGCATGACCAAGAGTGACCTGCAGCAGCATGTAGGCAGGGCCTGAGTTGCCAAGTCCAGCCTTCTCAGTCTTGAGCTGGAAAATCAATCTACTTCTTGGGCCACACAAAGCTGGGACCACAGCAGGGCCCTGCCCAGCCACCACAGAGAACAGTCCCAGTTTTTTTCAGCACCCAGCCTGATTTTGAAACAATATTTGTACAATCCCACTAAGATTTACAGCTGCTGCGGGCAGATAATTGGAAAAAGGAGTAGTAAGTCCTACATCCCCTGGGGGAAGAAGGGACTTATCCCTGTGCTAAGACACTGAGCTGAGTAGGCTCCACGTCTGATGGTTCTCCACCTCTTCACAACTCTGACTGGAAGAACAGAGACCGACTGGGAAGAGCAGTGAATGGCAGGCACGGGGGGCTACAGGAAGCACAGAGATGAATGAGTTCTACCAAATGTACCAGAAAGTAACAGGGACAAAGCAGGAGTACCTCACCTGAACACTGCCTAGGACACCATCAAAAGTGAGTATACCCCGACACTTTATACTTTGCTAAGGGTCCCTATGGGTCTGTCACCATAAAGAGCACTCAGAGGCAAGTGCACATTACTCACGGCCAGAAAAAAATGGCGGTAAATGCACCTGAGTGGATACTGGAGCAGGCACAAAGGCAGTGGCAGCTCTGCAGCAGGAGAAAGGAGCACAGTGTGACTCCTCAAGTTGGCCTTGCCCCACTGCCCCTCCTGCTTTCTGCAGGAGATCTCCTGGGCAGCCTTAGCAATTCTTAAGTCGTTTTCACTGTTTCCTTGAGGCTGTTTCCTCCCCCCAGTCTATGGAGAGAAGCAGGCGATGCTCTGCTTGAAAGGGTTTAGCAGAACTCAACACCTGCCAGCGGGAGCACAGGGCCTGCCAAGGGTCTCTGTCTTTTTTACCTTCAGGGAGAATATTGCTCATGCTCAGGACGGTCATCAGGTTGTTCACATCACTGTTGATGCTCTGGGCGACTCCGGGGTACTGCAGGACAGAATGGGAGAAGGCGGCGCTGAGATTAGATGAGCTGGTTGTACAGAGTAAGATAAAACAAACACTTTCCAGCTCAACAGCCGCTCACCCCCACAGCACAGGCACCTACAGCCTGGCAACGAACCAGGGCATACCCGAGCCACGCACCCCTCTAAAAGCTTATTTAAAGCCCGGCATCTAAAACTGGGGACAGAGAAATAGGCTGAGAGGCAGCTCCTTGCAACCAGAATGGCCTCTTCAGGTCATCTGACAGGGACTCTTGCGACACGTGAAAGGTTCTCAGACACACAAATCTCAACACGCACAGAGATGGCACTTGGTCATGTCCCCAGCACAGCTGAAAGCACATGCCACTGACTGCCCCAGAGCGTCTCATCCACAGCAGCAGGGCAAGCAGTGAGGCCCCAGCCCTGTACTAGCAAAAGGTGCCTCCTCCTGTTCTTTTCCACCTTGCCCATCAAGCCTCTACTGCTGTGGAACAGAACATGTGCTGATGCTACAGGTTAACTCCCCACTGCTTTTACGTTGGCCTAACTTCAGGGAGTACTTTGGACACAAATGGCTTAAGACCCCAGTACCCATCCATACTGCTTCTAAAGTATTCCTACTTTACAGAAACCACCAACCAGATGACCTACTTTGTCTGGGACCAGCTCAGTCAGAAAGGGACTTCACTCCTTTGGATTATGAGCAGTGCTGTAAAAGGGGTTTCAGCTCCAGAACTCAATTGTGATAGAAATACCTGCTTGAAGTTGCTGACAGCTTTAGTGTGAGTTGGTGAATACCCTCCTGGGTTTTAAGACTGCCACTGCTCAGTCACAATCACAGAATGGGTTGGGTTGGAAGGGACCTTAAAGATCATCCAGTTCCAACCCCCTGCCATGGGCAGGAACACCTCCCACCAGACCAGGTTGCTCAAAGCCCCAGCCAGCCTGGCCTTGAGCTGGGGGATCAGCTTCTCTGGGCAACCTGTTCCAGTGCCTCACCACCCTCACAGGAAAGCATTTCTTCCTGAGATCTCATCTGAATCTCCCCTCTTTCAGTTTAAAACCATTACTCCTTGTCCTATAGCTCCCCACCCTGATCAAGAGTCCCTCCCCATCTCTCCTGTAGCCCCTTTAGGTACTTGAAGGCTGCTATAAAGTCTCCCTGGAGCCTTCTCTTCTCCAGGCTGAACAACCCCAACTCCCTCAGCCTGTCCTCTTTAACCTTTGAGCTGTGGCCAGGAGATCAGCCCAGAGAGGGCTCTGACCTATGGAGCAGACAGGACCTTCACACACAGCCCTACAAGTACAAGCAATCCCTCACCACCATCATCCCCACGCTGCAGTGGTTATACTCGCTCACGCTGCAGGACATTTGCTGTCCCTCCCTTCTGCTTGCACTAGGTAAGATACCACTGGGCCCAAATTTTCACTTGCATTAAAATGTTTCTTATCTATCTCACAGTGAACATACTATACAGCTCCCCTGCCCTTCTATGGGCCACAGACAAGTGACAAGGCTGGTATGTAAAGCCCACCTGGATTTTCATGGCAACTTCTTTCCCATTTTTCAAGCGTGCCAGGTGAACCTGACCAATTGAAGCAGCAGCAAAGGGGCGTTCTTCAAAGGACTCCAGTTTATCCCTCCAGTTGGGGCCGAGATCATTGTTCAGAGTTTTCTACAAATAAAAAGAAAGCATCAGGGCATGGGAAGTAAAGATTTAAGGTTTTGACTATCGGAAATCACGTTCCTCTAAGGTGACTCACACAGCCTATAGCAGCTCCAAGTACCTACACCCTGATTTCTAGACTATATTCTGTTCCTTATTGTCACACACCATCACAAGGCACGGTCCAACCAGCAGTGCTCCCCCAGCACTGATAGATGGTGATCAGATCTGTGTGAGGCTCTGCTGCTCTGGCCTAAAGGACAGAGATCTCAGGCACAAAGACCCCTGCCTTAGCCTTAGCAATACAAACATCCCTTTTTGGATGCCACTTACTGTTATCTTCCAGAAAACGTGCAAGGAGTTCATTATTTCTCCTCTTTCATCACACTGCCAAGCTGAGCAGAAGCAATCCAGGCATGCAAGAGTGACTCTCTTTAAGGCAATATTGACAATTAAACATCCCAGTCTGCTTTAACAGCTTATTTGCTACGTTGCCAGACTGCCATATTTAAGTCTTGGCTCTGCTTAGTGTCTCTCAGAAAATAAGTGGTGCTGGCAGTTCCTTTTGCATCACCCTTCACATCTTAATTTACAGAGGGAAATAGAGAGAAAGAGAGAACGTGTACATTGGGGAAAGCAAAATTAATTTGCTTCGTTCTAGTTCTTCTTGATGGTGGGTTAAATTTAACCAAAAAGGTAAGGACAAAGTTGCTGTTAATTTTCCATCAGGCCAAGGCTTGCAAATCTATTTCTAAAGTGGGATGCAGGCACTTCTAGACACTGGTTTAACATCTAAGAGAGAGGAAAGAGAAGAGGAGCCTACATTCAACAAGACCCTATAGTCATATCTGTATGCAACATCCTGTTCCATCAGCATAGTCTTGGGACCATGTGGGGTTTTTACCCCACATTTCTCCCCTCTGTCTAGAGCTGAGCTTCAATGTTTTGGAGAGAAAACACAGCATGTAATTGAGATAAGGAATCAGATGTCACGTACAATTGAAAATATGCAAGATTTATTGAAAGAATACTCTTCAAAATCCCCAGCCCACCTCCCTTACTGGGGTATGTCACAAGTGACATTTATTCTGTTATTTTCCCTCCTCCCCTGATAAGCAGGAAGGAACATTCCTCACCGTCATCTGCTTTATCGGCATGAAATCAGCACTCTGACGGACGCGCTCAAAAATCCTCTGGAGATGGGGGTTGATGAAGGCATCATCTGCCAAGGGAAAAAGCACACGGCAGTCAGCATGTGCACTGCAGTCTCCAGTTCTTCAGCACACAAGGAAACACCTGCACTCAGACAAGCCGGGTTGTCCTGCCCCCAAAGCACACCCTGGTGGAGGTTTTGGAAATAATTCTAGTTCAGAAACTCTTCCTACCCAGCAGCAGCCCCCGAGGCACACTTCCTGAGGCTTTAGAAAGGAGACAAACAGAAGTCCTGTGCACAAGTAGCAAAATAAAAGGAAAAAGCTGCTTCTTCCTTTTCACTCTTGCAAAAAAGCTGCGTGTTACCCAGACATCTCCTAAGCCACCCTCCTGCTGTAGCTGGAGAAAGTTTCTGTGCACCTTCTCCCAATTACCAAGGGAAAGAGGAAGTACAAACACACTAGAAAGCATGCTGAGCAGCTTTTTATACTTCAGAATCAAGCATCAGTTGTCATAGTGCTCCCTGGCAGCATGGCAGAGAGCAGGGGGCAGCTCCGGACACCACACAGAGGCTTTCCTCTCCAGGAGAGGCCACTGTATCATGGAAGGACAGGTCACAGAAGGAATGCCATGGAGAGCCATCCCACCTCTCCCAGGTTCACAGCGTGGTTTAAAACATCACTTACACAAGTATCCAACTCTTAGAGGAATCAAGATTCAGCATCTGCTACAGTAAACAACTACCCAAATGCAAAGCAGCTACAAGTGGGCAGAAGAAAACACAGCTGAGCCAAAAGTAAGTTATTTTAAGAGTCAGAAGGATTTAGCAAGCAAATGTTTACACTGATAAGAAAGAGGAGGCGGAAGGGTATCTTGAAAGATTAGTCCTCTTCTTTTAGCAAGGCTTCTACAACAGCCCAGAGAAAAACCACCAGTTCTGGCAAATTTTTCATTTCATAAAGGCTTATGAAGAACTTAAATTTATCAACTGCTCTCCCAACACTGGAAAAAAATCCAGGCTACCAGCCTTAATCCTGAAAACTCAATCTGCATGTGCACTTGTGACATTCAAATAAAAATCCATGATTCCTCTGTATTTACAGATGCATGAGCAACCATAAGGCTATCCCAGGAAACAAACAGCTCCCTTAAGAAGGCTGGGAAGAGGGGTGGAAAGGAACAGCAAGAAAAAGATACATAATGCAGAGACATGACATTAATACTCAGCATTGTTTAGAAATTCCCACCAAAACCAAGAGCAGCATTTAAAAGGACTAACAAAACCCCACTGTGGAATCACCAGGAGCTTTTAAGAGGAGCTCCCATGCCGTCACTGCAAGTCAGAGATTAACAGGCTTTGCAGGAGCAGGGAATAAAACTCCCGTTGGGACGTTCTAACCCTGCAGAAAGGCTTGACATCGCATTTGCGTGTGCATTCCAGACACCAAAACAAACTTCTGCTCTATCATCAGTGGTGTATCACTGCCAAGCCTCTGAGCATTATGAAAACTATTCTAAAGGGTACGTGAAAGTATCAGCCATCCTGCTGTAATGCGACAACCTGCACCTCCTAGGATGACTGTGCAGAGAACAGGCTCACTAAAAATGACTCCCACTCCCAAGAAGCCATTTGCATCGAGGTATCAGGGTCTGCCACAGGCATTTGGGATCTACTTCTGTTATTTTCCTTATTGCTGACATCTGAAAACCTCACAAGGTATTTCAGCCCTTAGTCTGAGAAGGCATTCTTAACTGGGGCTGCATGACCACCACCACTTTATTCATTAGCACACCACCAGGTAGCCAAGAACCTTGCAAGTCCAGACTGACTGTGCAGAAACTCAGCAGCGACGTTAAAAATCAGTCGTGCTGCAGAGGTAGCTCTGACAAAACAAGGCCTACAACATGCCGATGAACAAGGTTATGTGTCCTTGTGGTAACCTGACGAGACCTTACTGCATGAAAACACGAAGCAAGAGTCAAGGCAGGGCTCTCTCAACTGGCAAGCGCAGCTGCCTTTCCAACACCTTCCAGAGCCACACACTGGGACACAGGATGGTCTTGGGCTCTCGGCATCCTCTTTGTGCATCACCTTCAGGGGTGTAGGTCCTCAGCAAATCCACCCACCCCCAGAAGCAGACATCGAGGTTTTTAAAGACACTGCTTTGTAACTTCTGGTTGGTTTAGCTCCCAGGTGCTCAGCTGCACCTGGCCCAAGCAACAGAGAGCCCCCATTTGCAATTAGCACATATCCCTGTTAATAGAAGATGACAGTTCAGACTCAGCAGGTCACAGAGAAGCCCAGGAAGTGGCAGGAAATGTGTGAAGCCCTTCCAAGAACCAAATACTCGGCACTGCTGGAAGTGTCCTAACCCATTTCACCACAACTGTCCCTCGGCAAGGCTACCAGAGGCGTGTGTCCTTGCCAGGCTTCGCAGCACCCCACACGCTCATCACCAGAGTCAAACAAGGGCCGGGCAGCGCCACCGAGGTTGGTGAAGGCCTGTCTGTTCTTGACACCCAAGTGAAGTCAACAGGCAAGTGTTGGACACTCCTGCCAGACCTCAGTAACATTAGGAGACAGCAGGCAAGCATCAAAAATCCAGAGCATTTCTGCTCTTCAGAGCTGGCCTTTCACAACTATTCCATCTTCACTCCCATCCAAGCCTTGGGCAGCTGTGAAGTCTCTGGGCTCACGTCAGGTGCAACTCAATAACATCAGAAGAATTTTAAATAAATCTCCACCTATGGTAGACAAGTTGACTTCAGAGGTGACTTCCAGACATAGCTCGCTCACCCCACGTACCAGAAGCACTGGCCACAGAAAGCCAGGAGCACAGGAGCTCCTCCTGGACCTGCACTGGGAACCACCAGTCACTGGCACCTGGCAGTTTCTAGAGGGTAAGAAAACAGCATCTGGGTGGCAGCCTTTGACAAAGCAGCCGCTGCCACCCCCCGGCTGTGTTAGCATTGCAATCAGCCTGGCACACACCTAAACCAAGTGATTAGCAAAGGAAGAACAATGAAATGCCACAATCGAGACTCTCAGGAACAGTGAGCCGGTCTCGCTGTATTGGGTAGCCCAAGGTATTTAATACAATACCAGATCCAGCCTCATCAGTCAGTACCTACAAAAATTCAAGTAGAAGCACAAGCCAAGCAAGCTGAGTACTTCAAACACTCAGACACTGAGTCAGTTTCAGTGACATCTTGAAAGCTATTTCCAGACAACCGTAACAGCTATTTCTGGCTGGTTCTTTCCTTCCCTGTCAAGTTGGGTAGGAAGGCAAAAGATAAGGGTTAAATTCAGCACACCTGCTATCTCCCAGGAGGAACCTGACAGTTGAGTGCAGTCCCTGATGCCACTCATGCCTTCACCTGTGATCACTGACTTCAGAGCCCAATGGAGTGAATGCCAGTTTGAAGTCTCCTCGAGATGAAAACAAGTGTTTTATACCTGATAATCTTATCAGTCGTACTGGCCTTTCCAGCAAAGCTCCAGGGCCAACAAGTACATAAACCATAAACATGCTGCAGTGGATATAACCTTGACTGCTTTTGGTGAACAAAGAACAGGATCGTGTTCTTGTCATCATTCTCCTCCTTTACAGCAGGACACCTCTGTACAGGGTGATGTGACTCTGCTTCTCCACAATTGCTTTTAACACATGCATTAAAATTCACCTGCTTTTCAAACAATTTCACTTGTGTGCCTGACACAACAGGGACATTGGGAAAGTGATACTATAGTGCACAGATCTAGTTATTTTGTACTGGGATTAAACTGAATCGAATCAAACCCATCTCCATCACTGCCCTCACATGAGGAGGCCACTTGTCTAGGCTATCCACATTCACTTGACACTGATGCCAGCCAGAGAGCTGACTACTTCTCACAAGAAATCAGTTGCCCCACCTGGCAGCACTAAGGAGGATAGGTCTGAGGACCTGTGCTACCACTTACCCTGGATGCTTAACATCTGTCCCAGCTTCAGTGCCGCTCCCCGGACCTTGCACAAGGTTCTCACGATTCTTTCTGCATTGGCCTCCGACAGGAACGGGCTGGAATCCATCACTGCCTTCTTTCCTGGGGAGAGAAAGTGTATGGATGAAGAGAACCCTTACCTCCGTCAGCTCAATTCATTGCATTAGCCCACATTTGTCTTAACCCAGAGAAATCAAACTGGGACTACACTCAGTGCCTACACTGCAACCCACTTGGACACACGTGACTTGTGCTGACTTTGACATTGCTGGCTCGAGGGCCAGCAGCAGCAGGTCCCAGCAGCACAGACATCCATGGAGCCTGTGCAAACTCTCTAGGATCCTGAGTGGATGCCGGTGCTTGAACTCTCTCAGCCTAAAACACTACATGAAGTTCTCCCAAGGCCCACAGCACAGGCTGCAGCATCACCATAGCCTCAGAGGAGCAGTAGGGGTGAGCCACAGCAAGGAGCAATGGTCAAAAGCTTTGACAGTACAGTGGGACCAATTGAGAACGCACTGGTACTTCTTAAGTGGGAGCAGGGATTCACACCAGGACAAAACCTCCTTTCTCCCACCCCATAATTCTCACCCAAAACACAAATTTATAATATATAAACATGTATTGCTGTGCAATTGCACATCCAGAGTATGCACTAAGGCACCTATAGAGAGCAGATGCAACTTTCACATCTCCAAGTCCACAATAACATTCTTTTCTAATCAAACTGAGATTTACTGTCTCCCGATGCGCAGGCAAAACAAATTCACCATGGCTGCATATCAGATTTGAAAAAGCAGCAGCTTGTAAATTTGTGATGAGGTTAATCAAGCTAGCCAAATCCAGGGAGGCTGGAGAGAGTCCTCACAGGAGGAGTCCAGCTGTGATACCATGTTCTTCTTGGATAAGTGTGCTGGAAAGGAAATTAATTCCTGTTGTCAAGATTGCCAACCTTCTTCCCTTTTACATCCTCACACGTGCATGGCATTCCTTGCCATCTTATGGGCAGCTTCCTACTGAGAAAGATGCTGCCTTTAGACAGAAGAACATCTCAGTGTAGCCAGTCACTTGTTCTAGTTTAGTAGTCACTTGTTCTAGTCTACCAGTCACGTAGAGGCCATGCAGGGAGGACACCAAACCCTTCTGTCCTTATTCTCATCAGCTCACGCAGAACAAGGCCCAAAATATACATACTCAAACATACACATTCCTGTCCCCAAGAATGGGTAAAGCCTGATGTCTGACAGACTCACTAGGTGGTCATTGCAACCACCTACATACCACTTCCAAGTATGCAACAAGTTTTTATGTGGCATAAGAGGCACTTCCCCACTCACCACTTTTTTTTTTTTTTTGGAACGAGACCCTGATTCCATTTTGTGGCCCCTTTGGGAGAAGAAACCCCAGAACTCCTTCTCCAGGGCGATTCCCAGTAGAGCGGGGACAGAGGCAGGCAGGCACCAGCCAACCACTTTTCCTGGGGCTGCAGATCAGCTCCTGCTGATGGAGAGCCAAGCAGGAGGAAGGTCAGGTCTTGCAGCCAGGCTGCAGGCCCCACGGCTGGTATGCTGAACTTGGAGCTACATTTTGTTTTCCCCCACACTTTAGAGCAAAGGGTACTAAGGACAGAACAGCTGAAGCCCCCATACACAAGCAGCAGGGCCTAAAAGGCACAGCAGCTGCAACAGCCCTGAAAATCTCAGGCAGATGGAAGTTACTGGTGTGTCACACAGGGATTCCAGAAGAAAGAGATCCTCTCCGTCTCTAGCTGGCTCTTGGGAAGGTGCGCAGAGGGGGCTCAGACCAGCCAGGGGACAGGAAAAAGAACCGAGTCAGACTGAAGTAGCTGCTGTCTAAATTCTGGTCATCACATAACTTGGTAGCACTTCCTTGAGGCGTTAAGCGTGTTACTGATCTGACAGATGCCCTCCTGCCCTTGCTCACAAAGCTTTTCCTAGAGAAGCGATACCATTGGCAGCACACAGAGATGAGAAGCACTGCCCTCCCCTCTCCTTCAGGCCCCCCCCCACTTTCCTTTACCTGTTTTGGAGACCTTCAGCAAGATGGCACTGCCCGTGGGACATCTATCTACACAAATCCCTGTCCTAAGTAAAGAACATACATGGAAAGGACAGAGGAACAAAAGCACCAGGTGGGAGTACACAGGACAACCATCCTGCTCTTGACAGCAGGACACAGAGAAGCAGGAGGGGCCCAGAAGTCACCGTCTGCATCACACACAGCAGTTCCCAGAGCACATTTTGCTCTGGATCCTGGATGGAAGGAGTCTGACAGACTGAATATGTAGAGCTGCCCATAGAATGGTTTGGATTGGAAGAGACCTTAAAGATCATTGAGTTCAAAGCCCCATCCAGCCTGGCCTTGAAGGGCTGGATCCCAGGGCAGAAGGATGTGGCTTCACCCACTTGAAAAGCTGGCTGTGGAGAACAGAGTGCTTGGAGCCATCTAACAGAGCTCTGTCTCTCAACAATCCCATCAATAAAACTCTGACCTTAGCAACGATGAGGCAAATAATCCCTCATAGGAGCTCCACCAGACACACAGGAGCTAGGGGAAGTCCCGAGTCAAAGCCCTACCTTCCTCCACACAAAAACGTCCTCCTTTGAGTCTGCAGCACAATAAAGGGCTTAGTTAATGATTAAAGTCACCTCCAGAAGCCAATGAACCCTGACAATTTTAGACAAGTCTTATCAGAGAAAGAGCCAAACGCAGGCACTCCCCATCCTCTTCTCCTGGTGTGCTTCTCACTGAAGCCAAGCCCACCGGGCCGCTACCTGATCACCAGGTGATCCAGCCCCCAAGCACGTGATGAGCTGCTCCTTGTTTATGTACTCTGCTAAAAGTGGGTATGAACAAGAAGGTGACCTGAAAACAAGAGTCAAAAGCAGGTTTATGTAAATGGAAAGTGAAGAGGGGAAAAAAAAACACAAAATGAAAACAGGCTTCCAAGGCTATGTGGAAAGAAAGCGGGGATGAAACTCAGCACAAGTTCATGAAAAAATATGCCAATATTCATTAACTGTTTTTCCCAAAGACTGCGGGTACCTTTTGATGCTACAAACAATTTCCTCCCCATCTTAAGATCACAAAGATGGGGTTGTTTACCTGCTTTATCAGGGAAAGGAAAAAAAAAAGGCAAACAGAAGTCACACCTAAACAAGCTACAGCAACAAGGAGATTTCAGAAACAAACACTCCTGCAGCCACGGTGCCTGGAGACCGTCAACTCTTCCCCAGCAGAGGCAGATGCCCTCAGGAGTGCTCGACCCACGTCTTCCTTTCCAAATAGAGAATCAGTGTGAACCCTTCCAAACCTGTGAGCACCTCACTGCTGTGGTGTTGCTTTTCCAGCTCCATGGCCACTGTCAAATGGAGAACCAGCCACCAGGCTTTGCCTGTGTTTTTAGGACTATTCGCCACACAAACCTGGGGGCAAGGGACGAGATAAGAAGACTGAATGTGCTTAGGACTGAAAACTCAAGGAGATTGCATTATTCCTTTTCATAAGGAAACAACTTTACATTCAAACCTAGGCCAGCTGCCAGCCCTTCGGGGCTCTGCCCAGCCTGGCATTTGCAGAGGGCCCAGTAGAACGGCCCAGCACAGGTCATTAATAAGTTACAAAATTGACCTTGAACCCAGAATCTCTTTACTAGTAATGGCAGCTATTTATCTGGGCACTCTTTCACTTTTATTCCTGGAAATTTATTCTACCCTCCTATTCTTACCCCATGTCAGCCTTGCACTTTAGATACGCACTCCAAATACTGAGACTGCCATCAAGGTCACCAGTGACCAAGGAGGTTATTTTTAATTGGCTACATCAGCCAAGAAAAGTCCCACTGGAAATCAAATACAGCCATCCTTTTTTTTAAAAAAAAAAAAAAAGGATGAACCAAACAACTTAAAGAGAGCAGCATTAGGCCCCCAAGCCCTTAAAAAAAACCCAAACAAAATAAAACAAAAAACAAACAAACAAAAAAACACCAAACACCAAAACCCCTGCACCTTGTCACAGGAATTTGGCAGTAGAATTTATGTCCAGGATATCCGGCTTGGATGGAGAAGGGAAAAATTCACAAACTCTTGCACCAGCCTTTTTTGTTCTAGGATAAATCCTTAAGTAGTGAATTGTTTATAGAAACAGAGATAATCCAAGGCAGAGAGAGAAGGGCCCTGTGGCTACTAAACAAGGATAGGGAAATGGAGCAGGAAAAGACAGATCAGCACTAGTGCAGTCACTAGAGAACGTGCAGGAGAGTTGACATCAGGATCACTTGTAGCTCAGGAATTTTTGGTTTGTGGTTTTGCGACTAAAGGACCAGTGTTTCAAGCTCCATTTTTGGGGTGTCAAGGCACTTTCTGGACCAGACAAGAGGACGGTAGCCAAGAAAAGGCTCGTTCTTGTCACTCCTGGATGCCAATGAGAGCATGAAATTCTTAGGCATGCCTTTCGGCATATACACATCCCACTTGTTTAAGTTTGAAGTGCCAAGAAGTTACTATTAATATTGCAGCAGCGGGGAGAGAAAAGACATCCTCAACCAGCTTTCAGAGAACAGGACAATATGTCAGAGATGGGTCTGAGCCCAAGTTTATGGTGCTGGCAGCCAGAAAACTCGGACACAAATGCCTCAAGCTGAAATCACGAAAGGGGTGCAGAAGTATTTTTAAAGAAATACAGAGGTACCCGTGTAAATAGATTTCCCCCAAGAACAGCTAAGACTGGTACTGCCAGAAGAACAGTAAGAAAATGGGATCTTGGCCTCAAAACTGCGCAGGTATCCTCTGCCACACATTCCTGCGGGAGCAGAGCCCACACAGGGGAGTTCTCATCCACACAGCCTTAACCGCCACCATAAAATCCTGTGGAAAACACATCCAAGGACACTAGCTAGAGGCTGTAACTGAGTCACCTGGAGACCTTCCTGTGAACTTGGCCTGTGAAGCTCCAAGAGAGTATAAAGTCTTTTACTTCTGCCTCCACTCAATACTTGCTGCTCTTTTCTCATGCTCAGTTCCACTGTCCTTCTTTACAGAGTAACCACCGCTCCAAGCCGTTATTCTAAGCATTTGCGATGGCAAACAGGGGAACCAAGAACATAAGCAAGACAGGCTAAAAATAAAAAACAAGTTATTTTCTAACTCCCTTGCCTAGCATTGAAGTAGGCAGTTCCCATTGCTTGCTTGATTCTTTAATTAATATTTGTTCAAGAAAATTATTCTTCCCATAGCATGACCCAGACTGCAGAGCAGGCTGCTGGCACCGAGTAGGGGGAAAATAATAGTTTTCCTAGCCAGAAGAAAAAAGCCTAAAGGTGCAATTGCTTTATTATGAGGAAAAAGTGTCTGTTGCCCTCTAAAGAAAAACAAAACAAATGAACAAAGACATAAAAAAATACAAATCCTCTCTCACACTGTAAGGAAGAGAAACAAAGCTCATGTTATCCCCTCAAATTCCATAGCTCTACAAGCTCATGTTTTCACTTTGGGGTGTGCCCGATTAAAAAAATAATCTGGCAAGCAGAGAAATATCAACAGTTGCGCAATTCCTCCATTTAAAGCAAACCAAATCATCAGCTTCCAACAGGTATGAACAACTTGTCAAACATCACAAGCACTGAAAGCAAAAGCCTTCAAGGATTCTCTGCAGGAGGGGCCGTGTTTGCCTGAATGCGTGCTTTTAATTCAAAGCAAAGAAACCCTCCCAGCCTCAAACACCTCAGCTCAAGGAGAGAAACAACAACCCTTTGCCAAGGATCCTTTCTCTCTGCTGGGCTGTTCTGCACTGCCCAGCTGTACAGGGAATACAAAGATGCAAGTATTAAAAAGCAGTGCCCTGGGTGGCACACAACCCCTGCCTTCACCTTGTCCCCCCACCACAGGGAATATGTTTCATCTGCTGGGGTTTGGGTTTTTTGGTTTGGGGTTTTTTTGGGGGGGTTGGGGTGGTTTTTTTGTTTTGTTTTGGTTTTTTTTTGGTTGGTTGCTTATTTTTTTAGGGTTCCCATCCCTCTAAATTTCTTCAGTTTTCAGCCATTCCAGTACCTCCTGGAAGAGAGGTTCATACTATCTCAGTCTCCGTACTTCCCTGGCCCCTAAAGAAGGCTGGGGAGAAGACACAAACTGGCCTTGTAGCAGAATAATACTGGCCACAGAGTAAAATTACAAGGACACAGCAGTTGTCATTATTTCAAAGCAATGCTTCTGAACCAGGAATGATTTTACTTCATTTATTCCTTCTAGTTGCAAGTGCTTAAGCCTTTCTTCAGTTCCCTCCAGCCACTGGAAATAATCTAAACACACCAACATACCAGCCAAACCAGCGAGACCAGCTGAAGACCAAACAGCCTGCAGTAACTGTAACAAACGACTTTACATTTTGCAGTTTCCCACCAAAGCTTTTCCTGGATAAGAAACAAGTAAGTGGAGTCCTAAGCTTTAGAGTTATCTCATGTTTTCTAGAAAAGAACACCACGTACTTTCTATGCCCTAAGCCATTCACCCACACACAACCACTCAGCACCACTGTATTTTACCAACACACAAGCTCAGGAGAAAGCTACCATGACACAGCCAGGTACAACTTAGGAACATTTTACCTCCAGCTTCAAACAAGCTGCGAAGAAAACAGGATCAGGTCGATTTGCACGGCACAGCCTTTTGACCTATTATGAGAATACTTTAGAAGGAGGCAAAAATATAGATAGTGGAAGTAGATAATTGCCATTTAACATATACATAAAGTGTTTGGTCTCTCTTAAAAGAGAGCAGCCATCCTCCAAGTTCCTCCTAGGCAGAACATCCTTGGAGGTAGAGAAGGATTGTGTTAAAAAGAAAAGAACTACCCTTATCCCCCCATTATTCTGACTGCCTCACTGTCTCAGCTTTCAAAAGATAAAATCTTGCAAATGCAGGTAAACTCTGTCTGGGAAAAAAAAAAAAAAAAAAAAGGAAATAAAAAAGAATAAAGATGGAGAAAGGACTTACCACTGCGTTCCTCAGGTCTAAGACTCTTCTTTGCAACTTCTGCCAATGCCCCAATGCCAAGACCAACGGCTAGTCCTTTAAAATAAGAAGAAAAATAATTTAAAAAAACCTTCTGAGCCACATAATAGAGGCATTTTTTGTAATTAACCTTAAGCCACACAGTCAAACGCACAGCAGCAAGACAGCTTGATGAGAACATGCTGGCTTTCGCAATGGAGTCATCTTCAAGTTTGACACTGAACAGTTTTCTCCTGTCCTCCAGCCCAGCATGCCAGCCGGGTGCCACTGGGATGGCTGGCTTTTATAAAGCATGTCACCAAGTGCTGCTCGGAGCTCTGTGCTCTGGCTGAGGTCCTGCTGTAGACTCAAATCATGGATTTTAGAAGGGAGGGAAAAAAAATAATAACCTCACAAACTTGGTTCTCAATGCACAATTCTCAGGAAAAAGCAGGATCCTCCTCATCCCCACCACAGTAGGGTGAAGTAAAACTGTATTTAGATGAAGCCACTGCCAGTGGAGATCAAGGCTCCGTGACCCCGCAGTCACTGTCATCTGGGCTTATTTCTGCTTATTTGCTGTCTGACTTACACGTATTCCTTTACTATCATGAACCAAAACATGTTTTTCCCAAGGCCCACCTTATGCAAGCAGTGTTGTAACCTGCAATTCCAAGGAGCTGCGCTGGGGAGTAACCCCACACAGTGCACCTGGAGTGCTGGGGTTTGGTCTCCTGGTCCTGCTGTAGCTATCTCCTTCACAGGCAGTGAGTTCTGGGGCGTTGTCTCAGGGCCACAGATGAAGCCACAACTACAAAAGGAACGTTATCTGCCTCCACTAACCTGACCAAAGCCACCGAAGATTAAATGAGACCTAGATCTAATCATTCAGTAATCAGTACTACCAAAGGTCTCACTGCCTTCCCAGTTTCAAGGTATTTATTTTTCTGGACAACAAACAACATGGGCAACCAGAACAGCTGGTGCTTCTTCGTATCTCCTCAGCGACGGTGCATCCCTCTGTGCCTTACTCCCACACTGCCAACAGTACTCAAGGCATGTTTTCCAAGCACCCCCAAGCCCTTCTTGAGGCACTTTGGGACAGCAAAGTCAAAACTTGGTCTTTTCCCTGAACATCCAGGGCTTAGAAAAAGCTGCCACTTCTCAGAAGTCTCAGTTGCTCACTTCACTCCTTTGTTCCTACCAAGCTGTTATTAAAAGAACTACGAAATTAGGGAATTCAATAATGGCCTATATTCCTCATGGCTATAACTCCATCCACTAACAGCAGTACTAGGGACCATTTGCATCCTGAACTTCAGGAACGTATCACCTTCTCCTTTATTAACTTGTATTTCATTCACTGTGGCATTTGGAGCACACACAACTCACCAGACAAAAACCAGCATGGAAAACCACCCTTCCTCACCTTCCAGACCAGACCAACACTCCAGGGTTCAGAAAGCAAGTACCAGATAGGAGGGCTCTGAGCCACAGCACTTATTTCACCACTTCCCAGGAAAGAGTCATCCCTCCAAAGAACCTGCAGGCTGCAGAAAAAATCCTCTCCTCCTCTGAGCCACAAAGTCTACCAACCTTGCACAAGTCACTCCTGACATCCTTCCTTTTCCTCGTCTGCAAGATGAGTATTTCTTCCAAGATTAATCTTTTGGGGACAATTTTCAGCATCACTAAACAGCCACGGTTCTGCACCTCAGAAAATAGCATCCCCAAGCACCTCTAGAAAGACACACTCCTGCGTTTTGCACTTCATGCAGGCGGATTATTTCAGGCCTGCAAAATACCACTTGGTTTTATACCAGCAGAGTGCCTCTTCAGACATTTTCCAGACATCTCCAGCACCCGTTACACTTCAAACCAAGCCCATCAAGAGATGATCTGGACTCAGTTTTCTTCAGGAAGAATCCTCTTGCTCAGCAACTGGCACAACAAAACAAAGAGGAGACTGAATGGGCTCTGCTCGGCCTGACAAGCACAGGGGTGGGCAAGACTCTCTCCTGGAGCAACTTGGACCCTGGTTTCAGTCATGTCAGACACCACCCAGAACACGTTGCAAACTGCAGACAGCTGGGCATGGATTTCCACTAGCTTTCTGAGCCTTAAATGCTCACCAGAAGAGACCCACACTCACTTGTAACTCAACGTGATGATCTGAATCCTGTGGCTGTCACTCCTGTAGATACGTTAATAAGATACCTCAAAGAGGTTAGCTTTATTTTCTTTGCAAAATTGCTACAATCATATTAGATCTAGACTTCACTAGAAGCTTCCTGAATTTTCTTTAGTGCAAAAGGATCTTATTATATCATTAAAATAACAAACTTACAAACCAGGAATATGATTAAGGGAGACAGAAACTGCTTAGAAAACTCAAATGATGCAAGGAAGAGAGAATGGAAATAAAGAAAAGATCAAAAAAACCTCTGTGGGTGGAACTGGTGACCCAATCAGGCTACAAAACAAGCACGGAACAAAAAACTGCAAAAAAATCTGTTTTACCAATTCCAACCTTGGGAAGAAAAAATAAAATTAAAAAAAAAAAATCAAGGATGATATTTAGTACTATAAAAACAGCTACAAGCAGTCACTCCAGCTGCTGCAAGAAGCAAACAAAAATACATATGAAGGACAAAAAAGCTCAGTAGAGGATCTTGTGCTGATTACAGAGAAACATTAGCTCAGTATTACATGCAAGCATTGGAGAAAGTAATCTCCAATCTTTCCAGCAAGAGGTGAGAAGCCAGGCAAGCTCTGCAGGCCACATGTTTCTGCCTCCTGTTACTAATTTGTCCATCACCCCCCTGATATCAGAGTGTCCTGACCACAGCTGAGAAATCAACACTCCCTGTAACACTGGGGGGACCACAAAAAACACACAAAGGCAGGAGGAGGAATGATTCAAGTGTGAATGGGATCATGTCAATAGCGTGGGAATTCAGCTATCTGAACCCCAGGAATAGCTACATGAACTCTGTTTTTGACCTACTCAACATCCTTCCATCTTCTTCAAGTCTAAAATGACAATCTTCTAAAATGGAAATAAAGAAAAAAAAAGGGGGTTTTATACCACCAAGAAGAGTCAAATGCTAGTTTGACTGGTGTGGAGGTAGTACGGGAAGAATCCACCTTAACCATTGTATTTCCCACAGCGACTTCCTGGAGCCTTCAAATGAAGATGGCACCCCAAAGGAAACAAATTGTGCACAAAAAGCTTACCTGCTCTAAGCTTTACTCCCTCATGGATATGGGCCACCCTCCTGCCCTTAATTATTTTAAACGCAATGCAAAGAGGCAGCTGGTAGAGCAGGAAATAATCATGTCCCTACCCCGCTATCCCCTACTTAGTTCTAATCATTGGAATGTCCTAGGAAGCAAGGACACAGCTGGGTCACTTCTATTCCACAGGTTAACAGTGACATCCCCAGCAAAAGGACTCCTTCCAGCTGTTAGGGGCTCCCAAAAGCCAATAATGTAATTGAAGACCCTCATTAAATCATCCCACATCTTGTTTCTGAAAAGGCAAGACAAGGAAGTGCATGAGAGAGACCACACTGTGCAGGCACAGGGAACTTCCAACTGACCTATCATTGGGCTTTGAAACTCTTAGTTTACTTCAAGCTTATCTTGCCTTCTCTAAAAAAAAAAAAAAAAAAAAAATAATAAAGTTAGGTTGGATCTTTGGAAAGCAAAAATCAATTCTCATCTCAGTTGGAAACTGCCTCCTGTGCGCTCATGAGACTCCCTCAATCAGCCTCACTCCTCAGCTTGCAGGTGTTGTTATAAATTGCACACATTACCTCTGCCATCACTCCTGAGATTAATGATCAGAAAGGATGGACAGTGAGGACAATAAACAGCTAAGAGAGACACACAAGTACTACCTTTCCCTGCTCACAATCTTAGAGGAAAACGGTCAACCACGAGCCAAAGCTCACCAACAACTGTAGAGCAATCAAAAACGGGCAAAAGTCAATGGTGAACCCCAGCACTCAAAATCAGCTAATGTTTTCTGGTTTAAGCACTTAAAATGCTTCATAAAGACACAATTTAAGAACATTTCTCATCAGGTAAGAGCCAGTCGGGAAAAGCCATACTAGAGTTAGCTGACGGTGCTTTACAATTGCACTGGCTCTCTCACAGCCATGTGCAGGATGGAAAAAGTCTAAACTTGGAGCAAATAGCAAGTAGGAGCTGCTTCCTCGCTATAAACAGGGACCCTCTTTCCATGCACTTCTGGAGGCTCTTTAAAAGCACGTATGGGTCTGGATGAAGATCTAACCATGAAGAAGTACCCCTTACAGGTAGTCCTTCCCATGTGGCACTGCCCACACTACTTTATAGACTCACCACGCCCCAAAAATCTTCTTCAAGCATCACCCACCCTATCAAAACATCACCAAGGGATTTCTTAAAACTGAAAAAAACCCCACCTGTAGGCCACATGTGTTGTTTGTTAGCCAACACACTGACAGTGGTATTTCTCTTTGCTGTTGCAAGGAAAATTCCAGAGGGAAAGGTAAGCAATGGATGCAAAACAAGAGACTGGAGAATCTGACCACCATTTTTGCAACACAACCTTCCCCCCAAAAATCAGTCTGGAAGCAAGAGTTCTGTCTTACCAGCAATTTAAATCATGAAAAACAGACAACTGGAGGAGAAGGGCGAGACCAAAAAATAGATGACACACAGATATGCCTGGAGATGCTGCTTATAAACAAGCGTTTCTTTCTTACTCTCCCTTTGTGGTTTTGGTTTGGTGGGGATTTTTTGTTTTGTTTTTTAATCTGAGGTTAGGAGAAGACAGGTAGTTAGTTATATTTTGCATTGAAGCATGAGTCAGCCTTTCCTCATGCAATAGCCTGGAGTGCCAAGAGCCGGAGCATCCAGCGACGGTACTGGAGCTCAAAGTTCACAGAAAATTTGGTCATCTGCCACTTCACATCCACCAGCTGTCAGCAAGCAGCTTCAGATAAATTCAGAAGATGACAGCTAAAAGTGCTGTGACACTTTCCATAAAAAAATCAAGGCTGGATTACAACAGAGATCTGTGTGCTGCTAGGGCTTAAAAATAAAGAAGTCCAGTTAGCTTTACAGCGACACCTTGTTACTCCAAAAAGCAGATCATGAATGCTTGCTTCCCTTTCAGCAATGCTAAGCGTGCTGAGAAGCCAGAGTGCCTGCGATGAACTAAGGGTTAAAGAGAAGTGACCAGAGACTGTTCACCACTGAGATAAGCTACTGGCATCTCAAAACACTACAGTCACACACAAAAAAAAGTCCTTTGATGGCTTTGGCTGTAAGACATCAGATAAGCACCATCTGTTAATATTACTGAAGATATTTAGCTGCTTTTTAACATAGTAAGTCCCATTCTGCAAATAAAATTCACATTGGTTTCAGCTTGCTTGATCTTACAAGCTCAGACTTTACATCCTTCCTTGGTGAAAATAGTTTATAAGCAATGGTTAAGTAAATCAAACCTTGACTATTATCATCTCCATCTCCCCACCCTCAACAATCAATACCAGAAGGGTATGTTTTATATTTAACCACTGTTCAGAGAAGGAGCAAGGATAAGTTTGGGAAAAAAGTACTTAATATAACAGCTGCTCCAGCTGTCTATGCTTGACAGCAACAGTATATTGTAATAACCAAAAGGAGAGTTTCCTCAATAAAGTGAAATTCCACGTGCAGGACCAGGGTATTTGTACAGACTGGAGAAGAACCTGCACCTCACTCTCTCCCTCATTAAAACAGCCCAGTTCACTACGTGTTACCATGAGGGTCTGCAGTTCTACTCTGCACTCCCAAATCAGCTGCCCTACCCTCTTAAGAGTGGCTTTCTTTTTTTGCCCCTATTTCAGAACAGGTATATGAAAACTAAGCTCCAGGAATCGATCAGACTGTTGTCTTAAGACAAATGAAAACCCATGCCAACTCTGTACTTCTTGTTTACTGGTAGTTTGCTGGATGGATCCGAAAGGTCTGTTTAGGAAGCTTTTTTCTTTGCCATACTATCACAGCAGCAGTTAGATAAGATAAAAGGGTGGCAGAAGACAGGATTCAAAGTATAACTTCATTCTGACTCAAGGTCAAGATCCATAATTGTAACAAAAAGCCCAGATCAAGCTCTGAGCTAAGCTGTGTGCGGGAAAGCACTTTCCTATTAACAAGCTTAACCAGAAAATAGAACCAACTGATGCTTCAGCAGGGGCACTGCCACGGCAAGGCATTAATCCGTACGTGCAAGTGTTGTGACTTGGCAAATGTGAGTGTGCAAACTCACCTCCAAAGTTGGCGAGCCGTCCGATCCTTGTGACAGGAACCTTCCTCTCCCGGGCCCGCTCGCTGAGCTACAGCGGAAAGAGGTGGAAAGGAAAACAAAACAAAGAAATCCACAAGTGAACTGGGCATACGGTCAGATACTTGCAAATTCAGAGCGCAACTCTGAAAGCACTTCAGCTCTGTGCTAAAGAAAGCTTTTCTTGAACACTGAGCCTCATATATGTTGAGAGATTTTCAAGTCAACACACCACAGAACAGACACAGCATGAACTGAAATGTACACTAAGCGAGGAATGGACAAGAGGGTGGGAAAGATGGAAAATACCAGAACAACTCACTGAAGGGAACAGGGCTCTTAAGGAGAAGCCAGACTCTTTAGGTCAGTCTTCAAACCTTTGTATCATACAGCTGTCCACACCTTCTCAACATTTCACCCCAAAAACTAGGGTGAAATACAGACCCTTAATTAACATCACATGCATCATAAGTACACTGAATCCTCATAATCCAGTGAATGATAGGACTCCTGATAATAAGACTGAAGTCTAACCCTATGTATACTTTTTAAACATTCTCTCATATCAGAATATCTGATACAGAGGGGGCGGGTGTAAAAGGAGAGCCTGAAGAGCTATTGACAGAAATATCACTGAGATCAGAGCTAGGGAACACCAACACTTCCCTCTTTTGCCTCCACAAAAGGGAATAGCAGAAGAGGAAGAAATGAGAAACACAGGAGAAGGTGAGTAAGGACAATCCAGTATAGAAACCATGGCACTAAGAATCATTAATTAAAAAAAAAAAAACACCAAACATACCATCTGTTTGTAGGGTTTCTGCTCTGAACCTGTTTTAGCCTGTCTGGCTTTATCAATATCTTCCGCTGTTAATCCGCTAACAGAGGAATGGTCTTGGTGAAAAGCCCTATTTTGTCCAAAAGCAGCAGCAAAAGGATTTCCAGGGTCCCTAAATCCTCCAAATAACCTTGCATCCATTTTTGGAGGGAAAGGCTTCTGACCCAGGCCGGAATCACCAGTCTCACCAACATTTTTAAAAGGTCCGTTCGTGGTGTAAGAGTAAGCAGGGCCTTCACCGCTGTGTTCATGAGGCTTGCCAGGGCCAGTGGAGAAGTCCATTGCAGCATCTGATTGCTCTCGGGCTGAGAAGTCATAGTCTTTCCCAAAATCCTCACTGAGATCAGTTAGGTTCTCCTGCTGTTTGCCTAGTTCCTGCAAACAATAATAGAAACACTTTTAGGAAAAGGACTTAAAACCTGCTTCCTACCCACCCATGGTCCTCAGGGATGGACACGTAGCTAAACTGTCCTGTCTCCACAGTAAGTAATTTCTGGAGACTCTGGCACTGCAGACATTCACAGTAAGAGACAGAAAAAAGGAAGATATACTGAGGATGCCAGGGCTGGGATCCCTGGCGGTCTTTCAACCCCACTGATGGGACAAATTCATTAACAGCTTCTCAAGTACCTGTAACCAAAGAGGCCTGGTTCTCCACACGCTGCCACGAAGCATCACTAATTGTGGAGTTCACTAGAAGCAATACACTGCTCAAAATAACAGGTGATGGGAGCTACAATATTACCCAAGATATTCTTAGGAGGGACAACAAAAAGCTAAACCTCATGCTATTCAGTTCTTACCCCTACCCTGCTCCCTCCTCCCATGCTGTCCCTAATTGTGCAGTGTGACCACTTTCAAGCCAAAGTTACCCGAAGCAATACCAGATACCTATGGCAAGCTTTGCTGTCACCCCAAAGTACGTAAAATTCTGTTCTTGAAGCATGGATAGCAGCATCAGACAGAGCAACACTCAAAGCAAGTCTTTTCTGCTCTGTCCTGACCTGTAAGAGTTGCCCCACTAATTCCAGATATTTCCCACCACTTTTTAACGTAGGGGGAAAAAGAAAAAAAAAAAAAAAGTCAGCAGCAGAGCATTATCTCCTATTTACTTGCTACTCGACATATTCTAGTTACCTGTCTAAACAGCAGCAATACCGTGGAAGAACTGATGACTGTAATAGCCAATCAACAGGACTTTGAATCCTGCTGTGGTCAGGCAAGCAGGCAGCGTATTTTAGGCTCTTTCCTAAACACTAATTACATTTCCCCTCCTTACAGAAAAAAACAGAACATGGTCTTTCCTGTTATTCTGCAGATCTCATGCTATTCTGAACCTCAACATCAGGGAAGGGAGGAGGGGGGTGAATCTGTTCACAGACAGGGACTGTGGCCACAATACTGCCTGATGATTTCAAGCAACAAGGTCCCTCTACTTCCATACTTAAGTTTTAAAAAGCATGTCGGACAGCCAAAACAGTGCTACACCACCAAGAGAAGTGAAATGGAGTCACTTAACATAAAAGCTTTCCTCTCTTCAAAACAGGAAAATGTCATAGCTTCAGACTGCAGATTTCTTACAGAGCCCTGCTTTAGCAGCAGCTTCTCGTGTCAGTGTCCTGCAGGTGTGTTTGTGGGACCCTCCTGGGCAGAGAAATGTGCACAGAAACAGGAGAACATAATCTCTCTCTCTCCTGGGATCCAAAGGCAAGACAAAGCACTATATCCGTAAGCAGACACACTGAGGATATTTCTATGGCAAGCTCATATAGGCTCGGGGAAACACGGGCCCAGATTCTAGGACTGAAGCTATAGGAGACTGCTGTGATGGTCTAAGCTTATTGCATAAAAAATGTCAAAGCCTCACTCGTAAGTTTCTGCTTCAAAAACATGATCTGAGCTACACAGTCTGAGAATGACTTGTTTTGATTTAGAGAAGTTTGTTTTCAAGAAACAGCAACACTGCAAATGTGAAGCTCTTATAAATCCATCCCCATGTCAAGCTGCTGCTTTAGAAACAAAAAATTAAAAAAAAAAAAATATTCTGGTATTCTGGATTTCCTTATGTTCCTCATTTGAAAGTCAGTTCTGAAAATCCAGCCTGGACTGTAAGTGATGAATCTGCAAACACCTGACCCACTCTGAAAAATCTCTCATGCACCAATTCTGTAAAGAAAGGAAGAAGAACTGAGATAAATCCAATTCACTCTAAAAGAGTTCGTTCACGTCATCAAAGGAGAGGGAATCAATGACTGAAGTTTGAAGGAGACTTTAAATAACAAAGCTGCTGGCCAAGCTTAGCAAGAGCTTGGTCTTTGACAATATGAGGGGAGGAAAGCTCACTTTATTTTCAGCATGTCTTAAACACTCGGTAATGGAAACAGCAACACTCCGCAGTACCATTCCCTCCCTTTCCTGTCCAAGCACCTACTGCACACCACAGAAATCCTGGAGAATTCCCAGAGTATTGCAACATCTACATTATCAACCCAGCACTTCAGGGCTCCGTTCTAGTTCACAATGGAAGTTTCTGACCACCCTCAAACCAAAACCAGATCTCAGCTGGAGGAAGAGCAAAACATCATAACAGACTGTGCACAAAGTTTTCTTACCTGCATTTTCCCCAAGGCAGAACTGAACTGTTCTTCAGCAGTGGCCTGGAGAGTCCTTGCAATGGTAACTGCATCGCCCCCAAGGAGAACCTGCCGAAGCTGTCCTGCTTGAGTTTCTAGGACTGCTTTACTAAGCTTTGTCAAGCCTCTCATGACCATGATGGCATCGCCCGCCATGACTGATCTGTTTCTGTGCTGAAAGTGAAAAAAAAGAAAGAAAGAAACAAACAAAAGAGGTCAAGGAACAAATTAGCAACCAGTTTCATGTCACCTAAGAGCCAGTGGCTATCCCAGACAATCTCCTTCCGCTTTGGCAACCAGCCACCGTGGGAGCTTGTCTGCAGCTCAGATAGCACACAGGCCAGCTGGAATGACAGCCAGTTAGCTGAAACTCAAAGCAAGAACTCTCCTGACCGTTCATGAGTTAGGATAATGTCCCAGGACTCCACACAATATTTGAGTTACCATTGACCAGAGGAAGCAAGACAGGTAATATGTCAGGAACACTGCAAAGATGGTCTCAATTCCTTCCAAATGTTTAAAAAGCATTAAAGGAATTATCATTTGACCTTTAATTATTATCAGGTCCTGGAACATATTCTCAGTGCCCGATAGCATGGATGAAGTGCACTGACAACTGTCACAACCCATTCCTGCCCTGTAGCCATGCCTGCTCATTTTACACAGCCAAATTTCTTCACTCCCCCACCAACGAGGAAGCTTTGCCTGTTCTCCAAGGGCAGTCTACTCAGCCCCCAGCTTCTAGCTCACTGCCCCTTTTAATTGGAAACTTAAGTACACTCGGAACACCCACCTACCACGGCATTTGCACAATACTGCACTACAGAGCTAAATTTTGGACTCAGTTCCCCCTTCCTGTTCAAGAGGCACCCCATGTCAGCTTTATAACAATTTGTGAAATTTCAGTGTCTTCAAATACAAACCAGACACTGCAGGGTACAAGATGGAGCGTGTCTCAGAAGAACAAATTCCACGAACTCCTTTGTCTCAGCCTAGAACTAAGCTCAGGCTCAGGACACTGGCTCTCCTACATCACTGGGGTTCACATAAAAGAAAATCAGGAACAGCTGGGGTGCCAAAACTATTCTGCAGGGGAGATTTTCACCTGTTTATTTCACACATCTCCCCCATCTTTAAAGCACAGACAGGGTCACAGTTCCAGGGCTGGCCGAGTTGCACATCCTTCCACCTTTACTGACTCAGAAGACAGAGGCATGCAGTTGGCACAACATGCTGCCTAAGGTTCAGCCTTAACCATAGAACATCCTCTGTTCTGATATCTGGAGTCAACACCACACACAGCATTACACCCTGCTGCAGGCCACAAGCAAGTGGATCCGGTCACCTCCTCAGGAAACACAAAGCCTGTCTCACAAACATGCCTGCTCCATCAGTCACAAAGGAGGAGGATGGACTCCTATAGCTAAAGTTCTGGATAAGTACCTAATTTTTCTGTAGTCACACAGGAGATGCATGGATTACTGCAGCTGAATTTCTGAAACACCTTATTATGCAAGTGCAGGGTAAACGCCAATTACTGGAGTATTTGTTCAGCTACTGATAATCTCTGATCAGAATCAGGAACAACCACTGTAGCCAGAAAGTGAGTACTATACATTACATACTTTAAGTGTGGTTATTAGAAGGACAGTCAAGTGTTCGCAACAAATCTGAGCTTAATAGGTTGGCTGTAAAAATAAAAATCACACCTACTCAGGTCATTACTCTGCAGTTATCTTTACAAGACCTATCCATATGCTTCAGTCCTGTTCTAAGTGTTACATCTGAATCTTTCCAGAGTTTAACAACTAGGGTTGGTTTTAAGATTGTGTAATGCACCGTTAAACTTGAAAGCTGCCTGTCAGGTAAGGAAGTGTACTCTGGAAACAGGAGGTGTTCCCCCCCTCCCCGACATCTTCACACTGGAAATTTCCATGTGGATCCCACTCAAAGCATTTGCAGGCAGTCCCTGCAATTCAGAGCTGGGGAAAGAAACCAATGAACAACACGGTACTGTCCCAGCTGAAATAAGACCATTCAAAGGTTGCCACTACTAAGAAATAAGTCATTTTTTTTTTTAGTCTCAAGTATTAGAAGCACAGGAAAGCTTGAATGAGGAAAGTTCATTCTCCCCTTCCCAAGAAGGGTGACAAAAGGTAATGCCATAATACAGATCAGTATACACTTGGACAACACACACAAACATCCACTTTTAACATGGATTCTTTCTAAGCAACGATACCAAAACCATATCCTCTTTTCACCCCAAAACAGCTGAAGGATTTACCTTGAAGAGGCAGTTATTATATGCTAAATGTGCATTTCAAAAAATAAGTCTTCCAACAAAATTTCACGGAAGCTAATGCAGCCACAAATGGAAAACATACATTGCACGATGCACGCTCAACCTCCCATTGCTAAACATATCAACGAGCAAAGAGGACCAATTGCCCCTGACTATAAAAGTTGGCTATAAAAGACAGCACTGGGCACGCTGCTGCCGATATCCTTATGACTTCCACACTGTCACCCCCAGTGAGACCAATAAACCCAATGAGTCTCACCAATAAATAAAGCCTGAGAAGGAGGAACGTGTTTTCAGAAATAAGACCATACTCCTGCATTTTAACAGAATTCTATCCAGTTCTTCATCTTTTGTACACCAACCCCTCACCTTCAACAAAGCACAGTCAGGAAAAAGCAGAGGAAACAAAACTAACTATACTATAACGATTAATCCTTTGGCAACAGACATCAGAAGCAAGAAAACATTCAGGTAATGTCTGTACCCACCATCAAGTATTATGAAGGTGGGAGCTAGTAAGTGCAATGAGAACTGAACTGAGACTAGAAGCATTTTCCTCAAGTGGAAAAAATCCCAGGTTATTTAGTTTTATAGACCCTACATTTAGCAGGACATGTTGGTTAATTACCCTGGAGAGGACACGGAAAGCAGACACTAACAAGGTTATCACAAGCAGAAGGGGAAAGCATGAAGAAACTACATGCTAGATAATCATGAAGGGAAAAGATTACACACAAAAAAATAACAAAGAATTAGTAGAATTACCCTTTTCTCCATAGAAAAAGCAATAAGCACGAGCAAGGACAAAAGACATGAAAACTGATAAGCGAACTCTATCAAAAACAGATTTAAGGAGTGGTTCCAAACAGACTGTACAAAGTCCGTATCACACTTGACTTGTCTCCTGAGGACTTGTTATCTAGTGCTGGCAAAGTACGGCACTTCCTACACAGAGTATGGACAAGTCGGTTGTGTCTACACGAGCTGCCGGAGTGTCTGCTAATGTGGACTGAAGAGGGTTGACAAGTGTCAATCACAAGGTATTCTCCAAGAATAGGGAGGTCACAGCTTTTGCTTTTTAGTAAACTTTCCACAGTTGAATGAATCTCTGGAAAGCACCCACTGTCTAGCATGAGGAGACTAGAGCCAAGTCATCCTCCGACACCGGACGAGGTCCACATGGCAGAGAGGCTCATACAGGTTAGATGCCACACTGGTGGGTAAACCACCGCCTGACATTGCATCAGATTTTGAACCCTGTTGTAATGACAAAACTAAATCAATGCCTGGGGTGCTCTTACGTGCAACGACCACCTGCCTCACATGCCACTGACCCCAAGCGACTAACTGCAGTGCGTTTCCTCCCTTCTTCAACACATCAAGCCGCCGGAATGAAGGTTTAAGCAAGTACAGCAGGACGCTCAGTGGATCAGAGGCCAACGATGGAAACACGAACCCTCACAACAGGCAGCAGGTAAATTCTTATATTTGTACTCTTTTCACAACACAACCCTCCATTCATTCCTCCTCCTTTTCACATGGTAGCACGTGCTCCTGCAGACACACAGACCAGCTTCTGACTCCAGGTGCTTTTTTCCAGATGCTTATACAGTCAAAAACCTTATTCATATATACACATACATGTGTGTATACACACACATACATATATATACTGACCAAGTTGAAACATGAGGAGACTTCTAATCATGCAGAAAGATTTTTTTAAAGTTTTCTATGCATGACAACACAACCTCTTTCAATGTAAGCGAATTACTTCTACCATCAAACGTTTGCTATCCACACAGGAAAGAAGCCTACCTACTGTTGAATAATTAAAAAAACAAAAGCAAAACAAAACAAAAAAACCAACCACCCACCAGTTTTACAGTAGCCCATATTCCCCCTCTCAGATCTCTAGATAGTTTTAGCTTCCTTCTTTGTCTTCAACTTTTCTTTTAAAGACGACGAAAACAGAAAAATATTAGCCTTACTACTTGTCCAGCCCTAATCCTTTCTATTATCCATTATCACAAACACTGTTATCTTGGTGGTATCTAAACAAGGACTATAACCCTGGAATCAGTGTTACAGCCACCCACACTATCAGAGTGAGTGTGGCAACAGTATTAAATAAAAATAATAAACACCACAAACAAGATACAGATGATTAGGTATTCAGCACCCTTGTTCAGTGGCAATAAACCAGCACTAGATTAACTTCAAAGTATTACTCATTAAGCTGTTCTGTAGAATCATAGAATCATTTAGGTTGGAAAAGGCCTTCAGGATCATCAAGGCCAACCATTAACCCAGTACTGTCAGGTCCACCACTAACCATGTCCTAAAGGTCTTTTAAATACTCCCAGGGAGAGCGACTCAACCACTTCCTTGGGCAGCCTGTTCCAATGTTTTACAACCCTTTCAGGGAAGAAATTTTCCCTAATACCCATCCTAAACCTCCCCTGGCACAACTTGAGGCCATTTCCTCTTGTCCTAGATCACTTGTCACTTGGGAGAAGAGACAGACCCCCACCTCTCTACAACCTCCTTTCAGGGAGTTGAGAGCGATAACGTCTCCCCTGAACCTCCTTTTCTCCAGGCTAAAACTGTAACTGATCTTTTTCAGATTTTTCCATTTCTTTTTGTGTGTGTTGCCATACCAACCCTTTCATGTTATCTTTTCATTCATGGCCTTTTTCAGTTCCATCACACACCTCCCCACCAGCTCCTTTTATACTAGATTTCCAGGCCCCTGACTAGACATATTTTCATTAGCTGGATTCCTTGGGTTGCAGCTGACCCAAATTTCAACCATGCAGGGCACAGAACAAGTTGCATTTTGAAAGGAGAAAGCTGCCATCATCCTTCAAATTGAACTGAAGATCTTGCTTATCCTTCATTCTCCTCCCTCCCCACGTCCTACAGCTCCAAAAGAAATGTCCTTTAAAACCTGACCTACAACAGGACTCCCATCTTTGAGTCCTGCCCTGTGGCTTTGACTCAAGCCACCTTAAATTGAATTCAGCAGATCTCTGAAAGCTGCTTTAAACCCACCCTTGCACAAAGCAGTTTGCCAATGCCATTTAAAACAAACACCTCTGAAGGGCAGGCGGAACTTGTTTTCTCTCTGATCCTTATAACAGCACTGATAAAAGCAGGCTGCTTGGCAGGCAAGTGCATCTTTCCACCAAAATTTAGAAGGCTTAGCAGTCATTTTTGGCGAATGACAGCTAGTTCAAAACCAAGTAGGAACAATCTTCCCCATAAATGGCTCGACACACAACATAAGAGTGAAAAGAATGCTTGGACACTTTAAAAGTAAGCACAGTCTGCTTTATTTTAGGCACAGATACATCAATGCAAAATGAATGCTCTGGACCAACGGCTCTATTTACTTCTTCCTGTACAATGTCTGGGGTCATGCAAAAGCGTAGTCACAGCCCACGTGCCTGGAATTAACAGAGCCTCTTTCTACCCTGGCCACAGATCTAGAAATAATTCACTCACAATTAAGATCGTAGTGGGAGAGCGCGTTCCCTCATTACAGGCCACTTCCTCCGCTGATACGCCTTGACACAATACACTAATAAATTCTGTCCCGGGCGCACGTTGTTTCCCATCAAACGGAGGCAGATCTAACTTAATCACTCTGCTTTTAAGGCTACTGCTCACTCGTTTGAGTTCTGGAAAATAAGTGTTTGCAATTGGAGGACCAAAAAAAGTTCAAGTTATCTCATTTGCAGGGCAAAGAGATTTGGGCCATTGGGCCGATACTTCAATCGAGAATTATATTTATACCTAACATCTTATCTGTGTATTATACATGTTACCAAGAAGAAAGGGACAAAGAATAAGCAGACAAGGAAAAAACAAGGGGTTTTTCTGTTTATGCACTGGGCAGTGCTTAGAAGAAGCCACTGCACTGCATCCTCTATATGGCTCAAAAGCTGCCAGCACAAGTTACTTTCCCATGCATGCGGATCTTTCATCCAGCAACAAGGACAATATATTAAAATCAAAATGAAGCACGACCCCAAAGCACACAGATTAATATGAGATTCAGGCAGATGCACTATTTGAAGCATATACTTAAGAAACAGAAATACTACAAGCTGAATTTACATTTTTATTTGGGTTTATGGCAAGTCTACACAAAAGAACAGTTCCCTAGTTCCGAGTCATCCCCCTATCAGTGTTAACATACAGCAGCGCCTTAAGAGACAAATCCCCCACATCCATATGGAACAACTCCAACCAGCAGCATTTATAAGAAGGTTATACTAAAGCTCTGTGCTGATCAAATCCAAATGCCGCAGTTCCAAGAAAAAACAGATATTACAAACATCCCTCCTCAGGTTTCCAGAGCAGATCTACACTCTCAGAGAGTCACTTCACCAGTTAAGACAGCTCTGCACGGGGAACCAACAGAGTCTCCTCGCTGTCTCATGCTCCGAACCAGAATACAAACTATAAATGAGGGAGGTTATGAGTTTACAGGTTTGGTTTGAGGTTGGTTGGTTGGTTTTTTTGCATACACTGTTATGCTGTAATTGTTTTTATTGGAAGTTTTAACTTTCTGAAAGCAGACTGAGTCCAATTTGGGAATTGGAAACAGAAAAAGCTATGCCTCACAAACAAGTGCAGATTCCTTTAAACCCAAGTAACACCATTAAGTAAGAGAAAATTCTTAAGAAAAATAGCAGCCCTTCCTCTTGCATTTAAACACACATCACTTCATTCATGGATCTCAAAAACCTAAAGGGGATCGATATCATAATTCTCCAGAGGGAAGAGAACAACTGATCTACCCAAAGTTACAGAGCAGGCCAGTGATGGGGTCTGGAACAGAATTACAGCTCTCTCCAAATACACTGATCCTTACAGTACACCGTCTGTACCTAAGTGTCCTTTAAACATCCACCCCTACAGAGACAAAAAAAAAAAAAAAAAGGATTTATAGCCAGTTTGCTGACCATCTTAACAGTATATTGTTAATAGTCACATCTACCTGATTAAATGCTGCACCAGTAGAGGTTTCTAGTCAGAAACTTTCTAATTGTAAAAAATATGGAAAACTAGATACACTCTGTAACCGTACCATGTCTGTCTTCCTCAGGTGTAAGAAGATACTTGCCTTGTTATCCTTTTCATACACCTGGACAGAATCATGCCTTGAGTCACTACTTTACAAATTAAGAAGTACTCCCTGCCCGTCGTTCCGGGTGGGATACACACATCCTCTGTTCACATGGTGAACACAACCCTCCTGTTACCGTGAACAGCCGGTCAAACACCGCAGCCTCCCGCTATCGATCCTGCAGGCCCACATGTCTATATAGATGCCTTTCAACCTTGCCCTGGAAGTCAGGGTTAAGTTCAAATTTAGTAACTTACCACACATACTAGTCTATTCATAGCCCCCTTACATACCACTGACCTAGCTATGGGAGCTTGCTTTTTTCTGGCTGGGGCAAAACCTCCCTCTAAGAGGAGTTAAAATGGGATGCAAGAAGAGGACCATGTGCAAAAAAGACACAAATTGATCTCTGAGCTGAAGGGGAACACAGTTTATCAGAACCTACAGCTCCTGCATCACGGCTCCACCACAGTCCTCAGACAAGTTATTTGTGTTGGTTCCTACTCAACACACAGAGCGGCATCTTTGACACTATGGTAAGTAAGAGTAATGAGCTCTGTATTTCTAATAACTTACTACTAGACCCGATCTGCAAGCTCTCATACCTAATGCAGAATCTATAATCTACAATTATTTATGCTCTCTCTGTATAGATTTTGTAAAAATCACATTCTATAACATAAACATATTGTTTTTCCAAACTAGAAGAGCTAAAGCTTTAGGCAACTTACGTAAGTGCCTTTGAAAATCCCAAACCTCTCAGAGGAACTTTCGAATGCCCACGCGCCACAAAGCTTTGCTACGCAATATAAAATCCTAGGGTTACCAATTTTAGAAGAGTTCTCTAAAAGAAACACTCAATCCCTTTGCAGCTTGCTACCCAGCCATTCTTCCTCTCACCTCTTTCCTAGTCCTGATTATTCTCTTGATGAGCACTTTGACCGTATCAAACTAAGATCAGGATTTAATACTCCCAATTTAGACAGCAGAAGAGCTGTGACATTTCAGAATACTACACCAAGCCCTCTTATAGTACATCTATTCAGCAAATCCAGAAAAACTAAGGTGTCCAACTGGTTAAAAAGGAGACACGAATACCAACAAAAGGGTCACATAAAGATCTAATCTACAGACAAAACCAGGACAAACTGTAGAGGCAAAACAAACACAGTAAGAAAATGTTCTAAGTGTAAGATATCACCTGCACAACACAAAACAGCTCTAGGACCAGCTCTAGCAGAATCTACATAGCTTTATGCAGTTTCCAGAGAAAAAAACACACTTATTTTTTAATTCTATATATGTGTGTAGACTTGTTTAAGCAGGCATATAGAACTGTAAAGTCCCTAGAAACCAACTCCGTGGATCAACAGATAAGTTTTTCAGAGCAACTAGTGTTATTTTTGATGTAGTCAGAAGCACATCAAATGCTTCAGATACTGAATAACTGGGACGTAAGATGCTTCATTTAGCTCTTCATTTAGCTTTCCCACCTCAAGTGTTAAAACAGACACTGACTGAAGCCCCTATCTCAAACTACTGTGCTTTACTGTTAGCTTGCATTTTGGCTCCACGTGCAAATAACTGATTTTCTTCTTTAGGTACTGAAGGAAAGCATGCGCTCACAGAACAGGCAGCACTTCAATAAAGCAAGCGGAGAGAGGAGCTACTCTTCTAGCGATGCTCCACCCCAGAACACACAGCTCAGTAAGGCAAAAAGCATCCTCTTCCAGACTCTTTTCTTATGGTCTTAAAGGGAGAAAGCCAGGAGAACCTATATACACACAGGAGATATGATACCTGAACACTACTTCAGACTCACTACCTCCATCCTAAGCAGGACTGCTCACCCATCAGTACAGATAGATTTAAGGAGTAAGAGAAATGCTTATTCATGCATCAAAAGCTGAGTACCAAGATGTGTCTAGCAAGCCAGCTGGACCAAGCGAGCGATACCATGCACACTGACACACCAGATAAAAGATCACAAGACACGTCACCCCTAGCATCCTTGTTAGAACAACTAAAAAAANCAAACCAATCTTTAGCTACAAAAAAACCCCACCTTCTGTCACCAACCAACCAGTTTAACACGAGGGAAATTAGAAAGCAGGAATTCAGCCACCGCTCCTCTTGTCAGTTTCCAGAAAAAATAATATAACCTGACAATCAGGGCATGAAACAACAGACCACTACATGCCTGTAAATGGATTACTGGAGGACTAGAAGCCAAAAGAAGTTCTGTTCTTACTGCATGGATGCAATATGAGCTATTATTAACCTGCTCTAAATATCACAAATGAAATAAGCAGAGCTGCATTGCATAGCACAGAATTCTCCTTGACAGCAACGAAATAAGGTGATCAACACTCAGACAGTAAACATGTAAGGGAATTCTCCACATCTTCTGACCTTTTCTTCTACTTATCACACTGCTTTATTTTTAAAAGGGAGGCACTGTCAAAGCACAGCAGGTCACCTATTTTTTCCCCCCCTCTTGAGTAATACTGGACAACATACAACTGTTTACTCTAAGCATATCTTATTCAAGGTTATCAAGGTCGTTGCTAGCTAACAGCAAAGAAAAAGCATGTACAAAATACAGAAATAAGTCTCCTGGTCTAAGAGCAAACAGACTGGGAACCACGTGAACCACTGCTAAACTTTTCCTTCTGATGATGTATGAAAGAGAGACAAGTTCTTACGGTGGGGTTGAGAAGTGCAAGACCACCTATGTTTTGTTCCAACGCCAATCTGCTTTCAGCCGTTAACTCAGAGCTATTTTGGAATTCTTTCAGAAGTCTTTTACTGAGCTACCATCGACTTTGGCCAGTATCCTTCTCTAACCGGCGCTAAGAATTATTTTGCGTATGCTCAAAGAATATACTCCAATTCAGCAAAGCAATCTAATTTAAAGATAAGCACCTCAGGAAATAAAGTTTGGAAGTAGTTAGGTTAAATCTTTTCAGAAAAACAATACTTTAGGTGATTGAAAGAGGAATCTTATTTCCTCTCACATTTTTTTTACCTAAACACTAAGTAAATAAATTATAAAAAAAAAACCCTACTTCATTTTTATTAAGAGTAGGTTGCTAACTTCTTTATTATTCATAACACTGACTGCAAAGTTTGGATTTTCATCGCACAAGGGGAATGCAGAGAAGTTCCCCACCAAGTTCCTGCTGGGTGGGACATGAGTGCGTTGGGGTCCCAGAAATAGGATTATTAGGGAAGATACAGTGCTGCAGAAACTAGGATGGTCAGTAACTATAACAGCAACACTATACAAGCCAAACTTTTCTATCTGTAGTTATTTATAGATAGTTTGCCCAGTGCCTGTTTAAAACTAAGTACTTCCCTGCTGATTCCTGATCGCTTTGTTCCAAAGACTCTACAAGCCCGATAGCTTGCGGACAGTAAGATTATTTCCTCGGGTGCCTTACCAAAGCCAGGGGAATCATGGTTTCTTTCCCCCCCATTCCAGTCACAAGTAAGCTCAAAAGAGAAAACAGATTTATTTTACACCTATCTTCAATCAGACGCACAGATGAGTCCCAGTGACAGAGAGAAGCCAGGTTCTAACCCGGAGCAGCCTGGAGAGCCAGCACGGAGCACTGGACACGACGCTGCGTTTTCCTGTGATGCCCGTGGCAGGACATACACCCCACGGAGTGGAAAAGTGGATTCCACCCTCTGGCCTGAGCAATTTTAGGTTGAAGGTACAGCCCACCAGAAACACCCTGTCTGGAATACCCTCCCAAACCGGCTTGGGCGATCTCTCCGAAGGTGGGGGGCTGCTAAGGGCAGAGCCGACCCGGCGGCACAAGAGGAGGCGCCGGTCCCGGTGCCCGCTGTCACCCCAGGGCTGCAGGAGGAGGCGGCGCGGCCGGATCCAGCCCTTGCACAAGGCCTGGATCGCACACGCCACCCGCCTTGGGCAAGCGGGCACGGTTACAGGCGCCGCAGCGCTCCCCGCACCGCTCGGTCGCGCACCGGGGCAGCCGCAGGACGGCTCTGCTCACCGGCTACCGGCCCCGCAAGGCCGGCGGCCCCGCCGGAGTGTCGGCGCGGTCCCGCTGCTCGACGGCCCCGGGCAG